>VZRZ01003747.1:1124097-1221932 GCA_013398175.1 Climacteris rufus | reverse complement strand
CCGACGCCGCTGGCCGGGGGGACGCGGCCGCTGCACCCGACGGCTGCGGGGCTCAGAGGGGCCGCGACCCAGCGCCCCCGGCCCGGCCTGGCACCCGGCACCGGGGCTGCGGACAGTTGGTCACCCGAGCGACGGTTAAACGGCAGGCAGGACGGACACACACACAGACTGACAAACTGACGCTCCCGTGAGGCGCCCCTGCCACAGGTACGCCTCTCGAGACCTCACAGCTCACACTTCAGCGCTACTGCCTCTGCTCCCAGATAGGGTTTGGTGAAGAATCCAAAGCACAAAAAGCCACCCAAGCCCAGCCTTCTCGCCCTGCAGTTTAAAATTCAGTTCTTGCAGCCAGAGTTGTCTCTGATATATAATAAACAAGAACAACCTGTAGCAGCAACTACTTGTTCATCCCATAAAAAGCCAAAAATAGCCACCAAGCAAGAAATGTGGGATTAGCACCATAAGGAATGACATCCACAAACTAAGCACTTGTTGCACAGAAAAAACCCCTGAAACAAGAGAACACAAGCTATCACTTTCAAGTTAGAAATTACGTGCAACACAAATGCTCTGAGACTGTTCTAGCCATCTGAAGACTTGCAACAAGACAGCACTATGAGAACACAACAGAGTATACAGAGATAAGAAAACTTGGGGCAATTCTGTGGTGCTCCAGGAAGGGGACCAGCTGCTCAGAATGGAAACCCTGCATTGGTGTATCTGAGGATTGCAGATTGTAATGCATAACAGAAAAGCTGTATGGGCAGTTTGGTGAATAAAAGTCAGTCAGCGCTTTTTATAGTATCAGTTTAAACCCTTTTTATTTTGGAAACATGAAGTTAAACAATGCACCTCAGAGTTAGAAACTCAGCAACTTTACAATAGAACACTATTGCAAAGCTTACTCTTGTTTCAGATGAAGCACAGGGATGCAGACGAGCTGGAGTGTTACAGAAATCCTGACATTTGGTAGTTCCTTTTGAAGGAGTGGCTCTGAAGATACCAGGTAGTGGGATTGTTCACTGCCATCATGATAAACTTTAAAGCAGAGAACTGCAAGTAAAGGGAGCACAAGGCAGTCTATTTAACCACTTCAAGCGAAGTTTACCTTGGTAAACACAGGGATACTTATCACCAAATACAACTTTTTCAGATTACACTTGGATAAGAAGTTTGGGAAACAGTCTGCAATTGCCCATGTCATCTGGTGAGACTACAGTCAACACCACAGCCACAAAGGACATGGTCACAGAGAGCTAGCAGTGAAAAGAACCTACGTGACTGTTATTCCCACTAGGGAAAAACAAAAATCTCCAGGAAAAAAACCAAAAACATTGACAACACTCAAACCAAACCCACAAACCCACAAAAAAAAAAAAAATCCATCACAAAACAGAAATCATCATGGAAACAGTTTAAATATGGAGCAGCTAGCAGGGACAAGAGGCATGCATAGACTGAATTTTCCGCTCCCTAGCACCCCTTTCCTGAAGTTGGGGATGCTGGAAGGAGAACTTAAGCTTTTCCTTGGAGGAAAAAAAAAAAAGCCATAAAAGTAACTAAGGGCAGGAACAGTCTGGTCTGTCATTTCCTTGTTCTAGTTCAGTGGAATTAGACAAACCATTAGTAGACAGAAGTTGTTCAGAATCCTCCTCAGAAAAATACCTCTCAGGTAAAACTTTAAAATGTGATTATAGATGAGCAACACTGATGAAATTCAAGAAGAGCTATACCCACTCACTCATCTCTCTCCAGAAAAGCGTGGAGATGTGCATTGAAGGTACCAAGGCACAAGTAGAGTCTCTTTGATACTCAGAACTTTTTATAGCCCATTTACAAGACCCTGCCTTAGGGCTTAGTCATGTTCTCCTTCCCTTCACAGGAAAACAGGTTGAAACACCACAGGAGATATTTACTGCCATCTAAATTTCATAATTCTAAGAAAAGGAAACAATCCAACTCACCAATGTGTTTTCCCTACCAAGAGGAAACATCGTGGAACAGATAAAACCATGCTTGGCAGTCATTTTTCTGACCATAATTAAGGTGTTTTGCCTCTTGGTGTGCATTTTCCTACTTGTGGCTTGAAAGCTGTTAGATCCAATCTAAGATTGGAGAGAAACGGCAAGAACCAAGCATCCATACACAGTTCCTGTAACTACCTTTCTTTCTGGCAGATTGAAGCTTGTAAGTGCATGTGGTCTTTGCCCAGTTGCAGGTACTGCAGGCTTTTGCTATCCTGTAGCAATCCTGCCTTTCCTAAAGGACTTTGTTATTTAGTCTTTCAATATTATCACAAGCATGACTCATTGTAGCAACTGTTCACTACTGTGTGTTTTGCATGCAGAATATATTCTAAGGTGAAAGAGGAGCTAGCATAGTTTGACTTGCAAACTCAATAGTTTGTACAGTGACAACTATGGAAAAGCAGATTCATAGGTAGCCACTTTAACTGTTCCCAGAAGTCAATATTTGAAAAAAGTCAGTATGTAGTTTATTTCAGGATAGAAGTAGAACAGTTTTGGAAAGTCAGGTAAGGACAGACAGACAAGATATCCTAAAGAAACATAGAGACATAGACCCTAGACATGAAACACCAGAGGCACAAACACTCACAGGAAGAACCACAAAGAGACAAGATTCACACAAAAGACATCCAATGTGGAGATTTTTCCAACTATCACCACCCTGATAAAAACCTAAACCCAAGAGACCACCTAAGACTGCCCAGAGAGAACATCTCAAAGCTCCCAGGTACAAATTTTGTCATGCAGTACCATACACAACCTGGGCACCCCACATCCCTGCACAACACGGGACAAAGATCATAGTGCATAGTTACTCTTCCCTCTTTCCACCTAGGGCAGAAGATAAATTCAGATCACAAGTGACTTTGCCAGGCAACGCAGGATATACCAGGAAACACTGTTTTAAATAGAAACATTTTTTACAATCAAATTATAGCAATTGTTCCTTTGACATCAGCAACCCTCGGGTAAAGTTCCGAAGACTTACCAGAAAAACTATAGATCTCAAACATTACCTGGTTTCAAACAGAAGTCATCTGAAGAACTGCTGATCTCTATGTCCTTGGCTGTTGGGGACAGCCTCACACTTGCTCTTCCCACAGTCCTGCCCTTTCATCCTCCCCACACCAACCTTCCACAGCTTGCAACAGCTCTGGAGTTTGTATAGTTGCTCAACAAACCAAATTCAGTTCCTCTCAACCTCTTGCTCCCAAAAACCAACCTGCTGAATCCCTGAAGGAAGTATCAAAAAATGGTTGATTGAAGTCAAGCTGTGCCTAACCTACGTGCACAATAGGACTCAAGGGTTTCCTGTTGTAGAACCAGATGTAACACACATTATTTCTAAAGCTTCCAGTCTTTTCAATTCCAAGGCTATTGCCAGGCTCTCTTACTACAGAAATTTTGAAGCCCTAGGACAGACTTTTGCTCCTAAGTCAGGACAGTTTTGTCACATGAGCTACTTCATATCAGCTTGTTTGACAGTGGAGTGGATGCCCAAGTTAGAAGGCCCATTGTAGAGATGCTCCATCCTGTTCCAGCTGGACTCCATCCTGCTTGCTCCATCCTGCCATCAGATGTCACAGGGACCTAAGCTGCAACACCACTTCTCCAGCACTAAAGGAATGTGCTCAACCACAGAGGTGACAGAGGCAGATATCTGCAGTTAAAGCTGCATGGGCCAGGATTATCACTGCCCAGCTTTAAATTCAGACAGATTTGTCAAGCCTAGTGGAAGGATGGGACATTCCTGTAAAGAGTGAGTTGGATTTTCTTGAAGCTTTCAAAGTCTGTTTAGAAAGAGGCTATCAGGTTCAAAGAACACATCTTGATATGTTTGAGAGTTTTGTTTGTCAACTAGAATTTAAAACTTTTTTTTTCTATTTTCGAAGCAATTTAAACAGTTATAATTCCTCTGAAATTGAACTCTTCCATCTCCAGCAGTACTGATTTATGTACTGATTACACCCAAATTCCAGAGGAAATCTAGACAAGTTCACACCTCAAATAAGCCATCAATACACAAGTTTATCCAGATTTTTCGTTCTGATTGACTAATGGAAGATTAAGACAGTATGCATCCAAGTTAATGGGAGCAAAGCCTGAATGGAGTTCACTGCTTACAGCTTTAGCTATAAAATGATGTAACCCAGGTTCCTCTGATCCTTTTTCTGTTGCTGACATGTCTTCACAAGTCATCTTATCTGTCCTCTCTCCCCTGGCTGTGTCCTCCTTCTTCACTTCCCAATATTTGAAAAACTTCTTATATATTAAGGAGTTACTTTGAAACTAACCTTCAGCTTCTTCTCTTATATGAGCTGTGCCAGAAAAGAAAGCAGAACAGAAATACTGAGCAAGTAACATCCTGACCCTTCTAGGACTTCCTGCCATAATGCCAGAAGGTCACTTTAGGGGAAAAAGATGCAGTGAGTTACTTAGCTAAGTCTGCCTTCCTACACAGTTTGCAAGTACCATGATAAAAAGAAATCACAAACAGCCTGCAAAGAAAATAATTTCAAGTTATGTCAAAACTTCCACTGTTACACCTTGTTCTGTCCAACCTGTTAAAATTCAGACAGGTATTCTATAGGAAAACATGGTCACAATGACAATGGAATTAACAAAAATAAACAGTCCAGTGCTACAAAAATCTATGAAAAGTTTGGAGTCACATCACAGATGTTGCATCAATAAGGAACATAATGCAGCAGTGACTGACACTAGCTTTGCAAATTTTGTTTCAAGAACATATAACCCATCTTCTGCAATCTCCTATGCAGCCTTTGCCTGCAACTCCTACTCAGGGTATAGTTTCCTGGGATAGTACACCAGCATTTTTAGCTGCTCTTAGTGCATGTGTTGAGGACTTCTCATATTGAACAGACACTTGACCTTCTATGAAGGTGAACATCCAACACTTTTTAAACCATGAACCTTAAATGATTCTGATATTGCTCAGTCAAAAGAAATTCTCTTATTAAGAACAATGGTCATTGAACTACAGCACTTCCTCCAGGGAAGTTTTGTATCATAAGTAACTACAACAGCACCTAGATAAATGAACCATTGAAAGCTGTGCTCACTTGCTGATTCTCACTGACGTCTAAAACTTGCAAGTGCTGAGCAATGTTGGCAGAGAAATTAAAAGGATGGCAAAGCTTTAGATGGCATTTGAGTAAAGCAGTTCAATTCCTTCCGGGCTGGAAGCAGAAACAGGTTGTAAATGCTTAGCACTGCCAGGAAGCAGCTAATTGACAGTAAAGATTTGGGTTCCACAGAGGTTTTGCACTTACTGTAACTATTGGGTGGAAAGAAAGAAAATTATTTCTTCAGTTTCCCTTAAAATCATATAAGCTTTCAGCTGCTACAAGCCAATCTAAATGGAGACATCTGCCAGAATGGCCAGACTTGCCTTCTTAAGTTGCTTTTATCGAGATCAGTTGCCCAAAACAGCCCCTGTGGACATGGCAAGAGAGGAGCAGGACCACACCTTCCAAGCACCAGCCAACATTAGGACTGCAATTCTCAGTTGTTTTAACCTGCCATATCCACTGCAGACTCTTCCCCAAGCTAGAAGGAAGGGCGGCATTTTCCTGAGTGAGTCTCCAAAATATGAGTCATTTAGTTCAAGGGATTTTGCATAAAATGCACAAGAACCAACATGAATTTTTTTGCTTTGCATGCAGCAGATTGGGTGAAAAGAGCCTGTTCTTTGCACTGACAGCAAGGATATTCTGAAGTTTCAGTCTGGCAGTGACATGACTGAGGCCATATGCCCCCATGTTCTGAGAAGAGGGACTAAATTAAACCCTTAACTTCCACACAAACAAGTCAGAGCACTAAGGCACAGCTACAAAGGCTGTAACGGCACCTATTGTACAACCCACCACATCTGTTTTGGCAGCAGTGAGCTCTCATGATGTTGTGAGCAGCAGTCTGCATTTATGTAAGCTAACTTTTACTATGCCAGCATTTAAAGACATATGAGAGTGGCACACATTCCTTTCTACTCCCATGTACCATGGCAAAAATAGGTAGCAAAGGGGCAGAGCACATTAACTGCAGCTGTTAATGTTACCCCTTTGAGTACAGCCTCTGGAAAGTCACCTCCCTCTCCATTTTACAGTAGATGATTTCTGTTCATATTTGGAATCTTATCTGAAAACTTCCGTGCAGATGGTGTAACAAACTTTCTAGTGAATATATATCACTTAATCCCAGGATATTATAAACACAGCTTGCCCATAAAAGTGGGCAAGGACCACAAGAGGCATTACAAAAGACTCGCTTGCCACTTCTTTCTATCCCACATTAGTGTATTCACCTCTTTACAAAAGTGTATTTCAGACAACCTTGCAAGAAGGACATTCCATTACATTTGGTAAACTTTTAGCAGAACATTGAACACTCCCCATATTAGAGAATACAATTGTGAAATATCAAGCAGTTAAGGATCCAGTGCAAAGCTCAACACTGGAAGACAAGAAATTGCAAATTCCCTAGTTATGCATTAGTACTGAATATCCCTGTTTCATAGCATATTCCAGTTGAAGACCTACAACATCAGGGCCTCCCCATATCAATAATTCTTTCTGCTGCCTGTTTTAAGTAAGCCCATTCAAATATTTATTTGCAGCTAGACCTAGAAATGTTATTTCCTGCCTATTTTCCTCACAAACCTAAGGTGACTTCTGTTCCAGTCTGCAGGCCATACCTGAAGATCAAGCTGAACAACTATCTGAAGCAGATTTTTTCCATGCTAGCTGCCAAACTAAAAGAGGAAGTCAAATTTCAGACTGACAAAACTAACTGTAAGAAGACTAGTTCAAGGTGCCTTTCTATAGGGTCTGTCTTAGAAATTTTTCTTTTGCCTAGTAAGAATACTTTAAAAAAATGCAGTGAGTTAGAAAGTGTATGAAGGACTCGTTTAAACAGCAGGCTAACACCATTGTACTATGGCCATTGCTAGGTTTTAAGAATTTCATTCCAGAGTAAATATTCTCTCATCTGCTCCCCAGTCTATCCCTCTTCTTCTGTCAATACTGTCATCTATGACCCCAGTTTAGCGTCAAACTCCAGATGGATGTCCTGTATTCCAGTAAGAGTTTGCAGTCAAAATTTGGATGTTACATGGGTCAGTAACATGTGGACACTGAGGCAGGAAGACAGACAAACGAGAATTAGTAAATTCAATCTGTAGATTATAATACAGGGTGGTTTTGTGCCAAAGGATTGTGTTTTTTTCCTTTCAGTTAGACAAATGAGGATAAAACATGTTGGAATTAAAAATGTCAAATATAGTGGTTAACTTACAGGGTATAGGAACTTCTTAGTGCTCTATTGGGCTAGCTCTCTGTTCTAGATTGAAGTTAGCGCAGATCAGAGCTGAACTCTTTAGTCCACATAGCAGAGCATCATCCCATCAACACTCCCAAATCAGTTCAGCTGCATACACTTGCCTGTCTCTCTTAAGCGTGGCTCATTCACCTCAGCCAAGTCTCCTGCTGACTGACCATTCACACACCATTTACACTCCATAGACAACTGAGCATGACAGAAGTCCTGCATCACCCTTTTCTGCATCAAATCCTTCCCTCCAATAGTTTATTTTCCCAAACCTACAAGTAGAGCCCTAGGAGACAAATCTGCAGGTTTACTTATAACCTGCAAACCACATACACAAGAGTCTGAGGAAGCTGGGTTGGAGAACACTAGTGCTGGTTCCCATCCTAACATCCCATCAGTCAGAACCCACACCATTTTTGCTAAAAACTCTTCCATCTTGATGACCCAGGTCATGTAGTCAGAAACACAGCCTGGTTTTCTGTTCGTTATATACATTGTAGAAATTAAGAAGCAAATCAGGTCCCATTCCTATGCACAGAGATACCAGACAGCAAAGACTAATATTCTCTGTTGTTGGGGAGGTATCCAGGTCTGCAGTTTGAAGGCCATGTTTTCCCCACCACATACAGCCAGCAAGCACAAGGTGCAATGCTACCCTGAACCCACCACACACAAAGCTGTACCTCAAGCACAGCACACACTCACACACAAAGGTCTAGTAATTTAAGATAGTCCTCTTAAAGCAACTATAGGATCAGCCCAGAAAAGAAGCTGCTCTGTGGAGAAAAACAATACTTCTATCAACATCTAAGGGAGCACGTGCATATATAATTAATTATTTAAGATGAGCTTTCTGATTAGTGATATTGAGGAAGGGAACCTCTTTAAGATGACCCCTAATGGCTCATCCCCTCCCACTAATGTGTGGAGCTGCTATTACCACAACACTTCAAAGGCCTTCTCTTGGGATCACCAAGAGCAAATATTGCTCAAGCCACTCCATCTTTCCATACACCCCCACACCTACTGCACTTAAGGACAGTCATTGCCCACTGTTCCCTGGGCCCTGAACAGAGCCAGCCCTTGTTCATGCTCACCCCCTCCTGTTCACTGCACAGCTACCACCAGCTCTTAAGCTGAAAGAGAGAAATGCTGTATTCTACTCAAGGCTGAGGGAAGAGGAGAATTATTAATGAGCCTCTCTGCTTCTTGCACAAGCC
Source organism: Climacteris rufus (assembly GCA_013398175.1). Lineage (NCBI taxonomy): Eukaryota > Metazoa > Chordata > Aves > Passeriformes > Climacteridae > Climacteris > Climacteris rufus. The sequence goes on along the minus strand of VZRZ01003747.1, from coordinate 1,213,339 downwards.
CACCTAGTGGGTTGTCTTCTTTTATTTATAGGAAATGCATCTATTCAAATCAAGCAAGCAGCCTGTGTGACTATGCATTCATTTCTTGTTTAGTGTCTGTACTTCAGTTATTTTCTATATAGATGAATTACCATTTGGGGTAGTTCAGCAGTAATTTGATAAAACTGTTACAACACATATAGATGCTGTGTAAACGTGAAGTCTGTTTATATATATATATATATATAAAAATGCATGCATGGTTTTTATAAAAGCATGAAGTACTAGTCATTCAAGATATACCAACAGCAGAAGTTCTTTTTAATTACTTTAAAGTTACACGAACAGCACTTTATATCCAACTAAAGAGTCATCCTAACTTAAGGCAAATCATTATCTAGAAATAGCAACACATCAGACTGTTCATTTCTCCTAACTTCCAGCCTTCAATTCTGAAAACATTCAGCTTCACTGGCCTTAGAAAAGCCCGAAATAGTTGTGACATTGAAACTGAATAAACATTATGTTAAGAGGCACAAGAGGTAGTTTGAATAACCAAACTCCTAATCAAACATGCACTATCCAAACCTGTAAGGTTCATGTTCTCCAATCTCTATTTGTATCAAAAGATCCCACTTCTTGGGAAGTGACTGTCAGTTTGGTAAGAGTGTTAAAGTAAACAGCAAAGTTTTGCTAAAGCTAAGTGTACTGAACGAGCTGGCCACCAAAATGGTCTGGAGGGAATAATGTTTCACCACTGCTTTATCACTTCTATGAGATCTGGATTCATATATCCAGCTAACCTTTCCCTTTAGTTTAGTAGTGAAATGTTTTATTTCAATTATTTTATATTATTATGTACGTTTCCAGGCTCTAATGTAGTAATTTAAAATGTAATTTTGAAGTTTTCAAGACAGTCAAATATTTCACATCAAAAGCTGGTGGTTCCTTGAAAATTTAAAAACAGGTTCAATACTGAGGGGTGCTGCATACATATTGGAGGACTCCATGTTTGCTTCAAGCCAGCCAGAAAGACAGAAGCATCTCAGATTTTAGGATAATGTGGACCAAGAACCACCTCAGCAAATACAAAGGAGCTGCAGACTGGCTGGGATAATAGCGGTGCAAGGCTTTGTTTAAGCCTGTCTGCAAGCAGGGTGGGATGAATTCCATTAATCCTCTCCTACTTCTGTGGGAACTAAGGAGAATTTTGGCTTTTATACAGCCTCTTCTGCAATGCAGCAAGGCTAAGGATTGAACAGGAGACACTCGCCTGCTTTTTGTTGTTATTAAATATGAGGAGCAGGAAGAGCACAGGCTCATGGCAGAGAAGCAAAGCAAAGCACCAAACCCCCTCCCCTCCCTCTTCCTGACACACACACACTTAGGAGAAACGTGAGAGAGCTGCAGCCACTGAGGAGCAGCATCCTGCAGTTCCAGCTCCCCATGGCTCAGGTGCCCTCACTGAGAGCTGCTAACCAGCCACTGGCCACAACAAGCCACTCAACAGAGGACTAAACAAAGAATTCCTCAGGCCTAGCTTCAAGATGCAAATCAGATAAGAAAAGTCAAACAAAGGAGCTGCAAAACACTCCCAAGAAGTTTAATAAGCAGTGAGATTTCTCCAAGACTACGGTCTTTGTAAATTAAATGAAGGAACTTGTGTATTTGCATTTAACCAGAAGTACTTGTCTGTGCTGAGGAGAAAGGGATGGTAGGTCACACTATTCAATAACATCAAAAGCCAGTAAAATAATATTTTTACATATATAAAAATACATGTCTGTTGTATATATGTGTGTATATAAACATATACACTTCTTTGCAAGACTCACATAGGGCCAAAAATGTAACAAATTACCTACAGTGCTGGCATACACACAGCACCACATTAGGAACTGCTGTGAGGACAGTTTAGTGAGACTAAGTAGAAACTACAAATGGAATCCACTGAGAGACAGGACTACAAAACACCAGTCTGTGGACTGTAGAAGGAAGCCACAAAGATGGGAGCAGAAGCTTGCAAGGCAGGGATGACATAAGGCATGACTTAAGAAGGAAAAACAAAGAAGCCTGATCATTTTAGAAAGTTGAACTTTGAGAACAGTGCACTACAAAGCCAGTATGTGTAATTACTCAGGACTTTACTGAGGTCTTGCTGACAAAGCAGTAGAACCTCAGAAAATAATTAGTCATAAGTATGGTACCTTTACCACCCTTATTACCCACTGCAAAGGTTTCCTACCAAAAATGTAGTGAATAAATATATTATTGGAAAGTGAGGAAAGTTACATGGAAGAGTTGTGAAAGCACTTTGTGTGGTCTTAACAATAAAACACATGGATTACACATTCTGGTGCATAGCGCAAAGTGAAAGACTAAGCTGCCTTTAGTTAACCGAGTTAAGTAGCAGAAAGTTCATCAATGCTCAGTTTCATATTCCATACAAAGCCACAAATAATCGAGGGCTGAGGGCACAGGACTGCAATGATGTATGATAAGTAGCAGTTTAAAGTACAAGAGAAACAGTTTCCTGCCTTAAGACAAAAGGTCAGTTTTGTCTGACACGCCTCCTCAGGTCTTGGCAGAAGAGAGACTGGAAGGAATAAATGATGCAGGATACAACAGGAGAAGAAATGTGAGCAGATTTACTGGGCCAACAGTACTTTAAATTTGAAGAAACTTTCCTTAGCTCTAAATGCAAAGGACCAATTAAATCCCTTCCTTTGCCCCCATGCCCCAAAGCACCTCCAACAATGTGCTCTGTGTTGACAAAAGAAGCTCTTTATTCCCAAGTTCCTGCCTCACCTGAGTTGGTGAGGTCGAGCTGCTGCACCTGAAAGGTGACAGTGAACCTTCAGAGCATGGCAGTGTTCCTGAGAGTTTTGAGTGACCAAACACCTTTTATTCAAGTGTTTAACTATATTCAGAAATCTGGAGGTGGTACCAGACAGTCAATCTTGACCTCATGAAACTGGTTTGCAGAAAGCCAAGGCAGGAACTCCTACAGCCTGTGGTCTTCACAGTGTGTATATGTGTGTCCCTCTTCAACAGTCCTGCCAACTAAGTTGCTTTTGCTTACAACAACATCACCTTCTTTTGAGGTCATCTGTTTGCAGGTTGTTTAAGCAGCCTTGGGATCTGTTAGATTTTCTGAGTTATCTGGACATGTAGCAGCCACAGTATGTCCAAGCCACAATTCTGAGTGGAAGGTCAGATGGTGCAGGCAGCCAAGCAACAAGTAAACTTCAGGACTGGTACAGGTCCATTCTAAACAGTTGCAATTTCAAAACAAAGGTGTTTCATCATCCTACTTCCATGCATTGTGGTGGTTTCTCTATTGACTATAAAATTTAAGTCAAGTGCCACCTTTCAAAGATTCTTCCACAGCATTCTCCCCATTGCTTCCAGGGGCAAATGTCCTACTTGGAAAACTTGTGAAAGAGGGGATCCTCTCTAGTACCCATGACTGTTATTTCCATTTTTGAAGACTCAGGAATGCACAGATCGCAGTTCAGGACCTGGACCAAAATCTCCCAAATGTTGCAAAGGTTCCAAATATACAATGTCTCCTTCATCAGTGGAAAATCCTGCTTTCACTTCCAGCCAAGCTGATGGAGGTGGGCCATGCTGCTTTCCACAGGAATTTAAAGATTAGTTAGTACTGAGTTCTGTTGAATAGTCAGATAGTCTCACTCAAGATGCACATATCCTAGGAAGTTAAGGAAGGTATTTGACTAAACTCTGCAAGTGCCACATGGAAGAAAGAGTCAGTAGAGCTGTGCTAATACATCACATTCTCGTTCCCTCCACCTCTTTCTGCCAATTCCAAGGCCCAGCCAGACCCACCACAGTCACAGCAGTAACACAGGGAGGTTTCCCAACAACAGAACCCCCTCAATACTTCTGTACTTTCAGTAACCAACATCTTCAAGTTCGAGCATTACCAAGACAATTCCCCAGGCACAGAGGGATAACCATGGGAGAGGCAATGCTTTGTACCTCCTAGATGCTGTAACACTCTAGGTGCAGAGTGACACCAAACACATGAGCCACTGGCATTTCCAACGATAAGCGATGACTTGCAGGGTTTTCCACATGCTTCTCCCTAATCTGTAGGTGAATTACCCTTCCTAGCATCAGCACTCACTACTCCAGTTTGGCCAGATGTCAGAGAGACTGTCCCAACTGCTTCTCTGGGCAGCAGGAGCAACCAGTTTGTTTCTCAATAATTTGGGATCTTAGAGAAAGCAGAAAGTGATACAGTTTTGATTCATTCAGTGGAAGACAACCAGTAAGCAGATACTGCTATTATATTTCTAAGCAGAAAAACAAACAAACAAACAAACAAACAAACCCTTTCCTGCAAAAATGCCCCCATTTTTACTGAGGTACTATATTCCTGTATATAGTAGATGGTGGTCTTCTATGAAAATAGTTCTGTGCAAAACAACCAGTAACTGCCCTAATACCGGAGCAACACCCAGCTCTATGTGACAGTCCAACCTTCTGGAATACTGCTAGAATATTCCATGGCTGTTATCAACAGTGATTTACTGCCTCCCGCCCTGTTCAACAAGAGAAAAAAAAAACTCTGGCATTTTTTCTGTCTTAGATTACAGCTATTTTCCCTTTTTAAAAATAATCCATACCTCTGCTAGCCCCATCCTTTTCCCTTTCCAACTGCTAGGAGAAATGCAAGAACTGGGGAGAAGTGAGAACAAGAAAGCATCATAAAAACCAGATTTCAACAGCTGCACTATTAGTTTCGACACTACTGCTAAGAGATCCTCGGGCATAAGCTTGGACAGTCCCGAGATGAGGATGCTGCGGGTTCTCCATCGCCTTGTGGAGCCAAGATAGTTACAGGGGGTTTTATCACTGTCTTGCACTTAACGTAGCCGCTTACACTGGCGTAACGTCAGTCTCCTATCTCTGGACACTGCCAAGATCTTGCACAGAAGCGGTTAAGGAAGCTCCTTCTCCCGAAAGAGCTCAGGTGATTTCTGTGCTCCCCGCGGCGCGGATGAGCCAACGCGACTCCCCCTTTTGTGGGGCCCCGGCGCCCCCAGCCCGGCCGAAGCCGCGGCTCTGCCCCGCGCCCGCCTCCCGCCGCGGCCACAGGAGCATCCCAGGCTCTCCCGGAAACCTTTGCAACGCAGGAGAGTCGAACGTACGGGGAAACTCGCGGGCTGGAGGGACCCCGCCGCCTCCCGGGGTTTCCCCCGATGGCTGTCGCCGCCTCCCAGCAGCTCCGCGACGCCCCCGGTTCAGCGCAAGCCGGTCGTGATCCTTCCCAGCGCCGCGCCTTCCCCCATCCCCATCCCCCGGGCCATCCGCGGAGCCCGGAGCGGCCTGGGAGGGGCGGCAGGCAGGGAACAGCTTCCAGCCATGCGGCTGCGGGCGCCCCTTCGGGGGAACAAAGGCGGGAGCCGGCCGGGCTCGTCCCCGCGCACCTCCCCTCCGCCAGCCTCCCCGCTTCGGAGCTCCGCAGCCCGGCCGAGAGCACAGACAACAAAGATACTTTATTTTAGCTTTGCTTAGCGCAAACGCTCGTTTTGAAAGCGTCCGCTCTCTCCCTTTTGCCTAATGCCTTTTCTCCTGCCCATTTTTCCTACGGGCTGCCCAAACAGTGCTCGGGAGAGGGCTGCTCCCGCCCAGCGGCGGCAGCCTGGGTGCCCGCGTTCCCCGGAGCCGCTCCCGGCCGGGCTCATCGGGCGCTAAGGCGGCCGGGCCGGGCGGCAGCCCCGGGGCTCCCGGGGGCGCGTCCCCGTGTTGCAACGCAAGGGCTGCGCGGAGAAACTCCCAGCCGGATTTGCGAGTTTCTTGGGTGGGAGCAGTGCAGGAAGAAAAAAATCCCACACTTTTTGTGTAGGGAAAAAAAAAAAAAAAGTCTGGAGAAATAGGAAGCCGGGAGGGGCTGCTGGAACAAGGGGCGGGAGGAAACGGCGCTCCTTTGAATGGGTTGTTTCACCGCAATGCTCGAGTGGCCGCAAGTTTTCCCTCCAAGGCTCAGGGCATGAGAAAGACCCTGAAAGGGCCACAAAAAGACTGATACTTTTCTGCCTTTTTTTTTTTTTTCCTTTAATGATCGACTGCCAGACAATCAGAGGTTTGGGGGGAATCTGCTAAAAGGCTACACAGAACAGACATCAAAACTATACTGAAGTCTGGGTCTCGTTCATCACAGAAATTTGAAATTCTAACCCCCGACAAGACCCTTCTTTAGGACGGGAGCGGGGCAGGCGCGCACGGCGTTAATGGATGCGGTCTGCACCGAAACCTTGGAAACAAAGCAGTTGGAAAACTCGTTTGTCCAAAGCAGGGAACCGCAATTCCTGAAACGCGGAGAAGTGAGACACCCTCCTCCCCGGAACAGAGCAGCTCTTAGAATCCCTGAAGCCAGACAGAGAAGAGAAAAAAAGCATTTCGAAAACCAGAATATTTTCGCTAGTTTTAATTACGCGGCTACTCACTTTAGCCATTAGAGGAACGAGCCAGCCGGCTGCTCTTAGCTCGGAAAGCGCGAGGGGGGACGGGACGACACCCAGCACAGATTCCCGCACCTCACCTACAAAACCGGCCGGAGAGCTGCTTCTCCTCCGCTGCCTTCCTCGGGGAAGAGGGACCGCCCGGGCCACCGCGCTCCGCGGCAGCTCCTGGGCTCCGGCGGCCCGGGAGGCACCGGCTCCGCCCCCTGCGCGCTCCGGCCCGGCCCGGGCTCCCGCTCGGCTCGGCTGTCCCACTGTTTGCAAACATCCTGCCTGCCCCGGGGCTTATCCCTGCTCCCGAAGAGTGGTGAGGGTGAGACTCCCGTGCGCTGTGCGGGGAAGCTGTGTCTGGCTCTGACACTCCCAAGTGCTAAAAGTGATGTGTCTTGGAAGTTCTAAAGTATTTATACCTTAAAAATTGATTAGGGGACGCCATAAAAGTTTAGCTAATTGCTCCTCTCGGTCTCCGTGGTGCCAAATAATATCTTCTTGCCGGGTGGTTAGTTTGTAGGTCACAGTGAAACTTGTTTATCTCACTTTCCTCTTGGAAATCCTCAGAGGAGTAAGAAAGAGTGTGATTTTGGGTTTCTTTTCCTCTTCTACCTTCACCAAAAACCTTGGTGACTTTCTTACACCACGTGAAGGGAATGCCTGATCCACTGACGAATATCAGTCTTCATGGGCAATAGGACTGAGACAAGTATTTCAAAACCAAACCAAAGTAAGCGCTATGAACAAGCCTTCTTTAAATATACTTTTGCCAAACTTTTGTAAAGAGAAAAACTGGGTTAAAAAAAGACATTCGAACTCAGTTGAAAAGCCACTACAATGCTGTGCCTTGTATGGTTTCATAAAATTATAGATTTCTCACTGAATATAAATATCACACACAAACCCATTGTGTATCTCCTGTTCTTTCACATGACTGTGATGGATCTGAATCATTCCTGACCTCATCATTGACTTCACAGAAATTTAACTATTGCATATCATGGCAATTAGGGTCTGTTTGTCACTTTACAACCATAAATCTGACAACATCCTTGTGAGGCAAGGAATTGTTTTCTTTTCACACACAAGAGAGAAAATAGGGATAGGAATACTGTTGTCAAGGTCATCCAGCAGAAGCAGAGCAAGGGTAAAACCTGAGCAGCTAATGATCCTACAGAAGGATGTGTTGTCTTGCAACACAGATTTGCTTGGGGAAGCTTCAAGGCCTAAGGAGTTTTTCACTTGTTCTCTCCTTTCTCCTGTTGTTATGTCTTAGTATGACTAAATACTTTTTAGCAGCCTTCCCATATTTCTCTTTGTTTGATTCTGAAATAAAATGAAATATAATTCTTTACAACTGTCAGTTCACCTTAGAAGGAAAAATTTGTAGGAAATTTGTGGAAATTTGTCATGTTATCTGAGCAGTATTTAAATAACAGTAGAAATAACCTTATAAACCAAGCATCATTCATTTTCTTGCCAAAATGATAATTGCTTATTCCTTCCCTAGTTCGCAAATCTGGTAAAATTTTCTTCCATAAGGTATTCATTCTTCTTTCTTACTTTTAGGTGTCATTCCTGCATTATCTGTGTCTGGATAATGCAGCTCCAAGAAAATACAGCTTCAATGAGTCATATTTTCAAAATCAGGAGATAACTTTAAGGTGTGTGTATGTGGAAACATGATTCAGACATAATTACAAGATTTGAAAAACTAGGTGCATAGAAAGCAAAGTCAGAGGTATTTCAGTTATTGAACAAAAGCAACTGCTTCTAATCAGCACTGCAGAGAGACTTAGCTTGGTGTGACTGAGTTTGTCTTACAGCTGTGTCCACTTTTTTACCCAAAAAGTGACATCTGCTCAAAGGATCAACAACCTTTCCTTTGTGCTCGTTAGTGCTCCATTTTGTGCATTTCCAATTTAAAAGCAGCATCTCTGTCAGTGAATCACACCTCATCCCACTTCTGACCCAAAATTACAGTAGGAAAGTTTCTATCTGTATCACTTAACGGATTTTATTTAAAAAAAAAAATAAATTATTTACTGTCCCTTCCCCTTTCCCCTTTCTTTTCAACTTTCCCTTTTCTTTTCCACTTTCACTTTTCCACTTTCCCTTTTCTTTTCCACTTTTCCTTTTCTTTTCCACTTTCTCTTCCCTTTTCCACTTTCCTTTTCCTTTGTATTAAACCAAATCCTGTTGGGGTCAGGTCCTCTGTTGAGGTAAAACCCATGTAGAAATTAAGCTCCACCTTTTCTTTTTTCCCCTGGTGATGTTGGTAGGGAGGGTTTTTCAGAGCACCACCCTTATTTGTTTATGAGTTACATCTTTAACATCCCTTCTCAGCCATATCTTGCCCACCCAGCCCTGACAGATGTGCAGAGCAGGTTGCATCTCTAAACCAACAAAGCAGGAACCAGCACTGTCCAGCTGGCTGTTCTGAAAAGCCCCTCGTGTGGTTTTCCTCAGGAAACACCTTCCCTGGCTGTGATCAGGCTGTCCTGCAGTGCTGCAGCACAGTGGGCTCAGCTCACAGACTCTTTAGAGAGCAAAGTGGTTTATCAGTGCAAGGACCAACACTGGAGAGTGGATGTGGGACAGTGCAGTTGCATATGTAGGGATGGGGGTTTAGGCAGGAGGATTCCTGGCACCCAAACAGCCTTTCCCTTTAGCTCAGCTGGTTAGAGCATGGTGCTAATATCAGTGTAGGCTGTGGGTTTAATTCCTGTATGGGCCACTCGTTGGCCTCACATCTGCCTGGAGATTTCAGGCCCTATTTCAGGGTAAATAATGAGTTGATTAGATTCAACAGAACAGGGAGAAATGCCTAGATGTTACGGTTCTGTAGAATGATTTGTATTTTCTGTGTTTTTAAATCCTGTGTAAGGTCTGTGTTAAGCTACTCTGCTCTTACTGCTTCATACTCTCAGTGTGAGCAACAAATTTTGGCTATTCTTGCCCAGTGGAAGAGGGTGGTAGGAGACAAATTCCATAAAATAATTTGTTTCTAGAGAAGAAAGTCATGCAGAAGCACACATACCAGTGAAGTGTTTGCACAAGGAGATTGGGATCAGAGATCTGTCATTTAATGCTTCCGAGCCTTTGAGTCTACACAGAGCCTTGAGGAAGCCACAGTGCTCTCAGAGGGGTTGTGCCAGGTGCCTCTGGCCCAACTGCTGCTCTCTTCATCCCACAGACCCAGCCCAACAGGATGGGCTGGCAGGATCAAACAGCACCTGTGTGCCCTAAGTGTTGTGTTGTCCAGTGCAGCCCACTACAGTCTGGGCCCGAGATTCATGAGAGAAGATACTTGGTCAATAGAAAGACAATCTAAAATTGCAGAAACACATTTCTCTTTGATAAGCCAAACCAGCATCTTTCTGTGTATCCTTGAGGTGTTTCTTGTATGAGAAATGTGAAAGTCTTTCACAACCACATGAGACTGTGCTTAGACTGGAAGTATGACAGAGTTGGGCAGTTTTTACAAAATCACAAGAAGACAGCTCTTTCTAGTTAATATACACAAATGGCTGTAGGCAGCCTGTTCCTGTAGCAAACTGACCAAATCCATGGAGTCCTAACTACTGCATTCCTTAGTATCTTATATGCATTGACTGCTTTGCTGGGATATTATTTTGTTTGTGTTCAAATATTATTGTGGGGAAATGATTTGGTCAGATGTTCTGTGCTGTTGTTTTATGGAAGGAAATCTGATTCTTAGGTCTCTTCTGATGGTGGGTTCACAATCAGTCTAAGCTCATTTAGGGCTGCTGCTGCTGCACCTTTTGCTCTCTCTCCCCACACCCACCTCATGTAGTCCATTTGTATCCCTTGTACAGGGCTGGCAACTGTGCAGCTGGTATGACCTTTTTTTTCCTTTTGTGAGGTTAATTTTCAGTTGGGTCAACTCCTCTTGCTCACCAGTTTACCTAAGTGTGCATGCTGGTGTACACTCACTGTCAAATGTGATGAAGGGGGCAGGATGGAGTGGCTGGGAGAATGCAAAGATGCATATTTGCTCCTTTATAGTTATGGAGTGGATAAACTGTTCAAGAAATTCAATCAAAAAAGCTGATATTGGTAATCCCCCTCAGATAGGGAACTGAATTTCCTGTAAATTTACAATATTTTTCTGGTTGATTTGCTTTGGATCCAATGCACCCAGCATTTTTCTAGTCTACCTTGCAACAAGGGCTGGGATGTTTTGTTAGGCAGTGTTAGTGCTTCACTTTGAAAAGATGTGAGTCTGACATCTGTTCCTGGGCTTTTTGACCACATTTCCACTCTTTTCATTAAAGGACCCCCCAGGCCTTGCACGTGGTTTTGGTGTTCTCAGTGAGTTGTCAATGTGGCCTTGAGAGTGATCACTTAAAAGCACAGCAACATATATATTGAAGAGATCAGTGTGCAGTGGCAGGAGTTACAGCAGTGTTATTCGTGTTTCATCTTCATGTCTATTACTACTGAATCATAAGCTGAAAATTGCAAGGCACTGGTGTTTTTGTACTCAGATGAGGCATGTCACACAAGCAGCACAATTCCTGCTTTCTGAATTAAATTCTCATGGGACTGTAAACTCTCCTAGACCTTATATTCAGACAGAATTAACTTCATGAATGACCAGTTCTAGGGTTTGGAGTCTGAGATATCATTTATGGGACTTTAATCAGAGACTAAAATTTAAGAATAAGGCGTGGCCTCAGCTATCATGTATGCATGGAGCACTTCTGTACACATGCAAAATAGTCTCCAAGTGTGTCCAGACTCACTGCTTGTCCTCTGAACATGCACATAAAGTTTGCTTTACGTGCTGTGGAGCATCTTGGATCACTTCTGCACACCAGCAGCCAGCTGTCACTTTGCAAATTCACATCCTGGAGTGTGCAGCCTATGGGTCTATGCCTGAAGGTGTTTGTACCTTAAATGACAATTGCAGATTTGGGTATGATTTAAATTTAAGAGTCCTTTAGATTTAGTGGATCTTAATATCTGGGTCAGTGTTATTGATCTAACAAGGACTGGGGACCTTCATGCATTAATCTGTGAGAATAAGTATTTCATTGAATCATCAGGTTGTGTGGGTAGAGCAGGACAGCACTTCTGCCCTGGGTAAAGAATTAGAAGCTATTTTCAGAATGAGAATATTGTGCCAGAGCCCTATTCTAAATCAGCAATTGCAAAGTTGCACTGACATTAGGTCTGGGAATTGCTAAATTTAGGTGTGGACTGGTGTCAAAAATACTAGTAGCTCAGGGAGTGCTACTAAAGGCTTTGGTGTCCAAGTGCTTGTTGTAATCATCAGATCTGCATGTGGCAGGAGAGAACTAAGTTTCTGATTTTATTAGCTATTGGCCAAAGATGTAGAGCTTCTACAGGAGACAGAGGTAGATATTAGAATCACAGAATAGTGTGTGTTGGAATGGACCCAAAGATCTTGCAGTCCAACTCCGCCTACCATGGGCAGGGAACCTTTCACTAGATCAGGTTGTTTAGAGCCCCATCCAGCCTGGCCTTGAACATGAGTCACCCACAGCTTCTCTGGGCAACAGTTCCAATACCTCACCACCCTCACAATAAGGAATTTCTTCCTGATATCTAATCTAAACCTGCCCTCTTTCAGTTTAAAAGCATTGCCCCTTGTTCTGTCACTACAGGCTTTGATAAATGTCTCTCTCTTTTAAGACCCCTTTATATTTTGAAAGGCCATAAAAATGTCTTCCCAAAGACTTCTCTTTTCCTGACTGGACAATGATTTTCCCCCTTTATATGGCATAAGTAAGATCCACTGCAAAGGTTTCCATACAGTGTGTAAATGGAAGATATAACAAATTTCATAATATAATATCACATATGACTTCTATTACAATTGAATGAAGGTGATTTTGTTGAGTGTTACAGTAGAACCCCAACAGCATGTCCCTCCAGTCTAATTTCCAGGCTCATGAAAACTTCCACTTGGTAGAGGGGAAGAACTTGGAACCTACATTTTAAAGGATAAACTGTGTCCTTGACTTTATTGATAGGCACAGGGAACTGTTTTCTTTCACTAGACTTAATGAAAGTTCAGTCAGCAGGAGAAATTTCCAGAAGCCACAAGCCATTTCTTGTTTGCCATAATCTCTTTCAACTTTTACAAAATCTTTGTTTTCAGAGAAGTTTCCCTGTTGGGCAGATTGGCTCCAGCACTTACAAGTCTAATTACAGCCTAAAGGGTTGGGAAGACCTTTGAAGTGAAGTGTGCGTTGCCATGTAGGGAGATCTAGCTGCTGATAGAAATTTGTGTAGAATAGCAAGGGGAGATGTATTCCCAATGTAGTTCTAAATAGTTCTGGGAACTGGGAAAATTATTATGAACAGGAAAATGAATTCTTATTGTTACAATACAGTAGTTTACTGAGTGTTCTGGAGGCTTCCTGAAGTCCTTGTGTCCTTGCTGCCAAAGAAACTGGGAGGTAAAGAAAAGCTGAAATAAGCATTCTCAATATGTTTTCTTACAAAAATTGCACTCAATCGAATATCAAAGAGCATTCAGCAGTCACTTCTGCTATTATCTCTCATACCTGCTTGCTATTGGATACTAAGGTTATTTTAATACTCTTCAAAAATTCCAGGAATTCCTCAACTTGTTTTCCGTGCAGTTGTTCTGCTGCCTGTTGGCTCTGGGCAGCTCCTGGAATGCAGCTGGCCACATGCACATCCTGGATGGTTGGTTTGGTTTAGGCACATGGGGTGATTAGGATCAGAGGTATCTTCTGCCTTGTCCTGTGTCACAGGAATGTCTGTGCTCCACTTGAAAAGCATTGAAAGCTTCTGCAGGCACAGTAAATGGGGGCAATCTGCCTCCTCTTCCTCTGCCTATCCAGGACATGACTAAAGGTCTGCTCCCTCCCACCCCTGATCTAGCTCAGGGTTTACAGAGCACATGCAAATAAAGTCAGCTTTTTGTTGGCCTAGGACTGGATGCATCTTCTCTGCAGAAGCACATGTGGACCTGAAGTTTTATATATTTGTTTCTTCCCTAACTGTAGCTCGATCACCTCCATAAAAACATGTCTTTGCTCTGACATTGTGGGTTGACAGTCCTTGGCCTTTATATATTTGCATGAAGGACACCTTGAAATTCCAGGTAACATAGGCACAAGCCAAGGAGCCAGGGAAATGAGCCCTGTTATCACTGTCAAGCTGATGGATGGGGAAAGAGAAGGAGAGGCACTGCTGTGATTTTATACCACCTCCGTTTGGGTGACGCCCATTTCTCTTTAAAGGGCAGTACAATGAAAATCTCCAGGCTAGGAAAGCACTGAAAAAAACTAAAAGCAATCACACCTCTCAGAGTGTAAAATTCTCCAGACAGCTGCCAAAGCCTTCCCTTTGCACATTCACAGCAGTTTCAATGAAATCTGTTTTTAAACTTCTCTGTAGTTAAAAACATGCAGCTCCTGTGTCAATTAGCTCATGAAGGAGTGCTGAGCACTTCACACAGTTATTTACAACAGCACAAAGAGCATGTCATGTTGCCTAATCAGATGTCAGTGACTTGCACCCACACTGAGCTGATCTAAATAATTGCACGGTTTGCAGGACAGCAGCAGACAGGACAGAGCAGATGGGAGATCACTCAGTCCCATATAATGAGTGATTTAGTGGAGCAGTGATTTATCAATTGCACTGTGCAGTAAATCACTGCTGACTTTATTTCCTGCTTTTAACAAGCTACTCATTAACTGGGAGTATAATAACTAGGTTTGGAAAATTTGTAACATAATCATGTTTAGAATTCTGTATTTACTTCTGAAAAATCATATGGATTTTTTTCATCCAGCAGTCAACATTCTTTGCTCATATGAGTCTAAAAAGGAATTGTGTTTTACATAGTATGACTTGTCCGTCCAGCAGCTCTGTAGACTCTGCAAAGTTCCAGTGCATATCCAGATTATTCGCTACCCTGTTGCTGATCTTTTCCTGTAGCATCTAGTTGGAAGGCTTTTTATTTGCATTTCTAGTTATTACAAACCTGTCTTCAAATACTGTTCCCTGGTTAGCAGCCGTGTTGGACAAACTGGCATGGACAGTCTTGCCTTTATGGCATCTGACCTGCATTAGAGCTAAATAGTGTGGCCCTGAGCGTGCTCTTCTTGGTAAAAATGCCTGAGTTCTATTTGTCTGTGCTGGCTGCCCCACTGGTCTGTCAGGCCAGACTTACTGTGTGGCCAGAGGACACCAAGAGCTCCAGCCCCTGTCAGCACCGTGCCCGGTGCAGTGGGCTCTTACCTCTTCCAGTCAGTGCAGCAACTGCACCCAGCCCCAGCTCTGACTGCAAACACCGGGGTGGCAAACTGGGCACTTCCCACATGGACAAGGCTTGTGTAAGACCTGCAACAGTCACTAAGGCTGATAAACCAAGCTCCCCATTCTTCTGAGGAAAAAAGGAGAGGAATGACAGTGCTGGATGAGCCCAGAAATCTCTCTGTCTCATTGTATTATCTTGGACATTTGCCATCAGCAGCCACTTAGAGAAAAAAGTAAGAAATCCATATGCTGGGTAATATCCTCCCAGTTTCCAGCAATCAGTAGTTGTGGCCCTCTGAACACATTATCCAGCTGGAATCTATCCTACAGTTCTCTAAAGTTGCTTTCTAAGTTTGGAATATCGTCCAAGAGTGTCTCTCCCTCTTTCCCTAAGTTTATCATTAAATTCTGCAAGCAGTATTTCAGAGGCGTGGCAGACCGGGTTGCCCAAAGTATGGCTTAGCAAATGCAGGTTGCTAGGAGCTGTGATTGCCAGTCCCTGCTGGGTGGGGTGTGGTAGCTGCAGATGGCAGGATCCTTGCCTGCCCCTCTGCCCCACATTAAGTGTGACATACAAACAAGGGATGTTTTCTCCTCAGCCATGGCAGTTCACAATTTACTGACAGATGTAAATGTGCCAAAAAGAGATTAACTAAAGCGTAGTATGTGTTCCAGTTGCTCGCATAAACTCCATTTTAGCTTGTCAGAATTGTCTCTCCCTGTTCCTTTCCTGTTGTCATGTAACTAACACCTGGGTTTATTTCCCCCAGGCCCCAAAGAATACTGGTTCTCGAGGACATTTAAAACCGTTTAAATCCCTATCAGAGCTTGGGCTGGAGGACCATAGAGAGTCTGGCATGATGCTTTCTTCTACTACAGGAAGAAGCAGATTTTGCAGGATGGAGTTTCCTTAGGGTCATATCTTAGACTGAAATCATAGAATCATAGAATAACTTCAGTTGCAAAAGACCTTTAAGATCATTGAGTCCAATCCTAGCACTGCCAAGCCACCACTAAACCATGTCCCCAAGTGCCACACCTACATGTGTTTTAAATACCTCCAGGAACGGTGACTCCATCACTTTCCTGGTCACCCTTTTCCAGTGCTTGAAATACAGACCCTCAAAGGATGAGGCATCTTTACCAAAACCATCCCCTCCCTTCCAAGTGCAACATTAACTTTCCTGGTCTGCCCTCTCCAGCATAAACCCAGGGTTGTCTGTAAAATCAATGATTATTAATTTTAATAATAAAACTAATTCCTAATTTTACCCAAATGTCCTTCTGAAGTCTTGCAGAACAAAGCTATCAAAGGCAGATCTGCTATGAGAATCAAAACTACTGAAGCTCATCTCTTCCTGCAGAAGTTGGCCCTTTAGGATAGAATTTATGTAGCCATTTGCCAGAAGCTTTGTGTTCAGCTTTTCCATCCCAATCAAAAATGCCTCTGTATAGCAGAAAATGTCTTGTCAAGGACAGGAGGGGGGTGAGTGAGCAGCACAGGAGTGAGACATGTTTGTCACAGCAATATTGGAGGTGCTCTGGAGTAGGAGATTAGGGTGGTGTAGGAATCTGTACTGAGCAGAGTCACCTGTGCCTAAATCTTTCTCTGTCCCACCAAGATATCCACCAGCAAGGACACCCACCTGAGATTACACAGAATTTTGGAGAGAGGCTGTGGGCATAGTTTAGGTTTATTTAAAGCCTGAGCTCTAGTAGCCATCATGAATTCTCAGTATAAATAGTTCCTGTGAAGCTTCCTTTAACCTACTTCTGGGTTTTATTTTGCTGGTCTTGTCTGTCTGAAAGTTTTGGGGTTTGACCACTGTAACTTTTGCTGTTATTTAAAAAGTCCTTTTTCAGGTGTCATACTTTACCACTCTGTGTGGGAAAATCCACAGCATTGTCAGCCCTTATCAGATTTCTTGCTCAATGAGGTCAGCTGGTATTTGGATATTGTTATATCATGTCTACAAAGGAATGGAAAAAGCATAGAGCATGTAACCTGAAAGGAGCTGCTGTTTTAAATGCCAGGCTGGGCATACAAAAAAAGCTGTTAAATATTTTTTGCAAAAGTCAAGAACTATTACGTATCTAGAGTCTTTTACCTGCTCTATTTTCTACTTTTAAGAAAAGAGCAGCCAGGAAGAAAATTACTGCTGGGACACAGAAACTCTGTGAATTTCCCACATTGGTAGGATGTGTGAAATCTGAAGTGCTTAATTTCAGAGGTCTTATCTTTTAAATATCAGCTGTGTCTGAGATAGATATATACACAGATATCTATATATATATATATGTACACATATATATAGACATATAGATAGATATTCATAATGTATATTCTAGTCATTACTGTAAACAAGTATGAGGGTAAATCTCATCGGAAAGATATCTATATATTTTATTTAACTTTTATATGTATGCATATATTTATGCATATATATATGCATATATTTATATTTTTACATTTTAAAAAGCAATGAGTTTCCTTTGATGGCTGATAAACTTGAGCACCCATACTGGCTTCAGTTCATCAGATCAAATCCATTCTTAAACAAGTGTAGTGAAGAATTATGTCTTCCTCCTCTGTCCTTACTTTAAACCCTTTACGGAGTACAGGTTGCTGCTGTACTAAATCTGCCTGGGCCTAGGAAATCACCAGGTTTGCTTTTGACTGGGTAATATTTCTAAAGAAGAATATTGAAATTTGAGTAATTAAGTTAATTTTGTGGCCTGCATGTAAATACTCATGATCTCAAGCAAACTAAGAATGCTAAGAAATTGCATGGAAATCTGCACAGTGTGGGAGCAGCCTGTTAACCCCCAGTGTCTCAGTTACATCAGATATCTTAAAAGCATGTGTGTGTAGTAGCTTGTCTGGATCTCAATCTACCAGCAAGCTACTACAATCTGCTAAAATATGACCCAATACTAATAACTCTTAGTAGTTACATTATTTTCATATATAAATTATTCACCTGCTCTTAGTTAATTGATTACTCAGTGCTGAGACATCACAGAGCTAAATATATCTTTATCATCGAACTGAAACAGTGCAGCTGCAAGATTAAAAGACCAAAATCAGAAGGTGAGCCTGATGGGTAGTAGACAAATATGGGTAATTGATAAATATTTACACAGCTACATGGTCTGTTATCTTGGCCCACAGTAAGGACCAGACTGCAGCACCCACGTTCTCTAAAGCTAGCTCAGATTTGGGTTCAGATATGCATCATTTCAGTGTAGATGCACAGCTGAGATGAGAAACAGCTCCTGTGTGACTTTTAGTCCTCTATTCATATTATTCCATTCTGTAGGTGATTTAATTAATTTGCCTCTCCATTAACAACTATGCTCTGGTTCCTATAATGTAGGTCAACTAATTAAGATGTATAAAAATATTTCCCCAAGGTCATTTGTTTTGGGAACAATGAATGTGGGACAATTCCTTTTATGTGAAGAGTTCAGATCATTTCAGAAGCAGCAAATATTATAAATTGTGACTTAGGTGGTGAAATGTATTTCTAACAAAGATGCAGTCCTTCTGCTCAGAATTTCCATAATGGCTGGAGCAAATCCATTTGGCATTGCAGCAGTACAGGATCAGCTGGGCAGGCAATTACAATATCTTCAGTAAGGGGCACTAATTTTGAGATGAGGTGGAGTGTACTACCTAAGCCCTTTATGCTTCTCAGAGTTGGTTAGTTGGGGTTTGTTTGCAGCTGTGAAATGTACTTTAAGAACAATTGTTCTTTCGAGGCATTGCTCTCATTGGATGAAAAAAAAAAGAGTATTTGGCAGAGAAATAAGAACTGTTTTCTTTTCAACAAAGTTCTGTTGAAACTAATGTTCTTACGTCCAGAATGATCTTTCTTTCCACTTTAGGAGGCAAAGTACAGCAACTGACTCTTTACTCAAGTTTCATTGGAGCTGTTGCACAATCTCAGCTGAGAATACTTTTCAAAAGTATTTCAAAAGGCATTTTTAGCACTGTGAGAGAGAGAAAAGAATTCCTCTTAAATGCAATTATGTAGGTGGAACGGAAGTTTCTTCTACTCAGCCGCTGACATGCTGTCATTTCTTTTCATTCTATAGCACCGAGATAATTTTGAGATTTTGCAATTAGACCAGTCTTAGAATTTCTTGTGGTGATTTCTAATTCAAAACTGGATGTGATATTTATTGCTGATTCTGTTTCTACTGGAACAGTGAGATTTTCATCATTTACTACCTACAAAGATGATACCATTGCAAAAAATGATAATTTTGTTAAATTTCATTTACATCCTGAAACAGAAGTTTCACAACACTTAGAACTAGCCAGAGTGCTGGACCAAGGACGTTTTTACCACTGTGCTTGTTTTTGCACAATTAATTTTTCACTCTCACTTCTCTTAATTCCAAGTCTGCCCAGTGCTGATATTTATTCTACGTTTGTGTTTTCATTGCACTGCACTCAGGTTCTTTCAGTCCTTTCTATTGTGTTTGAAGCCTCGAGTATTAAAAGAGGCAGCATTTTCAATAAGTAGATCTCTATCTATAGTAGATATATTTATAAAACTGATGGTGGTGTTTTTTATTAATTTATTAAATTCTACTGAGTATTTTGCTCTTGTACACTTACATCCTGCTGTTCTGGCTATTGAAAATATTCATGTTTCATCTACTAAGCACCCTGTGTTTTTGCAAGACAGAGACGGAGTACTCATGCACAAGTGCCACTTTTGCTGGTTCCACATCTGTCATGCACTCAGGTTTTCTGCAGCACAATAAGTTTGGAGTGTCAATTATGATTTATGGTGGGGATTCTTTTCAGGAAAAGCTCACTGGTTTAATGCTAATTGATGGCTTCAGTTCCTCTTCTGGGAAAAGACTCCTTATCAGGACAGGCACCTGTGATAGCAAATCCTGGCATAGAAACAATATCTGTGAATGGAGGTGAGCCAATGAGTTTGTTAGAGAAACATAGCTATGGAAACAAAAATCCTGAATTAGTTTATGTTGCCATCTGAGCAGGATGCACAAATAGTAACTGTATGAGCACAAAGCCACTGAGATTTAGCCAGAGGAGATATTAATAGGTTGTGGTAATCTCTAGATAATATTGCTGCTTAGTGTTTCATTGTATTTGATAGGGTTTTTTAAGGCAGCACATATCACAGCAGAGAAACCATCTGACTGCTCCTACCAAAATTTTTGTAATACAGACTTGCAGGATGACTTGACACCCCTGGGGAGCTTGGCCAGCCATTCGTTGATGTTTGGTTTTTTTTTTCCTTCTGTTATTAAAGAGGAAGAAAAGAGGAAGAATTATTGACTTAAAATGGTCTGGTATGTGTCTGCTTTACGGCCACTGTGGTGAGGACCTTCCTAGAAGTGTCCCCCTAGCTATCAGAGGAAGCCAGCTCAGATAAATACCTATTGATATAGTTTTGTTGCAATAAAGCAATACAGTGCAGGATGAGTTTGTACTTGGTTAACAACATTGCTGATTGCTACTTGCACAGTCCAAAGTAATATAAATAGCTACCTTTGATCTAAATACCAGCACAGGCAGGGGCAGATAGAGAAATGCATCTCTACAAGTCCAGGGTGCTAATTAATACCAGACTTTACCTCAGTTTCAGGGTTTCACTTACAACCTTGGCTAAAAACAAGTCTTTTCCCAGTGCTTTGCTGTCCGTTGCAGCTCCTGCACTCTCATCCTCCTTGAAGAGGGTCCTTTATGGAATAATTTTTTTCTTCACTCCAGCATGGCATGACTAACTTGCCAGATGACAGAAAGAGCACTAGTGACAAAGTAGAAATACTCTTCCTTTTGTTTTCTCCTTATTGTGCTGGCAGTGCAGGGCTTCTCAAATCTAGGAGTAGTGGAAACTGGCTCAGTGTGTGATATCTTAGTCGTGCTGAGGGCCACAGATGTCATGGCTGCTGAAGCCAGGAAAACCTGTCCAAATGACACCTCTGTAAAATCCCACTTGTGGCAAATGTGGTGTTAGTGTAGCTCAGGCCATGATGTTTTATTAGAAACCCAGATCAATCATTCAATGAAATGTGAGCTTGTTCATGCATTTTAATTATGTTCCATACCAAGAAGTTTCCTTTGCTGGGGGAACATCTGACAACATCGTATCAGTGAGCCTGTGTGTGATCCTGCCACAAACACATCCTAATTCGGCCAAGTGATGGTGGTGGCAGAGGCCCTGCCATACAGAGTGCTTTGCCAGGTCAGTGGTGGCTGAGCCCCCTCTGCTAGGACAGGCTTAACTCCCTCCTCAGAGGAAAAGCTGGCCTTGATCTCCTGAGCAGTGTTTCACATCACTATTTCCATGTCAGAAAAGCTAATGATTCAGGTATTACTGGGACCACAGAATCACAGAATTAACTAGGTTGGAAAAGATGTTTCAGATCATCAATTCCAACCTATTACCTAACACTGCCTTATCAACTAAACCTTGGCACTGAGTGCCACATCCTGTCTTTTTTAACACCTCCAGGGACGGTGACTCCACCACCTCCCTGGGCAGCCCATTCCAGTGCCCAATCACTCTTTCAGTGAAGAATTTTTTCCTAATGTCCAGCCTAAACTTCCCCTGGTGCAGCTTCAGACTGTGTCCTCCTGTTCTGTCAGTGTTTGCCTGGGAGAAGAGACCGACCCCCACCTGACTACAACCTCCTTTCAGGTGATTGTAGAGGGTGATGAGGTCACCCCTGAGCCTCATTTTTTCCAGGCTGAACAACCCCAGCTCCCCTAGCCGTTCTTCATTGGGCTTGTTTTCCTGATNGCCCAGTACAGTAGAAGAGTGACTTCCCTGGTCCTACAGGCCACACTATTCCTGATCCAGGCCAGGATGCCATTGGCCTTCTTGGCCACCTGGGTACACACTGGCTCATGTTCAGTCAGCTGTCAACCAGCACCCCCAGGTCCCTTCCTGCCTGGCCCCTGTCCAGCCACTCTGTCCCCACCCTTGAGCGCTGCAGGGGGTTGTTGTGGCCAAAGTGCAGGACCCAGCACTTAGACTTGTTAAACCTCATATTATTGGACTTGGCCCATCTAATCCAGCCTGTCCAGGTCCCTCTGCAGAGCCTTCCTACCCTCCAGCAGATTGACACTCACACCCAACTTGGTGTCATCTGCAAATTTGCTGATGGTGGACTCAATGCTCTCATCCAGGTCATCAATGAAGAATATTCTACCTTTGGCTAACTCTTCTGGTTTGGTGAATCTCTTTGTTTTGTAGGGGAAGGAGCAAGTATACTTGAGTGGAATGAAGGTTTACTGGCAACAATGATGCCTATAGATAGGACCTTAGGGGTTTCTCAAATTCTGACCTTCAGGTCAGATGCCTAATCCTTTACCATCCCTGCTGAGATGGCCTCTGTACTTGGCAATGATCCTGGTGAGGAGCTATCCTTGTGAGAGCTGCCCATAAACTTCAGCCAACTCAGAGTCTTGTTGTGTTTGGACTGCTGCCATGCAAGCCTCATATTCTTGTAAACTGTCTCTGAAGTGAATGAACAATAGAGTTTGGAAGTTCTCCCTCCCTCTTTACCTCACACATCCCAGTTACACTGGAAATGAATTGTAACCTAGTCATGCACGTCAAAGGGGAAGAGGGGGTTGGAAGAGCTGCCTGGAACAATAATTCTATCAATTGCTGCATCATATTCTCATTAAACATGATCCTGGCAGCAGATGTGTGCTGAGTTCCCCTCGCTGCCCCATGACAGTCACGGAGCAGCTCCGGTACTGGCACAATCAGCAGTGGAACATTTTAGTGCCGTGCACAGGAGGGTTTTCCAAACTGGAGAAACCTCAGTAGGAGCAGAGAGAGTCACCAGGAGCCCACAGCCAGTGTGAGATTGGCTGCCAGGACCTGACTGTGGCCAGGAGCAACAGTACAGCCCTCACCCATTGCCCTACCTTGTGGCAGACACTGTAATTTTGTCTTTATTTAAGACATTATGTCACGATACCTATGAAATCCCAGCTATTTTATAACAAAATTCAAAACATTATGGGCCAGTTGAAGGTCAGGTCTAGTGTTCTCAGTATTTATAATGTTTCTGAAGCAGTGGTCTGTAAAGGAGTAATAGCCTAGGAGACCTGAATAAGTGGTCCCTACCTAGCCTACAAAACCACATTTCCTTGAAAAAACACTGGGGAAATCCAAAGCAAACCACTGAATCTATTGTAGTAGCCTAGTAATGTTTTCGTCAGTGCTTTTACATTTCAAGCTGCAAGCTGAAATGTGACTATTTTATTTTCAAATGCTTGGCCAAACCATTCAAACAAGACTTTATCAGAAGTGTGATTGTTTTTTAGTCTCAAAGAGGATGTCCTAAAAAATTGTGGACAATGAGAAAATCCCTTTACAGTGGATGCAACAGATGTGATTCATGATCTAAAGGGCTAATGGGGACTGGCTGATTACATGACTGCTGCATGATATATAAAAGCCAGATAACCAGAGACAGGCAGTATGTACAGGGAGATATTGGAAGAATGCTGGTGTTGATGCCAATAGTTGCCTGCACTTTAATGGCCTCAGGTTGTGTGCTGCTTATGCCTGGCCTTACTCTGGTTCCACTAGACATTACTTTATTTTGAAAAAGAAAATCCTAATGTCCTTCCAGTGATGTGGTTTTGCTTGAGGTAGCTGTGTGCTTACAGCCTCTTGTGAAGCACAGACTGGGAAAAGAACACCATGAACTTGTCCTTTTCTACTGCTCAAACCTCTGAAGGAGCTACCCTGAAAACTTTGTTCATGAGAGCATTAAAGACAACACTTTGTTGATTATATGGGACAGTGGATGCATTTAAAAAAAAACCAAAAAAGATGAGTGATTCAATGCAATTTTATTTTAAAATCTGATCAGTTATTTGTCCAAAAGGGAATTGGTTACACTCATGTTTCTGTGAAATAAGTCAGGCATCTTCAAGACATATGTCTTCAAGTTACCTAGGAGCATTAAAGTAACATTACAAGCAAAAAGTCCAAAATGTAGTATAAATATTTTACTCTAATTTAATTTCATGTTTTCAGACTTCTCACATCATCATGCTGCCTGTTTTTGCAATGTGCTAAAGAACGGAAGTCTAGTCACTGATTTTGTTTATTTTATAAAAAAATTAAACAGAAACATCAGCATAGCTTTGAAATTTAGTTTAATTTTATTGAGCATTATTAGCTATTCTTAGAAGAGAAACCTTTTCCCTTCTTGGGAATTTTTTTTTTCAATTTGCAATTATAAAATGACAGAAGAAACTGAGATGAAGTTTAAAATGAGCTGAAAAAAATTAAAGTCCAAGATGTGTTTAGGTCTTTTAATCTTATCAATAAGGCACAATATTGAAGTACTGAGAAATGACCTTCAGAGGGTTTTTGTGTGTAGTCAAAGGCATAAACAGGAATAAGCAAGGAATACCATTTTTTTTTTCTTTCTCATGTGCTTTGTTGAATTGTGGGTTAACACAATAACTCTCTGACTTTCTTGTCTTTTAGCCACATAATCAATGAGCTGATAGAAACAGAACGGGTTTATGTAGAAGAACTTCAGAGTATAATAGAGGTAAGAAACTCTTCTGGAATTACTTCTGATGCTTAACCTCTAAGTCATCACTGCAGGTGCACATCCTTCATGGGCTGAGCACTCCCACCTCCTGTTTATAACACACAGGCTGTGTTAGCAAAATAGCTCAGCCTTGGAGATGGAGAATGGGAAGGATGTTTTGAACATCCTTCCTCAGGGCTTAAAGGAAAAGACACCTTCTCTGGCCTGAGCCCACAGAATGACAATGGTTGCATGGTTCTGAAAGTTATGGACAGAGAAATAATTTATAGTGTTTCTTTTCAAAATATTACCAATAGGTCTCAGAAGCAGCACCCTTGATTTCCATGGGGCCAGAGACTAAATTCTGTGAATGGAGGTTTGGAAAATGACTGAGGAAAAGGAAAGCCCTCCTCCTGCTCTTCTTTATTGTCCCATGTAATGCTTGAACACAGAAAAGAGCAGCTCCTTGTCCAAAAAGAATTCTTGAGCTCTTGAAACTCATAGGACATACTCTGTGTGTGAATCTGAGGTCCCTAATCTGTGGGAGGGTGGAAGCTGCATAGGGATCAATCACACTTATATTTGGATAGGACTTGAAGGACATGTGGTTGCTTCTTTACTGCATTTGATCGGTGGGAGCTGCCAGCTCTGATAATTGATATATTGCTCTTAAATTTAAAATTGGAATGTTCTTATGTCAAAGTTTTTATTGAAGAAACACAGTCCAGTTTATACAAGAAACAACAAAATAGTCAAGCGAAATATCACAGTTCAACAAATAAATCCAAACTAACTCTTATGCAATGAAGCAGTGTAGCAGAAAGATATGTGACTGCCAGTCTTAGCAATCTCCATCCCTACATGACCAAAATGGCTTTTGGATCCTAGACACATCATTTCATCTATTTTTTATTAAACCCATAATCTGTCAATTCGTGATTAAAAATGGGTTTGCACAGTTACTGGGTAAAAGCTCTGGGGAAAATCAGAAGCATCAGAAATTCATGGGAGCAACAAAGCAGCAGGCGTGGGAAAGGCCTTTGTATGCTCTATGGAGATCAAAAGCACATGCACTTTGGGGCTTTTTGGTGTCTCAGACACAGTGCTTCTTCCCTGGTTTTATTTTCCACTCTTCTCTGCAGGGGTATGCTTCAGAAATGGACAATCCCAATTTAGTACATCTGATTCCGTCTGCACTTCAGAACAAGAAGGAAGTTCTTTTTGGGAACCTCCCAGAAATCTACGATTTCCACAACAGGCACGTGGGAACTGGTCCTGCATCCCGGGGTGCTGCCATCACATCCACTCCTTCTTTGTTGGGTGCTTTGTCATGCTCACATGCACTGGCAGGAAAAGTCATCCTCACTCTGCCTCTGTGTGTGTCCTATAAAATCCACGTGTAGAGAACACCTCTGAGATCTTCTGTGTCATCTCTTTTGGTGAAAGATTGTACCCTTTGTGCATTTACTAGTGATTTCCCCCCACATTATCCATTTTGAATGTCCCTTGTGGTCAGTACTTTACCATCTCTCTGGGTACATTGGTAGATATCACAGGACTAAATCCTGACATTTTTTGTCTGGCAAAACCCCTCTATGAGGAAGTTTTCTTAGTCCAGTTTATTTGTCCTATATTTCTGTTATCAGATCAGAATGTGTGTATTTCATAGCACTTTTCTTTTTATCCTTCATATAATGTCATAAACCTTTCCAGAAGCCTTGTCCATGCTGTGGACAAGGTAATCCAGGGCCCATAACTACAGAATATCAGTTATGAATAAGATTAACTTTTTCCCAATCTGCTTTCAAAGCACAAAGCTTAGGGCTACTTCTTTAAATTACCTGCTTTTCCTAGCCTTGCTTAAGTAAAACTGGCTGTAACCAAAGTGAGAATTTAGGAATTCTTTGGAATAATAATTGCCTGTAAGATGTAACAAACAGTTGAACAAAAGACAGAAATAAAAAATCTCTTTTCCAAGTCTTAATATTATGCCAGAGTACATACATAGTAGAAAAATTATTTTTCAGTTTATATATGATTTTGAAAGATTGTGTCTTTCATTTAGAGAAAGATATTCCTCTCCCTTTGCAAGCCCACTTTTTTTTCCCCCTAAAGGCTTAGTGCATTGACTGTCACTGCAGAAGCCTTTGGACTACATCCCATATTTTCACTGCTTGCTGATTGAGCAACTGCATCTGACAGAGCGTTCCTGTCTTTTCTGGCTGCTCTGAAATATCCTCATACCCAAATGGGGAGCAGGTATTTGAGCTACATATTGGAAACAAATTTCAACAGCCAAAGCAATCAGATGTATCAGATTATTGTGAGCAGATTAAAACATGATAATGGTGATTCAGGGAATGAGCTATAAGCCACATCCCATTTTTCTGAAATATGTATTTCTTTGTGTGTCAGAATTGTTACTTTCCCCATTGACTCCTCATACTACAAAAATGAGGGCTTTAAGTTGGATTTACACAGAAGCTAGCACACAGTGTGAGTGGGACTTAACATTTCACTTTGCTCTTTTTTCCCTGTCAGGATTTTCCTTAAGGAGATAGAAAATTGCATTGAGAACCCCGAGCTTCTTGCCCGATGCTTTTTGAAAAGAGTAAGTATATCCTTCTGCAAGTTTGTATGAGTATCTATGGTCTTATCCTACAGTACTTACAGAATTATTCCTATCCTCTCATGCCATTTGCTTTTGTGAATGAGGGAAACTCCCATAAATAGATATTCCCAACTTAAGCCACAGTTAACAAGCATATATTCTGAAATCTGACCTCTACCTGATTTACAGACAGGAAGAGATCTGTTACCAGTGTTTTACAAGTATTTTAAATCTCATTTAAAAGAAGAAAAAACCCAACAAATATCAGTGATCCAAATGTTTTTCATGCTTTTCATATCAGAAAAATCTATACCAGGAGTCTGATGTAACCCAGACACCACCCTGCAGTAAATAAGCACAGAACTGCATCGGTATCGCAGCAGCTTGCTCTGAGTGCAGACAATACATCCTGTTCCTGCTTTATCTTATCTCTCTCTGCACCATTCAGGACACTTGCTCCCCTAGAACTGGCCCAGCAGAGTCTGCTGCTGTCCTTGCATGGACCCCACAGCTCCATAAGACTCTGTGAGGTCCATTCCCTTCCTTCTTCACATAGTTCAGCAAGTGGGATTTGCTGTGAAGTGACTCTCAGTGCCCAAGTGCTGCAGCTCCCTCCAAGAACTCCCAGGGATGTCCCTCCTGCACCACCACCCCCAGTTAGCCTGACCAACAGTTCTTTTCTGCAACACAACTGAAGGTGCTTTTTTATATAGCACTCGTTCAGGGGCCCTACTAATGAGAAAAATTCTGTTTTGGTGGTTTGCTACCTCTTTCAGAGTCTGACAAAACTGCTTGAATAAGGCTCTGTGTTTTGCACAGGAAATGGAAATGGCATGTGAAATGGGAAAATCTGTCCACTGTAGTCAAAGGTACCTCCTGCTTCTACTGTATACTACATGTAGCATTTGCTGCTTTTCCAGGGCACACATTAAATACAGGTAGATTTGGATTAACCGGTCAGAGGTGTTGAGTACTGCCACATTACTAAGTTTTAATGGGAATTATAAGCATATGATACTTGCAAAGGGTATGCTCCCAATTTACAAACAGGTCAGGCTGAAGAGAATCATACTAGTGTAAATGTAATTACATTTCCATTGAATTATTTTCTGTTTAACAACGAAGCATTTAGACCTTGAGTAAATGACACTACTAAGGAACATGTTGTTATCCTAAGATTCAGATACTGAGCAGGAAAATATTGTGGTGAAATCATTATGCAAAAAAGCATAAGCAGTCTTTGAAGAATGCAAACCTTTGAAGCCCAAGAAGCATAAAATAGTCCATGTGTTGCATATATCCCTGGATTTACAGCTAAAGAAAATTCTTGGTATAGAATTGATCCTATAATTCTGCAGAAGGTTCGAATTCCGTATTTAAATATTGTAGTTTATGTCTCTCTCTGTAAAATTGAACCCAATTCTCCTCACTATTCTACCAATACAAAAGCAGCTCTAAAGCTGTGGTTCAGATTTGAAGTGAAAGAAAACCAGTCCCTCTGTCACCTTCGCTCATCAGTTTCTGTGGCTTGGTCAAATCACACTAAATCTATCACATAAGAGGTTAAATCATGCATTTGCTTTCTCCTGATTTCAAATTTCACACTAAGAAAGCACAACCTTCTCTCTTGGGATGTCTCTGCTCACACAGTAGCACCTTTGATTCGAGAACTTGCCCTTATGTTCTGTTTTTAGAAGAAGCCACATAAAGTCCAGAAATGTGTTGTTTCTGTTGGGCTGCCTTTAGGAAGCACAAACAAAAGTCTGGTTGTGTGTTTGTGTTCCCCATGATTTGGCAGCTTTTTATGCCTTCCTGCAGAGCAGTGGCTTCTGGCTGCCCTGTGAGTTACGGCCGTGCTTGCTGCCACAGGGGGAAACAGAAGCCGCTGCTGTTCCAGGTGAAGGAGTTCTGGGAGGAAGCTCACATTGTTGCAGGTTCTCCTTTGTATGGGTGTGACCATCCTGCCACAACATCAGGGTGGGCCTACCATTAGAAACAGACAGTTTTTTGGATTTATACTTGTAGAGTTTTACCCTGATCACACTGGGCCTTTTCAGCCCTGATTCCAGGGTTGCTTAAAAGCATCCTGAGAGGTACAGTGAGCCACCCTGGTGCCAGAGTCACTCCATCCCCTGCCAGTCATTCCTCTGCCATGTCCCCACACACTCTCCCACCTCCACCAATGCCACCTGATCAGCGGTCACCATGAATGTGAATGCTCCATCTCAGGTGATGGCTGTGGATCCATAGCCTGTTTCTCCTCTCTGCCTTCTCTCCTGGAACATGGTAGCAGAATCAGGTAAAAGATGAGCCAGAAATGCTCTTCTTGTTCTCCCTCCCACTTTGCCTGACATCATTTAGGTCATGATCTTCATATGAGCTAAATTACAAGTGAGGCAGCTCAACTTTGCCCACATGGCAGCTATTTTACCATCAACAAGATGCTTGACCTTAGTTAAAGCTCTGTGTGGTCAAGGATTACACAGCTTTCAAGGACAGGAGGGAAGTGCACCGAATGCCTTGCAGAATGGGTCTTCTGGTGCTTCATCAGCAACAGGAGGGACACTCTGGGCTGATCTGCTATGCAAAGGGCTATGAAGAAGCAAAGCTTACCAAACCAAGGCAAGAATGCCCAGGATGAAACCAAAAGTGTGTCAGACTGCCTACTGAGATGTGCCAGGTGATGTGTCTGGCAGGAGTGATTCACTGTGGATTACCAATGTTTACTTATTCATATTGCTAACCTTGAAAAAGGGAATAATTTAATAGGAGCCAGCAGTTAGGGCGTTTGGTCATTCAGGGAGAAAGAAGCATTTAGAAAAGGAATTTATCTGTGACAGGACAGTAGCAGTTGACCAGAAAACTGTGAGTTGGATTCAAAGGGCTAAATTCTAATTTGATGCAAAAATTATTCCTAACTAAACGGTCAAAAAGGTATTTGGAACTGTGCATATATGCCATGAGCATTGGAGCTTACAGAGATCTCAGGGTCCAAATCAGTGTGGAAAGGAAAAGCATTACAGGAGAGAGGAGCATGGTGTAAAAGTACCAGCAAGAAGTCAGAACCTTTGCATGTAAAAACAGAGATGTGTGGAATATTGAAGACTGGGATTTCAATAATTAGGCAGTAAACTATTTCTTGGCATTTTAGAGTCTGATCGTAATAATTTCATCAGGAATTTTCTATTCCCAACACTATTGCAAAACTTACAGCTGTAATTAAAGATGGAAGTATCTGCCTGAGTAGGTGTCGCTGATTTAGGCAGCAGTTGATTGCATTGGCTTAGGGTGGTTCCACTATGGCAAATTACTGGTAATTTGTTGGTTATTGTCCCATTTCTTTAAGTTTAAATTGGTTCTTTTCTCTTATTCCTAATAGTGCTCTTGACTGTTGGTGTCTCTGTTTTTCTTACTCTGTCTAATTAGGTTTCTGTGGGACAGGAAGAGATTGTAATGCTTGATTATGCTTTGTTGCTATTTTTAGTTGTGTGGGGTTTACCCCCTGCTAACTTCCCTTCAGGGCAATGTGTACAAGCAATTCTATTTTTGTGAAGAAAACTCTGCACCTATTTTGAAACAGAACCATTAATACTCTATTGAGTTGCAACAGAAGAGGTTTTTGTATTGCATAATCCTTAACACAGTGTGGTGTTTCGTGGCACAGGTCTGGTTTCACAGCTGATTCATCAGGGTGATGTCAGGATGGCTCTGTAGAGGAAGACAGCAGCAACACCGATTTCTTCTAGTAACTGTACAAAAGGAAATGCTTTCCCTGCAGCAGGAGTGTATAGGAACTGTCTAGTGGGCTGAAGGAACAGAGGCAAGATCCAGGGATCCCTGAGATTTATTTTTGGTGTTTTCTCTGACTTGCTGAGGTCCCATCCTCCAGGGTTGGTGCAGACGAAGATGGGAAGCTCCTGGGCCACCCGGCTGCACAGCCAGCAAGCCCAGGGCCTGGCAGAGGAAAACCATCTCTGCATCCACCCACACAGCCCAGGCAGCTCAAAATACACCAATCTGCACTTTTACAGAGATTGCCTGTGTTTTCACTGAACTCACTGGGATGTTTTCTGTGGACCTCAGTGAGAGCACTTGGAGTGTAGTCAAAGCTAAATAGAGGTAAAGGGAATCCACCCATTTCTAATTTGGATAGGACAGGGTTTAAGTACATCCCCCTGCTGGCCTGGAATATCAACAAAACAAGCTTTCTCCTTTTTAATTCATCCTTGTACTATTGAGAGCCAACACTATTTCCAGAGTGTGTTGAACAGGCAGACCTTAGCCACATGGTGAGCATTGCTAGCAATTAAAGTCTGTGCCAGTATTGTTAATAAAATTGTTAATAGAATTTACATTTGTAATGTGTTTTTTTAATTTGTTTTCAAACCATCAATTCCCCTCCCTGAAAGATACTAGTTTTGCAATTAGATTGTGTGTCTTCCAGTCTGCAGTCTCCTTGCTTTGTGTGAAAAGTGAGGGGGAAAATGTCTTACTTTTGGGCATATCTTGATCAGAAGTAAAAAGCAAATTTGGTAGTTTCAGTATATTTTTACATACAGAATTATTCCCATGTCTTAGGATGGAAGGTAAGAAAAAGTGTGATTCAAGAAAGATGCTCTGTGGATTCTTTTCCCTTCCCTTACCTAAACTCTCCTTTTCTTGCAGAAAGAGGACCTCCAAATATATGAAAAGTACTGTCAGAACAAACCAAGATCTGAAGCTCTCTGGAGACAGTGTGGAGACAGCATCTTTTTCCAGGTGGAATTTCATTACAGACTAGCAGTACAAGACCCTAAAAGCTCATTTTCCTTCTGTGTCTCTTCATTCTTTAGAAAACCTAGAGCAATACACAGACTTTTCTGCCTGATTCTTGTACTGGTGGCAGGTGCTCAGTGTGTGTCAAGGTGTAGTCTACAGGAGACTGGGTAGGTAGAGCAGTAGGTAAATTTCCTGGACAGGAGCCTGACTCTGCAGGCTATACCCGCACCAAACAAGTGCTGGCTTCTTTGCAAACCCCAGTTGATGCAATCTCATCAGCAGGGAATGCCAGATTTCAACACCAAGTTGAACTTAAACATTAGCTCTTGTTTAGATATATTTTCACTGTGGCACAAGTAACCTGAAAATTCCTATGCAGATGGAACAAATTTCTCTCTCAATTAGTTCACAGACATATAATCTTCAGATTGTCAGATGATAATGATCTTGGTGTCTTGCCTGTGTTTCAAGAAACAATTGTATTTTTTCTTCTGTGTTATCTCTCGCAGGAATGTCAGCGTAAATTGGATCATAAGCTCTCACTAGATGCTTATCTCTTAAAGCCAGTGCAGAGAATCACCAAGTACCAGTTGCTGTTAAAGGTAAGTTATCAATGACAGTGCAAAGAATTGCAATGTACAGCTTGTTTTACTTACTGAATTTCATATCAGTCAGGACTACCTGGAAATAAATTCTTGCTCAGTTCTTCAGCAAATACTTTGCATTGTTTAATTGTAAAATGGTAGAAAACAGTCTTGTACAGGGACTTGTATTTTAGATTAGAAATTAATCTAAACTGCTATTACTTAGCAGTACTTACATACTAAATAATAGCAGTATACTGTTATATATATAGCTCTGCATATAAAGAAAGATATTTTACACAGAATTCTATTGTCTTATTTATTGTTTTGTTTCTCTTTAAACAGAAATTGAACTTGGCTTTATTGAATTAGTATATGGTTTTACAGTTTGAAAACAGGAACTGATGCCTTAACACCTGTCTCTAACATCTGTCCTTGTTTAACAAAACTCTTTCAGCTCTCTGAACTATTTTCCCATGGTTGTGACTCAAACCTTTTAGAGGGAGCCACTCCCTTTTGCTACTTCTTTTTAAAAGAAACAGCTAGGAACAAATTGTCTGTAACTTTTCCACAGGGTAAATTTGTGAACGTCCCTCTCGATTTGGCTGGAACTGTGAGTGGTCCATGCTTGAAACTCTGGTCTGAACTGGGCAGCAGCAAATATATACACTCAAAACAATGATTTTTTTTTTTTTTAAGATGGTGGCTTAAATTTGTATCTTCATCTCCTCAGTTCTTATAAATAATATTTACTGACTTTCCTTATGGGAAGGTCATGGAGGTGAATTATATACTGTTCTCAAGCCTCTGGCCTTAATGTAGTGTTGTGTGTACTGTCATGAAATTTAGCATTGAAATTTGCAAGGAAGATTTTAGGTTGCCATTTAACTTGCTAATTGCTACCATGGCACTGCTCAAACTGTGCCAGTGTAAGCCATAGGAGGTCCTGGTTGGCCATTCTTGTGCAGTATTTCTGTCAACTGTTTACTGGCTTCAGGTAAAACTACAGAATCCAAATACTGAAGGGGGATATTGACAAGGATGCAGCTTCACTGGTTCCAGTAGATTTACATTAACATAGTGCAGAAATAAATTTGACTCTATTTCTTGAAACTGTTCGGTGTGAAGGAAAAAATATCAAGGTCTCCAGAAAAGCAGGAGTAAACCAGATTTTACTTTTAATTTGAAATATGACTGTAAATAAAACCAAGATTAGATCAAGGACTAAAATTCTCAAGCAGAACAGGTCTCAGCCATTGGGGTTTGAAGCTGGTCAGACCAGTTTCAGCTTAGCAGCAGCACATTGGCCCTGGCATTTACTTTGTCAGGGTTTATGAGATCTGTGAAGATGGTGCACTCTTTCCCTGGCTTCAGAATCATTTAAAAGTGTAGAAAAATGGAAGCCAGTGGAAAATTGGTCACAAACAAGTGCTTAAGAATCTGTGTCTTGAGTGGTGGGAAGACTACATTTGAATTCTGGGTCACAATTATTGCAACCTTCTGGTTTCAGTCAGTTTAGTTAATATGCCTGTGCTGGTAAAAGCAGCCTGCTCACTATACAGAGATCCATCCTCATCCTAGAAAATGTGCTACAGGTAGTATAGGAATGTGTCCTGCTTTTACCTTCTAATCCCTGGTTACCCAAGTGCTTGAGGAGTGATGCTGCTGTTTGGGGGTTGCAGGAACTACCTTTTTGCAGCCCTGTTTTACAGGAACACAAGTGCCTCAGCTTTTGAATGAAGATCTTTCCAAATTCAAAATGTGGAATGTCACACCTGCCAAATTCAGACTAAAAATTAATTTATATTTTTAACAGTGGTAATAGCTACCTTGTGGAACTAATTGCAAAGGAAAACGGGGAATTCTCTAACACCCGAAATAATTCTACTGAGTTTCTTTTCTAGGAGATGTGAAGAAAAAAACCCCTGGGTGTAGCTCTATGACATGCAAGGAATTAATTGTAAATGTCAGAATGGTCCTGTCTCATCTTAAATGAATGCTTAAAACTTGCAAATGTTCAAAATATGAAAACGTGTGTCCTCAGTGACCACCCTGGTAATGTCCTGCTTGGTTTTGTTGGGGATTTTTTGTTTATTTTTTGGTTTCCTATAGCTGTGCTACTTTTTCTATGCAGCACAGATTCCAGGGAGGATTGTCTTATGGTGTATTCTGGTATAAGAAGTTCTCAAGTAGTTCCCATACCTTTTTTTAATCAGGAAATGCTGAAGTGCAGCAAGAATTCAGAAGGTACTGCTGAATTGGAAGAAGCGCTGGCCACGATGCTTGATATCATCAAATCAGTCAATGATTCCATGCACCAGATAGCAATCACAGGATATGAGGTAATAGCTGCTGCTGCTCCTACTCTGCTCTTGAGCCATCCCGTGTTGCTGTCATCGCTGATCATGCTGTGCCTTGGCACAGCTTTACAGGAGCCTGTGCCACATTCCTGAAGGATGCCACTTGCTGGCATTGTTGTGATGACCAAAAATACGTCAGCACACCTGTCATGTGGAGGTGGGGGGTGAATGTGAGGGGGTAGCGGGACAAATGTGGGACTTTGGAGCAATTGCTCCCAAAACCCATCTGTAGGTGAGAGGTGCAAGTGTGACAGACACAACTTCAGAAATTTGCTGAAACTTTGTGACTGCTGTGCAACTCAAGTGTTTTAAAATCTTTTACAGTTAGGGAGGAAAATTTGGCTTCCATTAAAAGTGGGTAATAGAACCCATGGCAGTGACTGGCAAGCTGTATTATCTGTAATGTGAAATAATAACCACGATACAAATCAAAGGGAACAAATATCTGTCTCTGCAGAAACTCCATTGAAGTCATATGACTTTCAAGAATAGTGTTGACTACATAAAATGAGCCCTTAAGTCAGAAGTGGAAGAGATTGATACATAAAGGAGAAACAGGCCTGGCAAAATGAGGCCTGAGGGTCATGTGGTTGCACATTTTGAAATAGCTGCAGGGTGAAAATGTCAAGAAAGAAACAATACACTGAGAAAATGTGTTCAAAGAATCATTGCATCAGAGTAGCATGGTTTAGTCCAGAAAAATTATTTTGTTGTGAATCCAACTTCCTGAGAAGGTGCTGGGGTTTGTGCAGACAGTGTCTGGGTGGGAAGAGTTATTCTGTTTTGCAGGACAGGAGTGGCTTCAGGAGTTTTGAATTCTGTAATTCTCTTTTGTGCAAGTGCATTTGAATCTGGTAGCTGAGGAACCCATGCCCGCTGCCAGAAGGATTTTATAAATTAATTTAACTGCTTAGTGGCATCAGAAATCCACTGCTGCACACAGCTGGAGATGCTCCTGTGGACTGTGCATCACATTTGGAATGAGAATGTGAGCTCTTCCTGCAGGAGCTGCACTGGGTCGAAGGTGAAGCAGTGGCCACCTCATTGTACTGGCAAACACTGAATAGGTGTGGTGACTGTGGATCAGAGGAACACCACAGGTCCTAAGTGTAACCTTAGATCTCCCAAACCTGACAAATAAAGCAGCATATACTTGCTCCATTATGGTTATGGCTAAGTTGAGTGTCTCAGAGATTCATTTTAGAAAAACTCTTTAAAGCCTGTATGTTATTATTACAGCCTTGAACCAGTCAACACGGGCATGGGAAGCTCATGGATACAGCACACCTCTTACCTCCCCAATTTCCACTGTTTTATTTATTCCCAAAGAGAAAGGTAGCCTTCCTCCTGTGTTTCTTAATTGTATGTAGTTACAGCAATTTAGCAAAAAAATTGTTTCGAAACAGTTCTGTAAGAGATGGACAAAAGAGCTTCTCCAAGAAAGACAACATCCTGAGCAGAGGGGATCTATCCAGATTTCTGTCTATATAAATGTGGAGGTCATCCTTTTGCCTATTCCTTACTTTAAAATCTCAGAGTAGTTTTGTACTCAGGAATTCAACAGAACACTCCTGTTCCTTTTCAGCTCTTACTTTTGAATTTTCCAGTCTTCCATGAAATGCCTGATAGTAGCTCCAAGGACTAGATTTTTGTCTCTGCTGTCTTAGCTGGACTGAAAAACATAACGAAGTGGGACATGGCCACTGTTTAGCCCAATGCTGACAGCATTCCTGAGATGTTTTTTTACATTATTATTAAATGGGGTGAAAGTGTGAAAGAGGATGCACCCGATAATTTCTTTTCCCTGTTCCACCTGTCCCAGGTGTTCAGCTGTGGTGCCAAATAAACAACTCCCATAGCTGAGGAAACCACACCCCATCTCGTGGAGTCTTTCCCACAGAGCCATGATAGAAATACTTGCTCCCTCATCTTTCAGAGAGGGATATTATGCCAGCAGGAGAGCAGGTTTTGTGACAGCTGATAAATGCTCCAAATTGCATAGGGTATTCTGTTTCTTGGACTTGTGCACATACAGCTCTGAGGAGCTGAACTCTTGTGTAAGAAATTGCTAACATGTAAGTCTGGGGTTGGTTTGGTGTATTTTTTTAAATTTCTTTTTAGGCAAAACCACAAAAAGAAGTAGCATAAAGCTTGAAGAGCAGAAGTTTTAGATGTGTTTCCTACTATCATGCTAACATCTGTACACAGTCTGGCCTGGGTAGTTTGTCCATG
This sequence comes from Climacteris rufus, assembly GCA_013398175.1. Classification (NCBI taxonomy): domain Eukaryota; kingdom Metazoa; phylum Chordata; class Aves; order Passeriformes; family Climacteridae; genus Climacteris; species Climacteris rufus. The sequence goes on along the minus strand of VZRZ01003747.1, from coordinate 1,176,486 downwards.
ACTTATGATGAGAGATTTGTATAAATTATCATATGTGTCTCTCATCTTCCATAAACATGAGATACAGTGTATTGTTCTAACAGGGAATAATTATATTTGAGATAGTGATCAAATTCTTCACTTGAAATAAACTTCCTTGAGGACAAAATATTGCTGTCCACTAGTAGAAATTACCAGAAACAGCATCCTCCTCTCTGTTTGCTGCCTACACTGAAGAGAGTCCAGGGCTTGTGGGCTAATATTCAAAGTCCTTTATGGGATTGCTGCAGACTGCCATCCCTGTCTGTCTCTTTCTCTTTGCAGTGGCAGCCTCCCACTTCATTCACCATTATCCCAATCCTGGATTCAAGGTTGGAGGGACAGACTTATCACAAGAGTTGAACTGAGCTTCTGGGTCTCAGAGCTGTCTTGAACAATACCTGGAGTGACAGGAACCTCTCACCATTGTCAGAACTATGTAGAAAATATGCTTGGGTTTTTGTTTTTTTTTAAATTTAGCTTTACATCTCATTGTGCTTTTTACAGACTTGCAGTTTATAGCTGCATGCACATGTAGATACAAACATGCACAGTCTTGTATCCACAAAGAAAAGATCCAACTCTCTGTATTAGAGATGACAGACTGTTATCTAAATTGCTGAGGTTTTTTGAATGGTTTGGAGAGTCTAATAAAACCCTGATGAAGAGGAGAAGCACCTAATAAAGCTCTGGTTTTGTAGTTGAATGTAGGGTAGAGGAACATGTTGCAATTCATAGTATAAGAAATTAGATGTTCCCACTTGGAGCCAATGTCTTCACCTTATAATCAACAGAACATGCAAATGTTGAAAATAAGTACTTTAATAATGCACTGGGCTTATTCCCTCAACTTACTGTACAAAGCATTCCTGAGGAAAACTTGCTGTTAAGATAATTATGTTTATCATTATTTGTTGAATGCCATTACCATATAGATATTGCCATGTCCTCTATCCACATATTACTCCACTTTTTTAACACTGAATTGTTCTAGTGGACTCTGAGATAAATGTTTATATCAGTTGAAGTATCTACTCATCAGTGCTCTTCAGACAAGGGCTTTAATTGAGAAAGTTCTGGTTCCTGCCTAGTTTCACTCTCCCTCGGGTACTTTCATGGCTCCTTGGAGCATTCACTCCCTCTTTGCCCAAGGCTGTGCAGCGTTGCATAGTTTGCAGATGGTGAGCCAAGGAACTATTGACAAAACTTGTAAAGACTATTTTGCAATGGGAGGGAATTACACACCTACATACCTCCAGGCACTGATCTGTGACCTCAGGCATCTAAGCTCTTTCAAGGTTTTGCCCTGGGATGGAAGAAGCTTGCACCAGAAGAGAAACTGAAACTAGACCTTTCAGAGTCAAGGCCTTTGTTTGGGTACTGGAGTGCAGGGGGTTTCATACTGCCTTGAAGTCAGGGGTCTTGAAACTGTTTTTGTCAGCAGAAGCTTCCTCTGAGGTCACCAGAGGGGACAGCCTGTGTGTCACATCCAAAGAGATCCTGAGGCAGATCTTAGATGCTAACTATGTCTGGGAAGACAAATTGGGAATTATGAACATGGAAACCAGTGAGTTAATGGTTATATGAAGAAACCACACAGGTTTGGCAAGGGGACATGTGCAGTCTCCAACACAGGGAATGCCTAGGCACATGCCTCTCCCTGGAATCTTCACCACCACTAGAGAAATGAATTGTGCCTGGGACTACCCTCGTTTGAATGTGGTGTATGCTCTCTCTTTTCCTTGCTTGCTAGGGGGATGTCAGTGAACTTGGCAAGCTGTTGATGCAGGGTTCCTTCAACGTATGGACTGACCACAAGAAGGGGCACAACAAGGTGAAGGACTTGGCTAGATTCAAACCAATGCAGAGACACCTCTTCCTCTATACAAAGATGCTGCTTTTCTGCAAGAAACGGGAGGAGAACACTGATGGCCATGAGAAGACAGCTTCATACAGCTTTAAAAATTCATTAAAGGTAATAAATGCAGTAATGCTGAGGGAGAGAAATAAGTTTGGTGTTTTCACAAGATAGAGATGTTTCCATGTGGAGACTTGACAAAGGTGCACATATCAGGAGCTATCTGGTATCCCTGAGTAAATGACAGCTCCCCTTTAGTTTTGGTCTGGAGACAGGCTAAGCCATTTGTCCTGCAACTTCAGACATGAACCTCATTCTTTGCAACTAAATACAAATGGGCACCTTGTGTGTTCTTTCCCAGCATCCCATAAAGAGAAGCCAGACCGAATGGACCTGCATCTCTCGTTTTCTGCCTATGGGTATCCTCCAAGGGCATTTCTATTGCAAGTTTTACTATTGACATCAGTTGAGCAAAAATATTCTGTGACAGTAGTAGCTAGAGATGAATCAGTGCAGTAGAAGTGCCCTTTTATTTGCAAGACCAAAATTTCCTGATATGAGTCAGGACATTTTAAGGTGGAAATCACAAGTAGGCCACATTTTCCCTTTAAGCACATTGGTGTGACACTTGTGATATTGGCCAGCTAACATGGATCATCAAGTGTAATGCTGCAAATGCTGACCCTATTACAGGGTAACCAGACAGGAATTGTAACAGAACCTGGTTCAAGGTTTGAACCAGTTCATACAAACATTTCAAGTTTCTTTCTGTGGAGATAGAAGGAATGGTGGCATAATACTACCTAAATCTTCAAATTAATGCTGAGGTAAATGAGAACTAAAGGGATGAACAAATACAGGAAGAAGATGGGAAGTTGGTAAGTGGCAGCTGAACTTCAAAATTATGATTAAGAATTTTTTATTTAAAAAACCTAGAATAATTTTCTTCAGGTTTTATGTGTTGTATAGATTTGCAGATTGGTCATTAAATCTCACAAATCCCTGTTCAATCCCTCTTCCTCTCCCACCTCAACAGGTCAGTGACGGCAAGTGAAAAAGGTCTTCCTAAAACTGAAAATTGTCCAGGAGAACAAGAGCCAGGATGGGGTTGAAAACTGACCCACAGATCAAGCAATAGAAGAAAAGAGGATAAACTCATGATCAGACATTAGCTTGGGTTACTTTTGAAAGGAAAAATGTCAAATCAGATATTGAGAAATAACGTGTTTTGAATGTTACTTTTATTGACTCCCTAAGGTGCAGAAGTGAATGCAGCCTTTTAAAAGTGCTTCTCAGAGGACTGAGTTTAAAGACTATTGATATTTTCCAGATTCCAACTTCTTCTTTTCTATTTTGAAACAGATGAGCACTGTGGGCATTACTGAAAATGTGAAAGGGGATAACAAGAAGTTTGAGATCTGGTATAATGGCAGAGAAGAAGTCTATATCATTCAGGTAAAGACAATCCTTTTTTATTCCAAGGACTATACTTCCTTTCAAACAAATTGTTTTTAAGAGTGTTCACTGTGAACATTCCTGTCCTGTGCACTCCAGAAACAATAGCCATTGAAAGCTTCATTGTTGTGTAGGGACTGAAATTGTCAATTTGCCATTGTGAAATGGTCATGATTTTGACTAAAAGAAGAATTAAAACAGTGGGAAGTTTCTTGGAATGCTGGACAGAAAAGCAAGGACAGGACTTTAGATTCATGGTAACTTTTCCACCCTGAAGAGTGTCCTCTGCTTTGCTCAAAGCTGGCCACAGTGTTTCAGTCCTTGAGAAAAAGGAGAGCCAGTGTAGGTCAGGGCAGCCCAGTGACTGGCAGCATGTTTTAACTGGATCTGCTTTGCTTTGTCCTCTTTTTTTCTCAGGCATCTTCTGTTGAGCTGAAAAACACCTGGATTTCAGAGATCCGCAAAGTCCTGACAGGACAGCTGGAAGCATGCAGAGGTAGGGCACACAGAGCAGGGTCTGGTAATGTGTCCTTCCTTCTGTGGCTCTGTGTGACAACATGGAGCTGGGATGAGTTGCAGCACCAGCCAGTACCACCAGTGAAGCCAGCAAGGACCAGCTGGGTAGTGACAGCACTGCTGGGACTTAAACCCATGTCCTGGTCAAATACAATTTCTTGGACTTTTAGAAATGGCATGGATAACTATTCTACTCACAGTTAGTCCAAGGAACATGGTCTTCCTCTGTTCTCCCTCTCAAGCTACAACTCTAGAAGCATCCATTTACCTCAGCATGTGAGGAGATGTGTCCCAGTCTTCACTCTGAGCCTGCTCACAAGACCTGGCCCAAAAGGTTTCCTTCCACATCTGTGACTGGACACAGGAAATGCTCCTCTCTGTCCTACTGTTTGCTTTGTTTTGTTCAGGGTTTTAGGGGTTTTATTTTAAATCTAGTCACCCACCCTATGCTCCAAATATCAGTTATCCCATCTTTTTATCTTAGTGATCTCCCTGTAAAACATGGTTGATGACAGCTGCCTCTCTCACAGAGGTGTCACTACCAAGGTGGTTTGTGATATGTTCAACACCATGAATGATTGAAGCCTCATAAGTACCTAAAGTACTGACACCCTTTTTTATGTTAGACATTGAATCCCAGACAGACAAAATTCAGTCAGATTATTTCAGACAGTAAAAGATAGATACTCATAGATACGATTCTATTTATTTTCTTGGGAAAAAAACAAAACAAAACAAAACAAAACCACACAACTGTGGCCAGTACTGACTTTTCCTGAGTCCTGGCATTGCTTCTCACCTTGGTCTGTCATTTTCTGCTTCTCTTATACACTCATCTCTCTTTAAAACAAGGCCAGCAAAGCCTCTCCACCCACTGCCTTCAAATTCCTAGGACTTTGTCCTAGGTGGAACCCTGTGTTCTGTGCTTTAACTTTAGAGGTCGCCTCTATTTTAATTGTCTGTTTGACAAAGACAATGAGTTCTTACAACCTCCTTTGGTAGAGGGAAACAATGATGCACATTAGACTCAGCAATTGTTTCCAACCCATAACAATATACTTATTTACAATGTTTACTAGTCTGGTCTTTTGTTACTGATCTTGTCTTCATCCTTGTCCTTTTTATTCTGAATTTCACTATGATCAGTTCAGCAGGCACTGCTGATGAAAAACCTCAAGATTCTTGTTAGTGCAGTTTCAGGACTTGATCTAGGGGCTTTCTGACATGGTTTGTAATATTTACTTCTGAAGTTAGTGTTACTTAGGCTGCCACAGAAGAGTTGCAAATGGAGAAAATGTGAATATTTAATAGGATAAGGTGCTAGTCCTCCATTTGTGTTTCTAGGCAAAGAAAACAAAGCTTGTATGTCACTCAGATGAGAATTTGTGAAATCTTTGTAGCATACAAGACCTATTAGCTAAAGTTATTTTGCATTTTCCAGAGGAAAAATATGCAGGAATCAAGACTGAAAGATTTTTAAAGGATTTATATTTTGATGTTCTTTATTGTTTTGTCCTAAGATCATAGGATTCTATATTATTTCAGGTTTAAAGGGACCTCAGGACATCACAGTTCAAGGTCCTGCTCAAAGTATAGTTAATAGTGGTCAAACAAGGTTACTCAAGACTTTATCCAGTCTAGTCTTGAGAACATCCAATGATGACTTTCATCCTACTTTATGAGTAAAGTCATGCTTCTTCATTGTGAGTTCAGCAGAACAGCAGTCAGAGGGTATAAATTGCATCTCATATATTACTGCAACTCTACCCACTGCCTTTTCCCAAATGATCACATGAATCAAACCTCTTATTACAATACTGATGTCAGGAAACACATGCTTTGTCCTGTGGTTTAAACAGTTGTTTCTATTTCTAATGACTCATGAAAGAAGAGGCCTTAACCCAAGACTGGATATTTTTACAACTGTGCATTGTGATGAGAGAAGGAAGAGGGATATATTTGTTTGTGTGGCTGTTTTTAATGACTATTGTTAGGAGTTGCACAGGGGGTTGGAATGTTGGAAGGAGCTGGCTGAGATGAACGAATGAGGGCAAAGAAGGTGGCCAAGGTATGTGATAAATAGTTGAACATGTGGGTCACTCGTGTCCCAATGCTTGGTGCACACACAGCCCCATCACATCCTGCAGTGAGCATGGAATGCCAGCAAGGCTTTGGGGAACACCTTGATCCATCAATCCCAAGGAATGCCATTGTCTCTTGCAGGCAAAGGAATTACTGATGCAGCTTAAGGGATTTGTGCAAAGCTGTGAATCAGTGCCAAACCCAGGCATGGAGCAACTTCCGACTCCCCACCCAGCGTGCACACTTCTGCCCCACCAACAGAAGACTTACTTGAATTTAATCTTTCAGTTATGCCCTGACCCCTTGTCAGTTCTCCTTTCATTGATAGGAGGTTCATCTTCTTTCAGAGTGAAATATCCCAGGGGTCTCGGCAACCTGAAAGTTTGAAAGCGGCTCCTTGTATTGCTTCCTCACTTCTCAGCGTCTGACTCTCCTGGCCCTGAAATCCAGGCTGTCAGCAACTTTCTTATAATTTTATGTCACTCAGCATTTACTGGACAAGGTACAAGTCTATTGCCACCTAGCAGTCATGAAAAAGAGTGAAAAAGAGGCATCTGAATAACATTTTCTGATTACTCTTTGTCCAGGATGCTGAGCAAAAGCATTCTGCAGAGGGCTGGGGATCTATTCTACCACATGGCTGTGTGTGCAAAAGGACTGATGTACATGTATTTCTAAATTCAGAAAAAGCTGTGAGCCACAGAACTTTGTATTCTGGGAAAAATGCCATTATGTCCATTCTCTAGATCCACATTCTGCAGTTAGCTAGGAAGAGGTACAGAGTAAAGAGAAGGTAGTAAGGGAAGAAATCTCTTCTGCAGTGAAAAAGTTTGAGTAGAAGGATTTTTTTGTGAGCTAAGGTTTCATTAAGATCTTCATCTGCCTTTCTCTTCAAGTACAAGCTTTCCATTTTGATTGCACTGGCAGTCAAAATCTCTCCTCTCCTATTTCTCTCTCCAACCTTCTACGTAAATACAGAAGCAACTTATATGATTTGGAGCAATTTCTTTTTGCTTTTTCTTTAACAGAAGCAAGTCAACTGCACCAAAGAATCACTGAGAGTGTATATCATGCACCAATGGATTCCTCCAATGCAAGCAGGTAACCACAGATACCGTGGCATATCAGGGCCATGTTTTGTCTTGCATTTGTGCCTCTGCAGTACATAAATTCTTGGGTTTGAACTTACTTGATTGTCTTCAAGTTCTTTAAAGATATATAAATACAGATAAAGGTTTTGCTCGTGAGAGAGCTAAAATCACAGTGCAGAATTAATTTCAGAGATTTGCTCAAGTTTAGACAAAATGCATTGGAACATTTCCAGGATGTTAAATGGAGTTGTCAGCAAATATTTGTAATGACCCAATTGCTGGGCAAGTTTAGTATAAGTTGGCATGGGATATCACTGTAAAATTTAAACAGGATCAACCAAACCAAGAAATCCCAGGTAACACAGCCAGCCTTTGAGACTTGTACAGGTCAATGCAAGAAATATTAAACAGATGTAGTGCTATTAATCCTGCACCATATTTTCTCTAGGCTTGGTTACACTTGTTTTTTTTAAGGTTTATGCATGGAAATCTTCCATCAGAACCACCATGGGGACAGGAGAAAATTATTCCAGTAAGATATGAAGTGCAATTACAAAAATCTTTCTAAAGAATCCAGAGGTGTGTCCTTCTTATAAGACTCTTAAAATTAGATTTTTCAGAGCAGAAATTATAGACAAAATATGTCAACAGAAAATTAATTAACTCCAGGAAGAAAGGCTGTGTGATCAGCTATTTGTCCTAGAGTGGATTAAACCAAAGGAAAAATGAAGAGCTTGTTGTCCTTACTCTGCCATCTGTGCCAGAGAAGGAGAGGCCAGATGCTCCTGCTCCAGATGCTGGGTTATCATAGGAACAGGAAGAATACAACAAATCTTCATGAAAGAACAACACTCTGAGCTGTGCTGAATGGAACAAAGTTCAGGGTGTCCCATTATCTGTAACATTTGTCTCCAAGAGAAGCAAGGACAGGGGAATTGCTGCACAAGCTGGCTTTGCACTGGTTGATGTGAAATGGTGGATCCAGAACCCCTCAGACTGTGGAGCCCTTTCTGCAGCCCCTTTTGGGGTGGTGGGTGGAGGCAAAGAGGGGAAGGAAGAAGCTGGGCTGGGACAGCCACCACGTGGCACAGTCTGTGTCCGTGACTGCCATGACCAAGCAGCCCCAGTTGTGAAAGGTGCTGGAGGCCGGTGCAGACAGTATTGCTAAAGGCCAGCGATCATCAGCACTCTGCTGAGCAGGGGTTGGAGGGTAATTAATCATGGACATTTTATCTTCCCAATAAACACCTACACCTGGGCTGCCCATGTGTGACAGTGACTCTGCTGTTTGTTGGGAATTGTCAAACCTCTGCTGTGACTTTGGGGAACTCTGCAGGACGCTCTCCCCTCCCAGAGCTGTATCTGTTCCTTGACAAAGGCTATCCCCTTTGCTGTTTATATGCCACCACAGCATTTGGGACTGCAATTCCATGAGATAGGGTGGGCCTGACTCAGGATTGGAGATGAAGTGTTGGCAAAAGAAATGCTTAGACCCAGTGTCCTTAATACAGGCAGTTATTGAATGTCCCTAAGTCCTGTTCAGTCTATTTCAATTCTCTCTCTCTCTAAGTTCTTCCACAAAGTTTCACTGTTTAATCCTAAAATGAGATGCCCTGTGGTATCTGTTGCTGCTGTATCTCTCTCAAGGGATGGCTGCTGCATTTCATTGATAATGAAATGATCCCTTTGTATTGTTTTCTAATCTATTTAAACATATGAAATTTAAGTAGACTATTGTTCTAACTGCTTAACTATCTGCTTTCTTGGAAGTGACTGATGCAGTCATACATCCATGTAAAAATATCCTGTGAACATGGATAAACACAAACTCTTGGAATTTGGCTGCAGATGCTGTTTCAGAAAAGCTTGTATGTTTTTTTGGTGTCTTTCTCACAGCTGTAAATCTTTAACTCTGTCAGCTGTATGCTTCACAGTTATCCCAGCCTAGCTGGGAAGGAACAGAGGAAAAAGAATTAGGAAATGTGAGTGTGCTTTGGATTTGTTCCCATATTTATTTTGAGCCCCATTTTCTACCTGAGATTAGACTGCAAAATCACGTTTTGATTTAGTACAGGAGGTAATAGAGACTGCTAAGGTTCCATCAGAAACAGGTCAGAGGTTCAAATGCAAAGTGATGAGTCCTGGGCTGTCTTATAATTGAAAAAAACAAAACAAGATCTCTGGTATTTACAGATCTCTAGTATTTAAAATGTTTTTCAGTTTTTAGTGATATCTCAGACCTTCCCTTACAGCAGAACAATGAATGTGAATGTTAAGTGTAGCAGTTCATGTGTTAATTGTAAGCAGCAGTGTAATTGCTGATACATGTTAATAACAAGCATTTTGGCAAAGAGTATTTCAAATGTGTAGATACAATGAAATGTGGGGAGAAATCTGCCAAAGACACCAGTCAAACACCCAAATTAAACCACCAAACATTTGCAAAACAGTGAGGATAAGAACCACAAGAAAACCTTGCAGTCTGAATGTCCTACAAGCCTGGGGCAGGGGCGTCCTCCCTATTACAGACAGGAGGCCAGTACCTGTGCAGGTCTGTCAAGGTGAATACCCCATCTGTGCTTCAGCTGCAGGCAGGGATCCCTCTGGGGTTCGTGTTTTCAAAGAGCAGAAACAGAAGCTGAGGAAGTCAGTAGAATTCATATGTTGCTCTATGCATGGTATGACCTCTACATGACCATCCAGTATCCATTCCTCTCCTGGAGACAAATGTACCTATGCTGCAAAGGATGGAGAATTGGCCTTGTCTTTTCTTACCTGGTTTCCCACTTCAACCTCCCAAATCTGTTGCACTTGCAAAAAGAGCTTGTGCAGACAACCAGCTTGTTTCTCTCTTTTTCCCTTCTCAACTCTCATGAAGCACATCCCTCACTGTGTGGTATGGAGAGGAGGCAGGATGGCTTTTTTTCCACTGTACATGCCTGCACAGATCCAGATTTTATAGCACACCAAATTTTAAAACCAGCCCTTTGTTCCTTAGGTTTCCATGTCTGAGGGTAATAAAAAATGTGTAGTGCTCAGTGCTTTTTTAGATGTTAACCAGGAATGTTACTATTTTTGTATTTCTTTTGTCCCAAGGTATAGCAGGAAGTCATCAAGTATATATGAAAACAAATCTGAGACATCAAATGTGGAAGCATCTAACAATAAAAACAGGAATTCCAGTCCCAGTGCCAGACAAAAGAGAGGTAGGATTTCTGACAGAGCTTTTCCTTCCAAAGGGTAATATTTTTATATTTGCACATATTTCTGGAGTTTGATGAGGATACTTTAAATGTATGTTGTTTAAACCCAACATCAAAAAAACAATGCTCCAAAGCTGTACCATGAAACTTCATGAGCACCAAAAGGCATCAACAGTTCAGGATTTCTAAGTCTGAGTTTTGATGCTTTACAGTGCTCTATAGACAACTTGTGGGGTTTTTTTTAAAGTAGAATTTAGGGGACAATAGTATGTGTATTTTAACATTCTGTATCCTGGTGAAGTTGGTTTCTAGACATTTTTAATTTTAATTTTGTCTATGGACTTTGCTAACTTATTGCTTTAAGTCAAAGAGAGTTTTTTGCATCCTCTGTGCATATCAGTTCCCCTCAGGTGTGTCATAAATAAACCCACATGCAGTCACAGAAAGTCCCTCCACTATTTGAGGGCATAAATACAATAGATATTCTATAGAACAGATGTTAAAATGAACACTAAAAAGAAAGTGAATCTCGTTTGACAGTAACAGGAACAGAAAATTTTTGACAGCAGTTTCTCTTTTGGGCAATATTTTCAGACATTAAAGCAAAGAATTTTCTAGTAATATAAAATAGAAAATTGTGAGGTCTTAAGAGATTAATGCCCAAACGACACTTAAAGTGAGAGCACATTTATAAATAGAGATAGTAAAAAAGAAAGTGGAATATCTTTTCTTTGAAAAACAGATTCTTCACCAAAAAGTTTTTCATTGCAGTAAGTTTTATGCTGGGATAAAAAGTTATGAATTCTTCATTAAAAAATCCAATCTTAAAAATGTGTTTCAGTAAAATTTTATTTTTAAAAAATATAGACTTAAAAAGAAAAAAATAAATTTGGAAAAGCAGCTTTTCCTTTAACATTTATAAACCNAATATTAAATACAGAATGAAAGCACTCTGGGGTGTGGAATACTCAAAAAAAAAAAACCAAAAAAAAAAAGAAAAAACAAACAAAAAAATCCAACCCAAAAAAAACCAACTTCCAGGGGAATTATCGATGTTTTCTAAGTGTCCAGCTTACTCAAGAGTGTGGGAACTGGGGTCACACTGTGTGCCGAGTGTCATTCTTCTGTCTCTGCTTTCCCATGAGCAGCTCCTCGGGGCTCTGGCTGCGATCCCACCGCCGCAGCCCGGAGCCTCCTCATCCTCTGCGGGGTGGCTGCTCCTGCACAGCCGGGCACGGACTCCGTTCTCCTTTGGGGATTCGGGTGTCCTGTGCATCCTGAGCCGCAACCACGCTGCACAGAAGGCAGCAAAATGCTCTCCAGCTCTGCATGCCCCACCAAACCTTGAGTGTGTGTCCCTGAGGCACCTCTGGCTGGGACTCTGCAGGGGCTGAACTCAAAAATGTCCCCACACCCGGCACGGAGCCTGGGGCTCTGCCAAAACTGTCTCTTTTGTGCCACCTACTGCCTGTAAAATGCTCCCAATATCGGTCTAGTTAATGTGAACATGGATTGTTTTAAAATATTGGAGGTTTTCTATAGTGCATAAGGTGAGGGCACTATTGACAAGTTATTTCATTTTCATTATTCTTAATAACAAAAGTATCTGTGGCTGAGTTTTCTACATATAAACCCATGTTTCGTGTGGACTTGACTGGTGGAATCACTGCCTTGAAGTTAAATGGGAGCAAGTCCTGCAGGAACCTGTGGGGACCCTCTTGTCTGGCTCAAAGTAGAGCTGTTCACAGCCATGGCCAGCTGGATTCTAAATAGCTCCAAGGATGGTGACTCCACAACTGCTGTGAGGATGCTGTCCCAGGTTTAACCACTTTCACAGTAAAAAAGGGTTTTTCACATTTTTACATGGAATTTCCAATATTTCAATTTGTGCCTGTTGCCTCTCTCATCCCACTACTGGGCTCCACTGAGAAGCATCTGGCTCCATCTTCTCTATTTTATAAGATCTCCCTGAGACTTTTCTTCTCCAGGCTGTGCAATCACAGCTCTTCCACTCTCTCCTCATGTCAGCTACTGCAATCCCTTAATCATCCTCATGGCTTTTCACTGGATTCACTCAAGTATGTCCACATCTCTCCTGTCCTGAGGAGCCCAGGACAGGACAGCACTGCAGGTTCATCTCTCTTGTGCTGAGAAAAGGGGAAGCATCACCTCCCTGGACCTGCTGGCACAGCTCTGCCTAGTGCAGCCCAGGATGCTCTTGGCTTTCTTTGCCACAAGTATGCATTGCAGGCTCTCGTTCAACCTGTTACCCATCGAGACCTGGTCCTTATTATGTTTGGAAATATTTTCTAGGGTTATTTGGTATGCCTGCAGAAGGAAGGAAAAGGTTTGAAAGACAACATGACTTTAGAGACCAGTGTCTAATGCTTTGCTGGTGCAGAGAGGCTGCAGGGACTTGTGAAATCCTAAGAGGTCCCTCAGTGAAGTGATAAAATTGCAGAGCTGAAGAACTAACACAGGAATCCTCCCCTGTACACATGCACTGTGGTACTCCCCACAGGACTCTGTGATAATTAAGTGCTATGGATTTTCTTGCCCTAAGAAAACAGAAAATCAATACATTTTATATACAAGTTTCTGGATTCTTTAAAAGCTACGGTATCTTTACGAAGATTGTCTGGCATGGGAGCAGCCATGGCAGGGAATGGCCAACACAGACAGCCTGAAAGCCAAAGGCAGCCCCACAGCTGAAGCCACCACTTGGGAGCAGCTCCTCACCAGATGCACCTGCCTGGCCCAAAGCTGGCACTGGGCACTGGGCAGAAGGAGCTGAACCACACCAAGAGAATTCTTCTGCGTTTTTGCAATCTGTTCATCTCACACCCACCTATGCATGCAGGCACCTTGGATCCTGGATTGTCTTGGCTGCAAATCAGGAAGTGATGGGATGCGCTTTCCTTTGGAAGCACAGCTTGTCTGTCTGTTGTTTGTCTGTCAGCGTGGATTTGCTGTCTCTTCGTGTTCCCTTTGTACTTTTGGTCTTCATTTGTCCCTCTAAAGGTTTTCACATGACAGTGTATGAGGTAAAGAGGAGGAAAAGCTACTGGTTAAATCCTAAGGCTCAGAACCAGGCACCCAACATGTTTTTCTCCTGCTTCTTTGCCATAAACCTTCTCTGTGTTATCTGCCCACACTAAAAAGGAGCAGATGGAAGATTTGGCAGGAATGGGTGGATCTGGGGGTTTAATCTAGGTCCACCTGTTTCCTGCAATGTGAGTAACTGAGTGTCTTTCAAACCCAGAGCCTCAGGACCTCGATCATCTGTGACTGCTCTCTGCAGAGGCGGCTGTCAGGCAGCATGGCTGATTTATCCATGCAGGAGCCTGGCATGTAAGCTTTGCTGGCATGGCATCCTTGCATCCCAGCAAATCATGAGGTCAATTGCATGACCGTGTGCTGGCTTCAGAGGCTGTCAGAAAGGCTTCAGCAGGTGAGGCTGAAGGTGTACCAGCCACAGGGCTGGTGAGGGCAGACTCTGCAGTGCCAGTGCTGGATAGCAGAACTGGAACTGCACACAACACTTGCATGTCCTGCACTGCAAGGCTTCTTCTCTTACTTCTCCCTACAACTTGCTGTTCCAAACAGTGATGTGTTTCCATAAAAAAGGCACTAGCTTGCTGCTAAACTGTATTTTCCTTTGATGAGAGCTACATCCCTTCACCTGTTATTCTTTGTGTTATTCTTTTGTTTTGTTGTTGTTCTCCATTAAAACTCAGTGAGCCAAACTCAACCCAGGGGCTCTGTTTGGTTCAGCTGGTTTACTCACCCTGACCTCATGTCACCTTTCAAATTGATTAGCTCTTGCTCAGGCTTGAACTGAATCAAATTTTAATGATTTATTTTCAGTTGTCATCCAGTGCTAACCTTTCCTTTCCTTTCCCATAAGCTGAACAGCTGACCCTTCCTTCCTTATTTCTCTCCCCTCTCCCTCTCTCTCCTAGTTGATGCTTCCAGCAGCCTTAACCTTGAGCGCACAGCGCTTGCTAGAAAGCGATTCACATTGCAAGGTCTTTCCAACCGCAGAGCTCCACCCAAAGGTAAAATCACCCATGCAGCATTTGGTCTCAGGCCATGTGTCTCCTGCACTCCCACAATGTTCTCTCCATCCCATGGTGCCATCCATCACTGTTTCCTAAAGTGCTGCTGCATCTCACCCAGACGCTCCTTTCTGGTGGGCGCAAACGGCTCCTCTGCTCAAGGACACCGTCACCAAAAATTGCTCCCACAGCAGCGTTGGCAAGGCAACCTCTGGTTGGGTCTTTACTGGTGCTCAGTGCAAATAACATTTGTTTCCAGTTTCTCTCAGCTGTCAAAGGGTGAATTGGTTTTAAATGATCAACAAACGTCTTTCAGCAACTTACAGGCTTGAAGAGAAAGAGTGTTGTCTCTGTTGTGCTACATGAGGTTTTAATGTGTGAAATCATTCACTGGTTGAGCGTCTTTGTTTTTTCCCCTAGTGGGGAACCAGAATTCAGGATATATGGGGTTTATTGCCATTTCTACTTAATTATGTTACTTGACACTGTAAAATGCTGTGTTTTGAGTACTTGTGCATAAATGTTTAGCAGACATCCATGAATAGAGAGCACTGCATGTTCCTGTGGTGGCTGTATAAGGAAGACACTTTAGAGGAAAGAAAGAAATGTGAATAGAAATTGAACTGAATGACTACTCACAATCACTTTCTGAAAAGATACTGTAATTACTCTTTTTATTGTTGTTGTGTGGCTTTTCTCCTGTTCTGATAAATGATATTTCCTCTATGTGACAAAGAGCTAGTGTGCAGTGATGGAGAGGGTAAGCATCAAAGAAGGAAGAAGCAAGATGAAAGAATAAAAGTAGAAATACAGAAGCATTAAATTACAGTATTACAAAGTAGATAAGAATATATCAAGAGCCAGCACTGCCATAAGATTCTGGCTGCGAGGTCAAGGCTGCACTTGGAAGTAAGATCCAAGATAGACAAACCAGTTCAACGTCTGAATATAAAATCACTGGGGTTTAGATCTTGTGACTCAGGGAAATCAATTGCAAAACACAGAAATTCAGAAATAATGCTGTAATTTGTGCAAGTCTGGCTCTACAATTTTGTTTTGGGCCATTTTTGCTTTTTTATCTGAATTTTTCTTGTCACATGAAATGTCTTGCCTTGTATTCAGTGTTCCAGGCAGTGAAGAGTGAAGATCAGAAGAGTTCATACCCCTCACAGCTGTAGGCACTCTCAGTTCAAAGGCTGGGTCTGGTTACTTATGATTCCTGTGGAACACCTCTTACACAATGTCCAGTTTCACTTTGTGGTGCTGATCTCTTGCTGATCTGGTCCTGCCCTAGAGGGAAGCACTGGCAAGCAGGCTGGTGGCTGGCAGAGTGATCATCCCCCAGGCCAGCCCTGTCAGCACTGCTGAGGCAGAGCAGGAGCTGGCAGGAGGGAACAGGGAAGTGTCTGCAGGCAGCTTGTCCTGCTCCTGAACACTTTGTCTAAAGTCTCATTACTGGTTGTGGCAAAGGATGGTGTGTTGAGCTGAGTGTACTTTGGTTCAGACCCACAGTGTCTGTCCATGTCCAGAACACATAAAAGGAAAGGCCTAAACAATAAAATACCAAGATTAACTAGGGTGAAAACAAGATTGCCTGATGAATGTCAACTGGCAGTGGAGTATGGATGTTCAGAGAAATGCTGCACTGTCTGCCTAGGCTGGATATGATGGGTGGAAATTGTTGTATATAAGCACTTAGTATTTTGCCCAAAGAAATGCTAGAGAAGAGACTGTACCATCCTGCGCTCCATCAGTGCAGAGATCCCTGGGGCAGCCATGCCAGAGCTGGCATTAAAGTGTACCAAAGTCCACACTCAGAGCACTCTGCATCTCCCCCACCCTTGGGTCAGCATTAGCCATCCTGGTTTGCAGAGCCAAGCTCATGTTCCTCGGGTTGGTACAACTCCAGCATCTCTCTCAGTGAAATCTGGAGAAGTTGTGTCTTCACTCCTGGGCAGGCATAGAGAAAAGGC
Organism: Climacteris rufus; assembly: GCA_013398175.1. NCBI lineage: Eukaryota > Metazoa > Chordata > Aves > Passeriformes > Climacteridae > Climacteris > Climacteris rufus. The sequence goes on along the minus strand of VZRZ01003747.1, from coordinate 1,160,232 downwards.
AGGATCCTAACTGAGTAAACAAAACCCCCACTATGTAGCCTTCACTGTCTTCAAGCTGGTTTGCACTGGTAAGGATGGAAGCTCAGAGAGTGTTCTCAGGCATTCACACAGTTAAACTTTAGAAATGACAAATGTGAACTCCAAACCATTCATGCTTGTTTGTCAGTGTATTTCAGGTCAGTCATCATAGAACAAGCAGTTCAGTGTCTAAAATGATCCAAACCTCATCTGTAGACACACACCCCATTCCAGCCATCATGTTCATTTCTCTGTGTTTTGTAGCTGTACTTGGACACTAGTTGGTTGCTAAAGTAATAATTGGCATAAGTCTCTTTTCTGAAGTATTAAAATTGGTGCAATTGGAATAGCTTTGAAAATATGTTTGTATTGACACTTTCTGTGCTTTTCACTTTGTTGAAGGTATTTTTCCTGTCTGTTTTAGAGGAGCAACCTACCTTTTCTTTACCCTTTTCCAGCTGCTGCTTTGCTTTGAACATCTTTTACCCTCAGTGCTTATTAACCTCTAACCCTGCCCTGCATTGCATCTGTCTATTCTCCCAGATCCAGAGTCTAAGGACAGAGAAGTCACCCGTCGCTTTTCCCTAGCCTCCTCCATCAGCACCACAGTTAATGCTTCTGCTGTGACCAAAGGTACTGTCATGCTGCTTGCTTAGCTGCCCCTCTCCCTGCCCACTGGCTGATGCATTCACTGCCAAATGCTGTTCACAGAGTGAGTACATCAGGCTCAAGTTTCATAAATGCAGGAGGTTCCTGCAGGAGAAGAGTCAGGACCAGTGTAGCACCTGCAGGGAGGCAGGCCAGGACATTTTGAATGTGTGTTAAGGTGCTGTCAGCACATAGAGTGATTCTTCCAGTTTCTCCATAAAAAGCTTCAAAAAGTGTTGCTGGTTTCCATGGAAAATTTTGGCTCTTGTGGGGTTAGGTTTCCAGTTTCTCCCTTGTTTGGATTAACTGATGTTCAATAGAAATTATTTCTCTGTTTCCTTAAAGCTCCTTAGGATTTTTGCTTCCAAGAAGGAGAGAATCTCCTCATTGCACAACAGACATCAGATATCAAGAAAGCCTGAAATCAAGCCAAAAATGGAGGAGCAATAGATGCCAGTTTTAATCATATTTAGCAACACCACTGTTACGATTGGAAATTATGTTTGCATGGAAATTTCCAGATGTGTAAAACTTAAGAAAGTTTTATTTTTGAGCTTTATTTAGTTTGAGAAAAGGCACTTCTACAAAATATAAACTCAAAATTTACAAAATTTAAACACGAAAGCAACCCATGCGTTTAGGCAAGTGGATTGTGTTGGAAATCAGTAGGATTGTGGACACATATGTCTATATGTCAGGGATACTTTTGACAACAGAACATGTGGTCTCTCATGGAATTCTGAATATGCTGCCTTTTGGCAGTTCCTGGAATTGGAGGAACTGATTTGCCAGGTTAACATTTTCAGGGCAATTCCCAAACCAAAACAGAAGGAAAAATGCCTAAATTAATTTGTATTAAAATCTTTGCTCTGTACTTGGGAAGAAAGTTGCTCAGTAATTGTTGCCTTCTCAAAAGCTGTGAAGGACAAGAACCACGTCACTGACTGCAATGAGGCTGTCATGGAATGAGGGTGTGGTGGGCTTGATGGGCAGAGGAAGGGTGTGAAAGTCCCACTACCTAAAAGTGTTTCTTTGACAGCACCTTTAGACCATAGCACTAGAACATCACCACATGGAAGTGATGGGCAGAGCACAAGAGAAAAGGTTTTTACAGCTTTCTGCTCTCAGCAACAACTCAGAAATACATGATCAGTTGCTAAATTATGGGAAGACTGAGTTTTTTCCTAATAATTATTTCTGAAGCTAGGAAACAGAATGAAGAACATAAGTACAAAGAAAATGGGCAACCAAGGGTTGTTCTTTAGTGTGGTTTATCAAAGAAAGCATGTGTGAGTTGCAATGAAAGTCAAACTTTGTTACAGTTTCATGTAAAAAAGTCCTATCCTAGAATCCTGTCTGCCACAAGACTATCAATCTCTTGGAATACTGAGAAAGCTATTTTCAAAGTAGCAAACTTTCAAAGCTAGAAAACAAAATCAATGCTTTTCAAGTAAGTGTTTTATTTGCATCATCTGCCTTAAGAAAATATTTCAGATGCCAATAGAGCTGAAGCCTGGGTCTTGTCTCAGCACCGGCCCAGAGGCAGGTTTAGCCAGGGTGTTGGGATCATCTCTTTCGAGGCTGCAGCTGCTGTGTCTGATCCCCACTGCTGACAGTGCAGCTCCCTCCACACGTGGAGTTGAGACACAGGAGAGGCACTGTACGTGGTACATGGACCTGTGACACGTGTCCTGCACTTCTGTGGGGCATTTAATGTTGGCTTTGTGGGCTCTGCCCTGCAGCCTCGCCGGGGGAAGCTGGGGCTGCCTTGCTGCCATCTCCTGGGCAAGAGCGACAGGGAACGTCTGCCAGACCTGATGGGAAGCAGATACTTCTGCTGTGAAGTCTCATCAATGTCTTTTTCCAAAAGGGGTCTGTTTCCTATCCACTTCACAGAAGTATCTTCACCACTTAGAACTTAGGGGTTGGTCATTTTTCATGGTGAAATTAAAAGTATGAGGTAGTTAGTGTTCTCAGGTATATAGGAAAGCGAATTTCTCCTTTAACAATATTTACAGCCTTGTGACTCTGTAAACTTCACACAGGTCCCCTTGTTCCTGCAGTTAAAGTCAAGAGACATGAAATAAAGAGTGACCCAACTCCCCTGGGGTTTGAAGGTAGGAGTATTTCCATCCTGCATGAAAACCTCATTTGATATTATTCACTGAATTCACATCTCATCACAGCTGGTGGATGACACTGGAGTCTGTTAGAAGTTTGGGGTCAGTTTATCTGTGTAAATGGGTTAAAGGCAGCTTGTTACTCCCTTGCCTGTCCCCTGCAGTCATATTATATTCACCTAGGGATGGGCCTAAATTAAACTCCCAGTTCTCTGCCTGTTTTGGGAAGTAATGTTCTAGACTGTCACCTGGATCTTGGATTTTCTTCCTGGCTTCTGCTTTCCACCACAGAGTGCAGCAGCAGGGAGCTAAGGAACTGCTTTTCACTGTTGTCTGCAGTCTGGCTACTTGCATCCCTCTTCCCTTGTTAGTGTCTATTCCTAATGAGAGAAGCAGGAGCCACGTGCATGAGACTACACGGGAGGCCAGACTCTGCATTAACAGCCATCAAAGGTGCAGTGTTCCATTTCAGACAAGCAGAATTTCCACTGATTTGTTGCAGCAAATTAATCAATTACTGTTTAATGAACAATACCAAGGAGTTAAATCAGGATGCTATTCCTCAGCCACTGGAAGATCACCAGCTTCCATTGCCAGCTTTCCTCTTTACCTGACCATTTGCCTTAGGGGGACAAGGAGCCAGATACCCCTGCTGCAGGACAGGGAGGAGAGACATGTAGGCTGAGGAATCCTTTCTTAGCATTGTGTTGTTCTGCACAAAAACTTGGTAGAAAGAGCAGGTGAAGAGGTCAGTGATGGAATCAGTGAAATATCAGAGCTATCTCCTGTGTCATTGCCAGCAAAACAGACTGGAACAGAGAGGTTGGAAGAAACAATTCAGAGACAACAGAATTAGTTTTGTGGCTTGCAGAATATTTCCTTTTGCCAGTGGGTCCCTGGCACAAGATTTAGAATCATCCTGGCACCCAGCACCAGAGTTTCCCAAACCAAGGTGTTTATACCTTGCTTTCCTCACTGACAGATGCTTTGATCTCAGCATCTCATGGGGGTGCAGAGGCGGGGGGATTTCAAGGTGCAAGTACTATCTACAGCATAGAACTGACTTGCCCTCACTGGTTCAAAACAAGGTCCTGCACAACATCCCTCTCCAGTCTGAGTTTCTTTAAGTAGTAAACAATGAACATTATCATGCCTTTACCAGAAGATATTGCTGCTATTGCCAGGGCTCTGACAGAGGTAATAGTGCAAGGGTTCAATGTTTGTAGATAGAAACTTCCCCCACAAAACTGTGTTGCATCAAGAGTGAAATCATGAATTTGTGGTCCCCTTTTGCTGCTGTATGGGTTGGCATCAAAACCGTAGACTATCACCTACAGAATGGTTTGAAATGCTGCAAGAAAAATATGTTAAAAATGGGTAAGGAAGCTGTAATGAAATAGAACACTGCACTGTTCACCCAGCAACTGTTTTCCTTAATTAACATCAGTACTACTGATTCATTTCACTGTTCTCTGTCCTTCTCAGACTTACAGTTTTTCTGTGGAATGCTGCTGTCCTTTCACTCATTTGTGCTGGTCATGTGTCTCCTCTTTTATAACTGTTGGACCCCAGTCCACCTGTTTGTTAAAGAGACTGCCAGTTGCAGAGGTGATGCAGGAATTCACTTTGTACTGGTTGTCTGGTCACTATTTCACCTTGAAGACACAAATTGTACTTCCTGTCACAGATGCTTTTGAGAACACCATATTGGCCCAGACTAAATGTAATGCCGGTTCCACCACGAGATCCGTACCTAGATCTGCTTCACAGACAGGTAAACAAAATTAAAGCATTTGTAATGTCAATCTGAGAGTGTATCTAAATTTATGACAATATTTACTCTCTTAATATAAAGAGATTTTTCTCTTTTGTGAACATTAATTCCCATCAAAGCAATGAAAGAACAAATTTGGATCACTAGCACAGAAACAATCCCCCAGATGCTGGTTTTCTGAAGTCAGGCACAGCTGTTTTAATTGATATCAGGGAGATCGGAATTTGATCTGTCTTATTTTATAGCTTGAATTAAGTATGTAATGCCTAGGCTATTTCTTAGTCTCTGAAATTAGAATAGCAATTTGTATGGGAGAGGAAGGCTGGTGCATGTATTTGTAAGGAACTCTTGCTGGTGAGATTTCTGCTTTGGATGCTTTCTACAAATGACAGTGGCAAAAGACTACAGGAGCTTTGTCTAAGGAGGAAGTGTATATCTTTTTCTCTTGGTATTTGTAGCCCAACCTGTGAATTTGAACTCAAATTGCTGTAGAAGTTTGAAATTAATTAGAATCAATGTATTTTTTTTACATTTAGACATTTGCTACTGTTTTGCTGGTGTGAATAAACTGATGCAGAATAGTGTCACTTCAGAGGCTGATTTACACCTTTTAAAGTACAGATGGCCAGACCATACCTGTGGGGTGACAACTGGGGATGCAGCTCTGGTGGAGGAAGGTCCCTGTGTCCCTTGTACCTGGGCTGCAATTGTTGGAGCAGTCACAGTCCCTGGGTAACAGGAGGGAGGAGAAGGGGCTGCAGAGCTTCATGACCATGTGCTGCACCAACCACTGCCTATAGAAGGGAGGATGGGCATGGGGAGGGATTAAATAAACCAATTAATAAACCTCTTTCTCCCAGATCAGGTCACTTTCTTGTTTACTGCCTGAACTGCCTGGCTGGGGTTTTGTATTGTCTCAGGCCAGGTTTTGGTGTGGGTTGAGAGTGCTGGGATGTGCATAATCCCACTGTGTGAGCATCTGTGTGTGTGCCTTGTGGTCAGAGCACTGCTTTGCCTTGTTGAGAACTATGGCCCATAAAATGTAAAGAACTTGGTTCAGCATCTGCTCAGCCCAAGTCCTTGTGAATCAGCTAATGCCCAGCAGGTACATTAATTAGGAAGGCACATGGAAAATGGACTGACTCCATTCAGCTTGTATCTGTCAGGGCTGCAGAGTCATTTGGCAGATGCAAGATCTGTTTCATCCCAGCTGGACTGTAGCCATCCCCATCCTCACCAGAAAAGGGACAGCATTAAGTGCAGGAAAGTGCAGATGACAGCTGCCATCTCCACAGAAGAGCCTGAGCTACCTTTGCACTATGGCAGCCTCAGGCAGACAGGTCTTCTAAGGCTCAGCCATCAGGACACGTCCTATGGATGTGCCTCTGTAGGTAATGACACTGGCTGTTGAGCTTGAGCTGGAAATCTCTTGTTGAGTCTGTTCCACTGGACTGGGGTGGTTCTGGGTGAAAATCCTGCAGTAACACAGCTAACAGCACAAGTATGACTGAGCTCTTTCCTTAACCCTCTGGCTGTCTTTGTGCCTTGCTGTTTACTGTGTCCCTTCCTTGCACTTCCAGCCTGCTCCTGGACATAGTCTTGTAAGTTGCTCAGGTGGTAATATCACCTTGGGGTGAGGTGGAGATAAGAAGTTAACCAAAATTCCATGGCTTTGGGCTTATATAAACGTGTGGAGGTAAGCTGGAAACGGAATGATCATGGCCTTCTGAAAGTCACATCAACACAAGTTACCATTTGCTACAGCATTGGCTACACAGAAATATTCCTGGTCCTTGCTTTTTGTACCTCCTGAGCTGAAGGGATTGAGGAATGCCAGACACTGAAAGTATCCATGGGTATGCACACTGGGGCCACACAAGCTGTCCTCTCACAAGTGACAGCAAATGGTACAGGTTTTTAGAGACAGAATAATGGCTGTAACATAATTTTTAAGGCAAAATCATGGAACAAGCTATATAAAAGTACAAGCAATTTGGTAAGTGGAATAGTGGGAAGTGAACCTGTGACATTTATTTTATAAAGACTGATTCTAAAAGAGACTAGTGACTGATAGCTAACTCTTTTTGGTTTATCTCTTTTGAAAAGGTTGGCCTAGCAGACAAATGCCTTCTCTAGACACATTTGAAGATTTTGAAGCCATCCCTTCCAGCATGGATGAACTTTCCAACTCTTCTGACTTGGAGGAAGAGACCAACCCTAACAATGTAATTCCTTTTTCAAATTACACTGCCCTTTTCCAGCACAACATCCTCCTCCTAAGGATCACAATGTAACCTGCAAAGTTTGGGTTCATAGCAGCCTTAAATTCATAGATGTGTGGGAGTACAACAGATGGAAATTGGAGCTGGGGTTTGGGAGATTATTCCAAGACTATTTTGTTGATCAGGATGAGGATCATAAAAAGTCACCTGTACTTGTAAGCTGCCAGTTTACCTGTTACAAAAGAGGGAAAGCTCTGAGCCTTTAAAAAAGTGATTTCAGACTTTTCCTGATGACCTCACCTGGTGTCACAAACCAAATTTTTATATCACAATGTCTGGCGGGTTAATCCTAAAGTCTGAATGCACAGCACAGTTCTGTCCTAATTTTGAATAATATTTAACCTGGGTAAGAGGAATAAGAAGTGACACAATTCGTTACAGAAGAAATCTCTGCCAGCTTGAAATGCCTAATCCAGTATTTAACTGAACTCTCTCTTCCACAGTGTTCTTTCATCCATAGTGACTGTATTTCTGGTGTTTCCTTCTTTTTAGGGGAGCAATCTCTTCCGGGTAGAAGGCAGTTTTGACAGCTGTTTCCCAGATTCTCTTACTCTCGAGGATGGAGATTTAGTGCAGTTTGTGCAGGAAGGAGAGAATGGTCAGTGGTAAGTATAGCAGAGAGACAGAATTGGACAGGTAGAACAGCCAGAACCTCCTGGAAAAGATGGAAAGCATTCAGAAGAATGTTAAAGTCTCTTCAAACTCAGTCCAAATCCACTCACCCCATTGATCACAACATGAAAGAGGCAGTGGGAGGCATGAACACACAAGCAGCTTTGGCTAATTCCACCTGTTTTTCTTTGATCTCAAATGCTTGTGACGTGAGGCTTAAGAGGACAGACGTTTGTGTAAAGGAAATGGATGGGAATATTTGGAGTTTTGACTCCTCTAGCCAGAAGGACAGCTGTCAAAGGCAGCACCCTATAGGATACATCAATAAAATCCCCATGCCCTCCACTGAGAGCACTGTTAGACCCAAAGGTTTAGATATAAGACATGATTGACAAAGAGCAGTGAGTCTGGCCCCCTGAGCCTACATATGTTTTCATATATTCATTGTCTTATTGCCAAGTGAGTGTTAGGAACAGACATCTGAATTCTCCCTGCATGGGCAGTTTGGAGGGAGAGCTGATCTCCTTGAAGTGCCTGTGCAGTCAGACCCTTCTCTCAGAACTGACACGCAGCTAAGAAGGGAGAAAGCTCCACAGGGTGAAGTAGTTGGGAAATGAACTAAACCCATCCACCCCGGGGTGGTATTTACAGCAAGAGTGGTGGATAATATGAAATAGTCATTTTCTTCAGCTCTGAATTTAGAATCATAGAATCATTTACACTGGAAAAGATCTCCAAGATTGTGTCCAGCCATTAACCCAGAAGTACCATGCCCAAAGGCAATGTCCCAACCAGAGGACAAGGCTCTGCTTCCTTGTCACACAGTCTGCTTGCAAGTGTGCTTGATCTGGGATAGTGGGTCACCATCTGAGACTGAAGAAACTTAGTCACCAGATACCTGCAGGACTGCCCTGGGTCCTTTGCCTTCTTCCTTAGTTTAGGAAATAATTGCCCAACACGCACCTCTAAGAAACACAACCCGGGTAAAGGGAATGAAGGAAAATTCACTGACTGTTCTCTGAGTTTCAGGTTAGTGAAGAAGCTGGTCTCTGAGAAGAGCGACTGGGTTCCTTCCAGTATATTGCAGCCAGCAGAGGGGGACAGTAACAACATAATTAAGAGCAGCAATGCAGGTAATAGACATTACATGTTATTGGCTGGGTTTTTTTCCCCATACTGAAAAAGGATGTGATGGTAAAAATAGATGTGATAAAAAGTGCACTGCCTGTATTAAAGTACTGACCTGAGTGTATGTCTGTGCTGCAGCCTGTGGTGATGTAGCTGAGCTAACCTGAAATTTGGTGCCTGGGTGTAAGAGCTAGTCATGCACTGCAGCCTTCCTTGGCTTGATTTAATTGTTTTCCCCTTTCTGGGCAGAACTTGATTCTCCTACCAAATTCTATGGCTACCAGTACTCAGGCTGGCTGCTCCACAGCTAGCCCAAGTGTCTCATACAGCAGGGTGTGCCTGCAGGATAGCTTTGATCCTGGCATGGATAGAGTTTGGATGTAGATCAGCATCAGGGCTGTGGTTCTGGCCTGCATTTGAAAACATTAAAATTTCATGAACCATTACTGCCTTCATCATATTTCACAGCTGGCTCCAAATGCTGGAGGAAGGGCTGCTCTGGCAAGATTTCAGCCAAATCAGCACTAAAAGTCATCCTTTCTCAGCTTTGGTTCTGACCTAACAGCCAAACAGGTTGCACTGGAAAAGCTCAATCTGAGCAACTCTGCAGATCAAAGTAATTTTAGACTAATATTTGCCCATCCTTAAATATAATTTACCAAAATGTGTCCTACTTTTCTTCTGGTAACAGAAGAAAGCAAAATCAGATCAGGATCTGTGATGGAGAGCTACTAGCAGTTTATTCTGAGTAATGCTGGGGTTTTTTTGGTTTTTTTTTGGTTCAGTTTGTTAAAGTGGCAGAAACCCTTTTTGAACATGAGGATTCTTTGCTGTGGTGTAAAGAGAGTTTAGTAATTGCTGCTCTTTCACCTCCACAGCAGATGAGTTGCGTCTTTACCCTCAGTGCCCAACTACAACTCTCATTTCATTGGCATGTCTAGTGCTTCAAAAGAAAAACAAAGCCATGCACACATTACAGTTACACACCAAAAGAGCCTCCCTTGCCTTGTGTAGGAATTAGGAAAGCAGTAGGATTGTGATTATTTATGTTTTATTTCATTTCAGGCTTTTAACAAAGAACCTCAAGACTGTAGGTGGAAAATCCTGTAGACTTATTGTAGTGACAATGCCCATGTGCTCCTTTTCAGACATGTACAACGATTCCTGCAGTACAGCCTCAGTAGAGTCAGACACGAAGGAAAGTGAGGTGGCCAAAAGCTTCCCAGCAGAACAGAGGGCTGGCAGCTGAACAGCAGGACCAGCCTTCCTCAGGACCCCATCCACCTGTCTTTATCTTGGGTGGGCACTGGATCAGAGTTGCCTTTCTCACAAGCTCTGAGGTTCATAATTCACTAAAACTATATCGACACGAACAGATGAGAACTGTGCTGTCCACCTGGCAAACTGGGAAAAACAAACTTGAAAGGAGCATTAAACATCCGGAAAACATCAAACCTACCTTCAGTATTAGAGGAGAAAAATGCTTCTCACATTGATTATCAAACTGTTTCAGAAGATGTGGCCTAAATTAGGTCGGCAGCAGAGCTGAAGAGTTTCTATGCACGCACCTTTTGGCAACTTTGCTTGAGCACCGCGTCAGTGCAGGGGGCACGTGGTGGTTCCGAGTCCTTGCTCCACCCTGGGGTCACCTGGAGGTTTTTTTCCATTTGCTTGCCTCTGGCTGTGCCTTCCCTGTCCTCCTTAATTGCAGCTGATACATCATCACAAATGTGCCCTTTTTGCTCACAGTCAACACCAAAAACACCCCGTGTGAGGGTGGCTGTGGAAAGGAAGCTTCTCCAGGAGCACGGGAGAGGCTCCGCGCGGCTGCGCTGCGGTGGCTCGGGAAGGGCCTGCAGAGTCCACACGGCCTCCACACCCTGCAGGGCTGCAGCTGGCACCTCCTGCCTCTCAGCTGGAGCTGCAGGGCTTAGCAGGGAAGTAAAGATGTGTAACAGCTACTGTGACAAAAGAACACTTTGAACTCTTTTTACAACCTAAGTCATTCCTCTGCCCCCTCTACGGTCTCTGGTTGCTGGATCACAACCCTTTGCATTTGGTGCCGAGAATTCAATTGAATGCCATTTATTGTCACATGTTTGAGTAGACTGCATGCTTTCCTTGTGTGCTGGGCTATGAGTAGATACATTTCACCCCCCATTTGGAATATACTTAAGCATTGCAAATAGGCAGTGAGCATTAGATGCTCCAATGAGTGGATAAAGTGTTGTTGTTAAATACTTATTTCCAGGACGTTTGATTAAAGGACTGTACCAAATCTCTGCCACATAAGGATGAAATGTATAATATAAAGTGATTACAGATGTTATTATTCCTATACAAGCCATTAGCTCGTGTAGAGCAGATGTTAAGGCATGAAGGCATTTTGATGGTAATTGGGTCTTAGGTCCCACAAACGCTGCTAGTACTTTAGGAAGGATAGATATTGACTAAGGGTTGCAAACAGGCAAAGATCAGCCTGGTAAAAACGACCCTAGAAGAAGCTCCAAAGTGAGTGAGTGGCTTTCACTCTTAGGGATGTTTTGTTTAACCCTCAGACTAGTGGTGCTTTATGTAAATAACTAAGGGGACGAAAGCACTAAAAATGGAGATGAAGCAAAACCAAAACTCCACTCTTTAATAATTGAGCCTCTGAACAAAACAGTAGGTGTCTGTATCATTTCTGCTATCACCTTTGCAGGGACTTGAATGTTTTTCTTTGTGTCTCAGTGGAGGCTGGCATTGCAAATATCTTAGTGTGTGAGTCAGGATAGGTGTGAAGCAGGTAGATAGTCCTGTTTGAGAAAAAGCCTTGGAGTAGGTAAAGGCTTAGATTTATTTTTTTTGTCTATGAAGACTTATTGCTTGATTATGAGTTGCACCCTGGTGATTAATTCCTGTGGCTCTTCTAACCCTCCATATCTGAACTCTGTGATTTTTGACATTCTCTGTTCAGACTAAAGGATCTAAGAGTTCTGTACCTTTCTGGAAGCTATTTTGTCCTACAGAGAGAGGAGCTTGCCTGTTCGTGTTGGTCATTTACCTCAAAAATGATATGTAGGCCCTCAGGAACATGAATCCTCTTGGTCTACTGTGGTTATCAGCATCTTGCAGGAAGAATTGATTCCTTTCAGTCCCCTAAGGAAATATGAAGTGATGTTTTCTTATAGTGCAATTACTTTATCCTCTGCCTAAAACAAGTTCATTCTGGTTTCTCTATTACTTTCATTAATTTTTGCACAGCCTGGTAACAGTGCTGCTGTCTACTCCTGCCCTAAGCATAGGAGAGGGAAGGGGTAGGGAGCCTTGATTGCACATTAGTAAGTCTAGTAAGCTTTTGTGTGTGGCAGAGAGAGATGGGGAAGGATTATTCTGGGTAAATGAAACTGCCAAAATGAAGATTTGTGACATTGCTGACAGATGGAAAGATGAAAACCTTCACTTTGGAGTTTTGTTTTTGAGGAATCTCATTCTGATGGTGAAATGGCAGTGGGAAGTCTCTGTTAGAACTGAAGATGAGAAATCAGGTATTGTCAGTTTCCTACCTCTGCATGAGCAGGGTGACAGTGTGCTAGTCCTACATCCCCTGGTGCCTTGACACCTTCCTGTGAAATGGGAGCTACTGAATTTCCCACCAGTTCAATTCTGATGCTAAATTTTGCCATGTATGCAAAAACTGGGGACACTTCTGGGAAAAGCAAAGCATTCAACCCCGTATGCCCTGCTGCTCCCTCCATGAGTGCCAGTGGTGGCATCCTGTGGAGCAGTCTAGAGCTGGAGCAGGGAAGAGGGTTATTGAGGAAAAGTCTCCTTTCCCAGCTCATCATCTTGTCATGACAACTGCAAAGGTGGGGGCTGGATTATTGCAATTCTCCTCCCTGCTTTGCTTTTGAAAACTGTTTTTTCCACCCCCCAAACTCATTTTTTATCCTGCTGGACCAAAGTTTGAGTCCATCCTTCTCCATGAATGTCCTGGGGATGACAGGCCCCTCTGTCCCGTGGCTGTGCAGCAGTGGCACAGCGCTCTGGTCTTTGGGAGATGGTTGTGCCACAGCTCCTCAGTCACACTGAGCCTCAGCAGGGAGCCCACACCATTAACTGTGTCTTTAACCTTCCTGCAGGGCTGGTGAGCCAGAGGCAGGTGCCTGTTTCTGTTTCCGTGTTCCAAAAGCAGGGCAGCCCTGGCAGTGTCTGCTGGGCAGTGACCAGGCCCTTTGGTGCCAGAGTCAGCGAGACAGGGCCACTGCAGGGCCGGCTTTGGGACACAGTGAGCTCAGTGACAGACCAGGCTGCTGACAAGTCCAGAGCAGCCACAAGAAGAAACCTTCTGGCTTTGCTGATGAGACAAAATGGGGTTTGATGACTTTGGTTTTTAAAAATAGTATGCAGGATAGTCTTGTAATTAGTGTATTTCTGTCAAGCAAGGTGATAATTAAAGGAATGACTCTCCATGTGCAGTCTAGAATAAGATTTGGTAATGTCCAGCAAGACTAATGTGTATGTTAGGGTACACTTGTTCTGTATGTAGGTCTTTGACACCATCCTTTTCAGGTAGATGGACCTAAAAATCATAGTTTTCAAATAAGGATTTCATTTCAGTGTTGTCTGGAGACGATATAGCGACCATTTAACAGTAATTTAAAAGCAATGGTTGCCACTAAGTTTTGGTTGTAGAAGACACAAGGCCCCAGGTAAATCCGTGCTGTGCAGCCCTTGCAGTCGGCCCAGCCAGTCCGTGCCCGGCTGTGCTCGCGGGGCCTGGGCTGGCAAGTCCTGCCCTCCAGGCTGGGGCCTCACTGGGGCCTCCTCCCTCTGCTCTGCTGCTCTCCTGAGAAACCCCACAAACTGCACATCCTCCAAGCTGCCTCTCTCCCTCAGGTGTGGCTGGGCAGCTGAGTCCTTCCTGACTGGCACCAATGGCAAACAGAGACGGGCACTTGCCAGGACACACAAGTCTTGCTTTTAGTAAACCAGGCTAAAATATAATCAGGTCTGGTCCTCTCCTCTCACCTCGAACCCCACCAGGGGGAAAATCAGACCAGGTTGTTGTCTTGAACACAAACAGCTGTAGCCAAACCACACCTGAGCTCTGGCTTTTCTTGCCAGCGACAGCAAAGCTGTGTGTGTGTCTTATGTTCTGGTTGTGTATGTGAGGAAAAGCCATTTTATCATCTACACATTTCTGAGACTCTGATATTTCAAACAGGATTGGGTATGAGAAAGGCCATGTGCTTCCTTTCCAAAAATACTCAAAGACTTCAAATATATATATAAGATTAGAAATATATATATAAGATGAAAAAAAGATCCAAAATGTGTATTTCTTCTTGCAGCTGGAGCTGAAATAGCTGCTAAGATTTCCTCTCCCCAGCTGAGACTTGGTACAGTTTGTTTTTCTTACATGATTTCCATGGTGTTGATAATTATGTATTTGTATATTGTGACTGATGAGAGATAATCAGACAGGGAAAGAGCACAGAATTACCTGTCCTTTTTTCCCAGTCAAAACAGAATGTATGAATTTATTACAAGAAAAAAGTGTGCAAATGAATTTCCTGTAATTAGGCCATTCTGACCTGTGTAGAACCACACTTTGTTTGAAATTTATAAAAATTATAACTAGTACAAAACTCTGTGGTTGATGTCTCTGTATGAAGCAACACATCAGATTAGGTTTTTTCTTTCCAAAAGCAATGTATATCAGTAAAGGCATGTCATGAGAGCTGAAAAAATCCACACATTTGTCGAATATAACTTGAATTTGTCCAGCACATGTATCACAAAAGGCACAGTGGGTTTTTTTCCCTTTACCCATCTCCCTCAGTCATGTTCTGAATCCCTGGCACTCTTAGGAGAGTGCAAAGGTTCACACAGACAGCTCAGAGGAAACTGTAGGATGACTTTATTATAGTTACCCCCAGGATATTTGCATACTTTTGGCTAGCAGTGTTTATTAGGGAGGGCTAATTAACCCAAATACACGCTGTGGATCATGTAGAAAAGCAGCAGGCAAAAGTGAGAATGTAGAAACACAATGCAAATAGAGCAAGCTAAACAGGAACTGATTTCAGCCAGTATCCAGATTTCTGGGGGCAAACTTCACTTCACTTTTCAAGTCATTGGCATCACCGTGTTACTGCAGTGAGTATTGGTATGACGAAAAGCAGAATTAGGAGCACACCAGATGCCAGTGCGGGGTTTGTTCCCCCGGCCCAGGGCAGGGAGCGCGGCCGCAGCCGCGGGCGGCTCTGACTCCGGCCCCGCACGCCGGGCCCACAGGCCGGGCCCTGCCCGCACAGCCCCTGCCCAGCCCCGAGAGCTTTGCAGGAGCCACTTCACGGGACAGAGGTGAGGCCGAGCGTTTGCTGAGGAGGGCGTTTGGATGCATTGCCGGCAGTGAACCCGGCTGGCCTGGTTTGGGCAGCCTCGGGCAGCCTCGGGCCTTGGAGCAGCTCGGATCAGGCAGCAAAGGCTGCGCTCGGTCCCACCCGGACCCGCGGGGGCTCTGCTCAGCCCTGCCTCGCTGTTTGCAGGTGCTCTGCAGAGCTGGTCACACCTCTCCCTTCCGTGCCTTAACATAAAAGAAGGAGTCTGGCCTTACAGAAAACATTCCATAAAGAACACAGGGGAGGTACTGATTTACAGGCTGTAACCCTCCCCTGGGGCACTTTGCACCAGGTTATGAGAACGGGAGGAGATGCATGAAGCTTTCCCTGGCCTTGCAGAGCCGCAGCTCTCAGGTGCAGAGTGAGCCTGTTCCCTTCCCAGTGAGCCCAGCAGTCATTTCTTCTTTCACTTTCTTTCCTAACCATAACCATCATTTATTTCCTTCTGCGGTAGTTGACAGGCGAGAAGCATCGCTCTCCCCCTTTCTCTCCACCTCCCTCCCGGCCATGTGACTGAGCTCTCCCTGCATCGAGTGAAACTTTTCAGTGGGCAGGGAAGCTGGGTTTGCTCTCCGCCCGCTCCCCGGGAGCAGCAGCGCCTCTCGCACCTGCAGCCGTGCTGGCCATGGGGAGGAGAGCACGGCAGCTCATCTCGCTGACCCTCGCCTGTGGTGAGTAGCAGCATCATTTCTGTCTGAAAAATGGGACATCGTACCAGTTTTGTCTCCTCACAGTCAGGACAGCACCTAACAGACCAAAACTTTGAACAGTTTTGTTGCTAGCACTAAGGGTGCTTTCAGTAAAGTCCCACTACTAAGAAATAACCATAACTACAGTTAATTGCCGCTGGTACAGACTTAGTTTGATGTTTTCCTCTGTACATTTCGTTGCACTCTGTGGTGGCATAAACTCTGTGTGAAGGAGTCAGTTCAAAATAATTTTAGAAGCAGCCTTTTTTGACTTTGCTTTTCTTAATTCAAAGTAATTTCCAGACCAGCAGAGCTGACTGAAAATCTTGAGTGAGAAAAGCAGG
The DNA here is from genome assembly GCA_013398175.1 of Climacteris rufus. Classification (NCBI taxonomy): domain Eukaryota; kingdom Metazoa; phylum Chordata; class Aves; order Passeriformes; family Climacteridae; genus Climacteris; species Climacteris rufus. Next base: position 1,144,231 of record VZRZ01003747.1, on the reverse strand, counting down.
AAAGAAAAAACTAAGGAAGCATTGCTCCAGTCATTAATTTGTCTGCATTGCAAGATGCAGAGCAGGATCAGGAAAGCAGGAGTGAGGCAGGGGGAGAAGACAGCCTGGGGCTCCTCTCAATGACAAACCACATCAGGGTCACCATTGGATTCTTAATGCTGCTCTGTGAAAATCTGGGGAGCCAGACAGATCAAGGACATCTCCCAGGGCTCTAAGTCACCCCTCAACACGTGCAGCAGCACCAAAGTTGCCTGGTGAAGGACAGAGTGTGATTTAATCTCTGTAATGGCCAAGGGTCTGAGCTCCCTGTTGGGACACTGGACTGTGTGCTGTGTTTTGCCATCCCACACGGGGATCACACGAGGAACAACCCCCCTGCCCCTGCCAGCACAGGAGCAGGGAAAGTGCCCAGGGGCTCCACCACGAGCAGCTCCTGATGCATCTCTGCTTTCCCACGCCTGCTTCATAGAGAGTCTGCTGAAGTAGCCCCAAAACATAGAAATGAAAGGAGAGCAAGATCACACTGAGAAGCAACACTAATAATTCAGTGGTCAGCAACCACTTTTGATCAGAAAGAACTTGTTTCCTCTGTTCCTTACCCATTTTTCATCTTTCCTTTAATAATTTGTGATGTTTTATTAATGTCACAAAGTCGAGGCTTTCTGTGCAAAAAGAGAATTAAACATAATTAATGCTTAAGGGATAAAGGTCAAAGGGGTTGGATGGAAGCTATGACAGTACTGAAACCTTTCCAAAAATCTTGGTGCTTTTCCAATTCCTCGAGCAAACCAAAGCAGCCAGAGCTGGAGAGAGTGTTTTCAGGGATTACAGGAGCTGGGTCAGATTTTGTGGCCACTCAGAATCAGTCAGCTAAACACAACCATTTCTCCTGCAGCAGAAAGCAGAACAAACCCACTGGGCAGCTGAACAGATGAGTGTGGTTAGATAAAAAGGGGAAAAAAATCCCCAGTAAGAGTTTCTATCACGCACCCTGGCACAGAATGGCAGGGAAATGGCACAGCCAGGCCATGGCACTGAGCACTCAGCCCACCACAAGGCCTGGGAGCAGAGCACTGATGTTCCTTAGGGCCAAACTTGTCACCAAAGCATGAACGTGAGATCACCCAGTGAGCAAGAACCATGGGCCACCCCAAAGACAGGTCTGGTTTCACCCCTCAGTTTACCCTGTCAGGCCGAGTAATGAAAAATCATTGGGTTGAAATGACCTTTTGAGGAGTTTTATTTAAAAGCTGTGGGTCACTTAAATAATATTTCTCTCCACATATGTAAGGTGTTACCTGACCAGTAATCAAAACTAATCTGTGAACTGAAAGCTGACATGCAGACAATTTAAGACTTGTGTAAATTTAAATATGGGTTGTTTCAGTGTTATGGGGAAGAAGGAGTGAAAATTGCAACTTCTTCTTTCTTGTTTTTATCATGCTGATACACTTGGATGCAGCCACCCATAACTGGTGTATGGCAACTGCTCTGGCTTTCCCCTGGCCCACAGAGCAGATCAGTTATCTGATTTACAGATCTGCAACAGCTGTGGTAAAGTATAGAGGAAAGTGAGAAAATGAAGTAAAGTATCATATTAATTATGCATTTTTAGGTTAAGTTTTATAAAAATCACAAGATTTTTTGAGACTTTTCAACTGTCTCAAGTTGCACTTCTTTGATAACAAGTAAAATGGCAGTCAAATGTGTTCTGTACAGCACAGAGTGAAACCTGGGCAATTTTAGGAGTATGGAGTATTTACAGCTACGCTTCTGCTCTACTCCAGCATAGCCATTTTTAAAGGAAAATTGTGGTGTGGGTTGAAGTCTGTATACCTGCTCTTGTTTCTATGATTTTTATCTTGAATTTGATTCAAAACTCAGTAGGTTTTATTATTATATATTTTCTATATATCTGGAAATTGTGAGAATTTGTGAATTTAGATATTATTGAAGATCTTTTCATAATGAGTGACAATAAATAAATCAAAGGAAGAACTTGGGAAATTTCAGCCATTTTCACTTTACATGTGCCTCTGGCATTAATCTATCCTAAAATTCAAATTTCAGCCATCTACCTGCCACCAACTTTGACACCAATTCATGAGAAATTTCTTTGAAGCAACCAATGTACAATGAACTCAGACATGCTGAGGCATTCTCTGTGGAGCTGTACTGCTGGGAATATGAGTTGCCTTGGATTTTTGTGTCCCTCCTGTCTCCAAACTGGAAAATTCACCCCTGTCCTCCAGCTAATTTAGGCAGTAAAGCATTTAACTACACCTAAAGCTTCATGCACATCAAGGACTTCACATATGTCAGTGATTTACGACTTCTGTTACCTTGACCTTGAATTTCCAGTCTTGTTGCATGCTTACAATCAAAGATTTGAGCAGAAGAGTTGTGACATTCCTCTATTTTACAATGTACTTTCCCACTTTTTGTTCACTTCCTTATTTACATTTAGGAGCCAAATATTTTATTTTCACTTCTGCAAGGGACATGTTTCTGTAAATGTAATTAGATGGAAGCATAATTTTGGTGCTGTGACTACTTTCTGATGTGGTCCAAAATGCCCCTGGAAGCTGCACCCTGATTTTTTTTCTCATTTCTAAAGCCCATCACTAAGAGGGATGGTCTTTCTGTGGGTCCTTCCAGGAAGAAGAACTTCAGGGTTCAAGCTGACATGGCCACAACAAAACCATAAATAAATATCTGGAATTTCCCTGTCTCCCAGACTGATTTCCCAGACTATTGTGAATCACTGTAAAACCATTGCACTCTCTCACTTCCTTCACACACGTCCCCTTTCCTTACACTTTGTTGGTAAGAAACCAACAACCCCTTTGGCTGTTACATCCACTTCTTCTTCCTTAGACCTCAACAAATTCCTTCCAGCAAATGCTGCTGTACTGCTGCCTGCAGGGAATGCTTGTGCTGCCTGAGGATTGTGCAAGATCTGGATCCTCAGTGTGTGGAGAGCTGGGAGCCAATGTGCTCCCAGTGGAATGGGAATACTCAGAGGTGAGAAGTTTGGGGGAGTGGTGCCAAGCTGTGGATGGTCCTACAGGGTGTGTGCTTTCACTCTCCTGTCACAGCTGGAGCCCAATGAAGAATGAAATCATGTCACCCATTTGATAACAAAGCCAGTGCAGTTTTGTTGTGGTTATCAACATAAAAGTGAAATGTAAAGGTTTCTAGACTACTGACTTTAGTTTCTTTGCAGCATTTTCCTCCTGCTTTGCTGAAATGGCCCTGGGGGTTGAACAATCTCCAGGAACCACATTCTTCCAACAAATGGCTACTTCTGCTCAGCCACTTTCCCTTTATCATTCGTCACCCCATCAAGGCATCACAGATAATTTCAACAGCACAGGCTCTCTTCAAACAACACCCCAGAGCCACAGAACAACCGTGCAGACAACAGAGCAGCCCCAGCCAACAGCAGCTCCAGGCCAGCCCACGGCAGCCCAGGCAGGAGCAGGCACCGTGGCCCCGACCCCAGCAAACAGCAGCACAGCCGGCCAGGCCACAGCCCAGGCCACGCTCTCAGTTACAGCCGCAGCCAAGGACACAAGCACCAGCTCTGTGTCCTCCCCCAGGCACGGCAGAACACGTGTGAGCACAGCAATGACAGCAGCGGCCACCAACACCTCCCTGAAGCACGAGACAGCTGCCACCAGCACCTCTGCAGCCACCACGACGCAGAGGCGCAGGCGCAGCACACGGGCAGAGAAACAAACAACAGCCACTGGGGCTCCCACAGCCATGAACAGCACAACGAGCACCCACCCAGGGACACAGACAGCACCCACATCCAGTGCCGTGACAGGGAGACCCAGCCCTGCCCCACAGCCCTCTCCCATCCCCACGGGCACCTACACCCTTTCCGACGGGAACAGGACCTGTGTCAAAGCAGTCGTGGGTCTGCAGCTGATGGCTCTAAATACACAAAAGGTGAGGTGGAACCTGAGCTTTGCAGTGACTTTATTCATTAGCTGGAGTTTCTTCTTCTTCTCTCCAAGCCACTTTCAGAAATTAGCTTCTATGGTAAAAAGAAGTGGTTTGGTGCCAGTCTAAGGCCCCTCATGTTCCACAGCATCTCAGCTCCTGTGCTTTGGCCTCTATGATGATGGTGATGCCAGGGGGATGTACAGGAGCTTTCTTATTTCAGTGATGTGTGTGTGGGAGCAATACTGGGGTGGGAGATCAGCCTGCAGCATTATTTGTGCTTCCTAGAATGGGATATTAGTTAATATCTGAACTGACTTCAGTGAAGAGCTTGATGTGGCGAGTTGCAATGAAAGCAAGGTGGTGTCAGTTCACAGGGTTGGATTCAGAGGTGGGTTGTCTTGATGCTGATATACGGAGATTTTAGGATCACAGGTCCTGAAGAGCTGGTACCCTCTCCTAGAAGTGATCCACTGAGGAAGATTCAGCAAAAGATGTCATACAACCCAAAATGGCAATTGTGTCCCTCAGAATTACAGTTTTGTAGCCTCCATTAATACAATATGTGGAGCTACATCCTCAGGCTCTGGAGTTCATATGCTGGAGCCATCCCTGTTACAAATGCAAATATTTGTGTTTGATGTCTGGATATTTCTAACATGGGATGAGTATCTAATGTTGGTAAAAGTAATTTTCATCCCTCGTCCTGGCAGAAGCTGGGCAGGGAGCATGATTCCCAACCCCACCAGACCACAGTGAGATGTTTATAACAACATAAGGTGTGATTGAAAGAGCCAAACTGCATTCAGGGCTACTGAGCTCTTCTTCCAGACTGCAGTGGGGGTTGTCAGACACTGGAGATGATGTGCAGGACATAATGACGCTGGGGTGATACAGGAAGCAACACATCAAAGGCAGACTAACCCCTGCCTGCTTCTGTCTTGATCTTTCCTCTGCCTTCAGGCACAAGTTCCCACTGGTCCCTTTTTATAAATTACCACGTGTACTCACCTGACCCTGCTCTAAATCATATCAGTTCACTGAATGAACAGAAATCCAATATTTTCTGCCTGCTTAATGCACTGAAACAGCTCAGTGATGTGTCAGACAACCACCAGTGCTGGTTTACAAGTGGGAAATGACCCTGGCTGCAGCAGTTCAGCTGCCACCACTACTGGCCCGTTCTGTCGGCCACACAGAGCCTGGCTGGTGGGTAGGGGGTGAAAAGGCTGCTGTAAATCTCTGCATGTTTGTTATTAAGTTCCCCCTTCCTCCTTAGCAGCAGCCCTGCTATGTCTTTTGTCTCTACAGGAGCAGATGGAGTACTTCACTGTTGACCCCAATGCAACACAGGTATCTGGAAGCTGTGGGATGGTGCAGGCTGAGCTGAACTTGACTTTTAGTGGAGGATTTGTAAACTTCACCTTTGTAAAGGTAATTGTTGCATTTAGAGGGAAGGAGTGTCTCAGGTTGGGGAGCAGGAGCTGAGGTTGCCTTTGATCCAGCTTGAGCTGTGGGAAAAGGCATTTCCTCTATGTCTGTGCTCATTTTCCATCTGTGTATAAGGCACTGTTACTTCTATCCTTCCCAAAAGGCAAGAATCATAGAACCATGGATTAATTCAGGTTGGAAAATAGCTCTGGAGGCTGCCTGGTGCAACACCCTTCTCAGAGCACAACTGACTTCAATGTTAGATCAGGTCTTGTCTGTTTGAACTTTCAGTTTGGAAAGGTTCATAATTGCAGTGAAGGGTAAGCACGGTGCTTTGCCATCTGATAGAAAGTGCCCGGGGGCATTGTTAAAGCTGCCCTTCAAGGACCACACAGTCTAGGAACAGCCAAGCAAAATCTGAATCTCTTTTTTACATAGATGGAAGTCTCATAGGAGGGAATGTCAGGTCTGCTGTTTGCATTGGAGTGGTGCAGAGGGACAGGGTTTGGGACTGGAGTCCCTGTGCAGGAACAAGGTGTGTGTGCTGGGAGCTCTGACTCACATTGCCAGGTTGCTCTCAGCCATTTGCTTCCCATAAAAGCCAGCTGGGGCTGTCAGATTCAAAGGACAGCCTGTGCAGTTTTAAGTGCCCAGGAGCCATGACACATCCACAGCTGAAGGAGCCCAATTTCATCAAATTTCTGAGTGGAAAATTCCAAACAAGTGAGCTACAACAACAAAACTGTAGGTAAGTGCCCTCAAAAATGCACCACACCAGGGAGACCTACAAACACACACAGCAACTTGGGAAAGATGAGAGGTCCTGCTTATACAGTGGGAAAATGACCCTTCTTTTTGAGATTGTGTCTGCTGATAGCATGTTCCCCACTGGGACCACATCTCATGTGGGTGTGGCTTTAACTCAAGCTACCAAGAGTGCTGCAGCTTTTATAACCACAGGAGAAAATCCCCGAGTGCAGCTTTCTCTTGCTTCCTCAAGCATTTGCACAATTTGAGAGGCAGCACTATTTATCTGAAAACTGTGAGGGCTGGGTGGTGATTTCAGCAGGGCTAAAGACAGAAGTTAACACTGTATAAATTCACTATGGGCAGGGAGGAATGGGCAAGAATAAATCATGAGTTGGATCCCATCAAACTCTGGTGAGTGTAACGTGCACCAAGGCCTTGTCCTGGAGCTCCACAGCAGTTCAGAGCTGCATCTGGCCACCACTGCTGAGCTGTGTCCTTCAATTAATCAAGCCAAAGTGTCAATCTTACAGCCTGGCTCCAAGCTCAAATTAGAGACAATTAAGAAAAGTATACATGGTTAATCAGTCATTTTAATAGAAAGTCCAAGAGGGATCAGCAAATTATACCCTACATGAGTGTTAATTCTTGAACAGAGAAAATATTTCAATTAGTAATCATCTTGATTTTAGTTTACGGCAAAAAGTTTTCTAAAACCTATAGAGGAAAAGTGAGGTAAAAAATGAAGGAGCTGTTCTAAAACAAAGGATCAGTTCAGCAGTGAGTGTTTGCTTTAAATGTGTGCTTTCTGAAACAAGAGGAGCATTTTTGGTGTTACAAGGATCCTCAGAGAAAGGCTGGCTGTTCAAGTACCCACGAAAGCCCCAGCTTGCATCAATGCTAAGGAGAGTGATGTGAAACTTTAGGAGGTGCTTGACCTGTCTTGCCCTGAAGAAGGTGGGTTTTGGCACAGCATTAGACAATCCACCCTTCACTTGAAGATAAGCCTCAAGAGCATAGCAGGGCTTGGCTTGGAAATTCAAGTTAATAAGAAATCAGTTTGCTGCTGGTTTTATGTGTTTGGTCCCCACAGCCCCTCTCAGTGCTTTGAAGCAGGAGTGCTCCAGCAGTGGCACTTGTGGCTGCCCCCGGAGGGAGAGGAGCTGGCTCAGGCCCTGGGGCTGCTGCAGGGTGGCTGGTTCAGGGCTCAGCACTCCAGCAGCCTCTGTGAAGAGCCTGAAAAGAGGAAATTGTGTAACCAACCCACAAGATGTGAAGTAGGAGCAGGTGTTTTCCCCAAGCAAAGGTTTTAACTGTGGCCAAACAGAGCAAAGCACTGCCACCTAATAATGGTTATAGTTCATCTGTTTATGTCTTTAAGTTGGAATGATGCTGAGAACCTCTTCTCTGGTGTATTTCTTTCTTCAGTTGTCCCACTCCATCCTACCAGTTTGTCAAGTGGGTGCACAGCAGACACTCCTGTCTACTGCCATTCATCCACCAGCTCACTCAGCAGTCCCTGTGTGCTCACAGCTGGAAGTAAACTGAGCAGTAGGGCTGCTACATGAGGCCTCCCATTATACTCCAACACTGCTCCTGGGGGAAGCTCCCAGGCTGGCTCTCTCCCTGTGACAGGCCAGGGAAGGACAGTGTCCAGGTTGCACCAGGGTTTCAGTACACCTGGCTGGAAATTTGTTCTGTGCTGTTATACCAGGTGCTTTCCATGTCAGCAGTCTTCCTACTTTTGGTTATCTCACAAATATGCAGCTTGAACAGTTTGTGTGAAATGACACCTGCATGGTCATGTTTCACTGAACTGAGAATTGCTGATGCAGCTGAGATTTGGAAAAGAAAAATACATCCAAGAGAGTCGATTCTTGGGTTTTAAAGGTGATGCTTTAAAATGTTTTTCTTTGGGAAATCTTTGTCACCATTTTGCTGTGGTGAACTGTATTTCTTTCCCCTGCAAATACAAGTATGTATTATGAATACAGATTTATCTTCTTTTGCAGCAAGATCCAAGTTACTCTGTCACTAAAATTGCAAGCCAAATACAGTTATCTTCTGAAGGTCAGTGATTTTACGCTGTCTTAATTTCATGCCAAACTGTTCTGGGTGTGGGATAACCTTTCATATCTTTAAAACACTGGATTTTGCAAATAGGTGTTTAATCAAGCTTTCAATGTGTCATTCACCTGAATCTTATGGTATGGAAAAGGAAGAAAAGGCAGCTGGCTGCAGTTACATCACTATTGTTACATTTTCCTTTTGACCTCAAAAACTTTCCCTGCCCCACTCTTTCAGAATAGAGATCACTTCAAACTTTGTCTGCTCCTGTGAGAATTTTAACCCTCTCTTGCAGACTCCAGTTGTTAAAAGGAGATTTGAAGAAGCATCTGAAATTTTAGCCATTTTTTCAGACCTAATCTCAGCTGAGTTGCCCATTGATAGTTAAAGCACTTACTTAAACATGTAAGAAAAATAAATGATACTTTATGGAGAAAATGTCCATGCTTTAGTCACCTCTGGAACTGCTGCTCTGCCAAACCACTGGGGATCCCCATTTCATCTCAGAAAGATGTTGGTTCTGAGGGAGTTAGTGTGGATTCTCATCTGTCTCTCTCTGCCCTCCAGGTATGCTTTACTATGCAGCCATAAATAAGAAACTGTTTACAACAAAGCTGGGGAATTCCTTTAAGTGTGCCAGCAGGCAAACCTTCCCCTTGGAGAGGAACTTCCAGATCCTCTTTGTCCATATGCAGCTGCAGGCGTTTGACATTGTCGGTAACCAGTTTGGAAAAGGTGAGTAGGGGGACACCTTCCCATCCTTCCCAGACCTACATGGCAGCACTCTGGCAGCCTGATGGATATAATCTGTTAAATTATACCCATACACATCCCACTGCTGCTTTCTCAACCTCTTCTGGGTCATTTCCAACACAGTGCTAATTCCCATGGAGGATGGAAAAGTATCTTTCCCTCCTGCATTCAGGGCCTTCTGTTTCAGTTTCTCATTAAAAATGTACAACTCTACAGCCACAATTTTATTCTTCACCCACTTTTTCTCCTGGAGCAAGCAGAGGTGTGTTCACCACCAGTGTACTGCCCAAACCCCAACAATTACAGTTGAGTTCCAGGTCACTGTGCTCAATATAGTCAGATTTTGGCTATTTTTAAAGTCTCCTGATACGTTGTCCCACAGCTGCAGCAGCAAAACTGCCAGCTCATAAGGGATATTTGTGAAAATGCAGGATGGTACTTTCAGAGCAGCTGTGTCTAGACATGATGAGACGTGCTGCTGAGGAGGAGCACAACTGGCACACTCCCAGCTTGAGAATTAAACATGATGCTCATCTCTGCTATTTGTCTTTTCTTGGAGAAGTGCCACAGAGGCACCCACGTATCTTAATAAAAGACAAAGACCAGAGAGGTGGACTAGGTGGGACCTTGTGGTCTCTTTCAAATTGTACATCTCATTTCTGTGTCTTCCTCTCAGGCATTTCCATACAAGAGCTCAGGTGCACAGAGGGGCTGACCAGCTCTCCAGCCCTTCAGATGCACTAATAAAACATTCCCTCTTCTGAGACTTGTCTTTAGGCAGGCTTGCAACATATTGCTCCTGTATTTATCTTTTTACTTTACATCTGTCTTTTGACCCAGCCTGTCTCTATTTGACCAATTCTTCTTCTGTTAGGTCCCCATTTTGGTTACTTTTCTCATTCTAAAAGGAATAGAATGGGAAACAACATTTGGGGCTTTTTTTTTTTTACGACATAGAACCTTTTAAAAGCCACACTGACAATCCAGTCTATGCTCTCATTCCATGAAGAATTTCTTCATGGGGTAACACTGAGCTGGAACAACCCATGGGATCCCATCTGGTCCCCACATTCCCATTCAAATTTGTACAAGGAATGAGTTTAGTTATGGGATTAGCCTTACCTCTAGGAGAGACTCAGCTGAGAAAGATGCCCTCTGACTCCCCCTCTCTCTCTGCAAGGTCAGGCTAATCTCTGCTAGTCAATACCATATACAAATTTAAATTAGTTTTGCTCTTAATCAAAGAGCTGACAAAGCAGCTACCACCTCTGAAATCCCCAGTGGCCATAAAACCATCATGAAACTGTTGTGTGTCGGCTGCATATGCAGATTCTGAAAGAGAAAATCCCCGGTGAAGGAATGACTCTAAACACATCACCTGCCTCCTCCTCTCGGGTGTCTCAAGACTGATAGTTTCACTTCTGTTGCTCTAGATTTGCTTATCTTTAAATGGGGAAGAAAAAGAAAACATTAATGGTCACTGATTTCAAGTTCCTTACAATTTTGTACAGATTGCAGCAGCGTTACATCAACAGCTTTGTCTGTTTGAGTCTGGAAATCTGTAAGTGTCCTCTCTACTTCAGGGGTTTAGAAACAATTCCTAGAGTTCATAGAGTTCATTCCTTCATTCCCAAGGTTTCATCACAGCAAAACGGCCCCTTCAAACATCTCTGTCATTTACAATACTTAAATGCAAATACTTTTCAGCTCATTTAACAGGTTACATTAAGCAGACAAAGCTTTCAAAAGGCAGCATCGAGTAGAATGCTGATGCCTTTGGCTTTGTGGCTTTGCATCACCATCTGGATTAGAGAAGAGGATCAGATTTTGGGAAGAGCCATGTGGAGGCTCTGGAGCTGTGACATGCTGTCATGCACTCCACGTGTTCCCTGGGCTCACTGCCCGCTGTCAGTGTAAAATTCCCGTGGGGGAAAAGCCCGAGCCAAGCTGCAGCCTGTGCCAGAACAATCATTGGAATAACAATGGAGGCTTTTATCTCCCAGGCTATCGAAACCTGCCTGGACAGTCACAGGGAGCGAGAGGGCAGAGGGTATTGGATCTCCCTCCTATCCTGGCCATGAACTGAATTCACTGCTGAGCTGGGATGTACTGTGGGGTTTAGCTGACCGAGCTGCCCTGCTTAGAGAACAGTTTGCTGTGCAGGTGCCACTCACAGCATCATGATAAATGTCTGTCTTTCCCTGGAGTCCGAGCAAGGACCATTCCTGTAGATCTGATGGAAGATGTAGGTCTGATCCAGTTTGGGGATAACACATTAGTGATCATTCCCAGACATTGCCTTCACTCCCAGGGCTACACTTTTGTTTTGAATTTGAGGCTGATCCTACCATTGTTACTGGGTAAATATTCCAGTTCTGTCAGCGGCCCACATGGTGCCATAGGAAGTCACCAGTTTACCTCAATCTAGAAGCTTGCTTTTAATGAGTTTCTGTTTAATCAGAGGATGACTTGAATATTCATTTGAGTAGGAACTGGCTGAGGAAGTCAGGATTCACCTCTTCTGTAGCTAAGAGGAATGTTTGGAGTGATATCTTTGGATGGCTCTTCAAATATATGATTTGTCTCAAAACCTTTCCTGATATCATCATATGTACAACAAAATTGCAATGGTACTGCTAAAGCAACTTCCTGGACTATGTCCAAGGCTTCTGCCTTCCTAATCTCTGAATGCTCTCACCATTACCCACAAATATTCTGTATGAAACAGAGAGAACAATTAGAATTGGATTTTTCTTAGGAATCACTGACTTAACAAGGATCCTTACCGGGCTAATGATGTACTGGACTATGAGCTTCTGTCTCTGGCCTGATCCTTTTCACTGGGAAGAAGCCATTGGATGCCATATAGGAGCAGTCTTTTGACCATGTGGGATGTGTTCTGCTCTTTATTTTTAGACTGGTACTTTGTAATGTGATGCTCCCCATCTGCTTTCAGCAAGAAAGCTCCTGCTGTGTTTTGCTGGGTGGTGAAACCATTTCTGCAGACATGAGGGAGCAGAGTCACTCTAGAGAAGCATGGAGCTACTGCAAAAGGTTCAAGGATGGTTTTCTTGAGATAAGGTTCACACAGATAAAAAATGTAGTAAGTATAGCTCAGGAAATAAAAACAAAAGAAAGCAAGGTTTTGAGAACTCCTGGCTTGTATTTGCCAGCTTTTCTGGAATGTAGAGGTGTAGTCCAGGAGTATGGTGTTCTGCTGTAACACATTCTCTGATCTCCTTTTCCTTTCAGAAGAAGAATGTTTTGCTGATAGAAACAGCAAAGCAGCTCCCATTGCAGTGTGCCTGAGTATCCTGGGATTGTTTGTCATTGTGTTTGCCACCTTCCTGATCTCCAGGAGAAAGCCACAGAGAGGATACGAACGCATCTGAGGTGCCCTTGTACTTCCAAATGTGTGCAGCAAGCAGAGAAGTCACAGGAGTTTTTGCTTCTGCCTGGCAATCCCACTGCCCTGAAGCCACATTTTGAAGTGAGATGACACCACAAGTTTACAGCTAATGAATATTTCTGGAAGTAGTTTCTTTAAGGTGGGAAGGAAAGAACTCACACCCTCTACTTTATGCTATTCTTAGCATCTAATTTAGTTGTAGCCCAAATGACGAAAATGAGGAGCCTAAATGCTCTGTGTTATCAACAAAGGAGGTCATTCAGGTCACCTAAGTCAGATTCCTAAAAATAGCTAAAGCAAGCAGTATCCCTATCCCCCAGAAAATCCATCAGATTTGTTAATGATAGTGTTTAAATTTATTAAAAGACATAAGTCTGACCTTCAGGTGAATAAACCAGAGGCCCACAGCTACAGACAGCCCTATTCAGTAAGAGCTCACTGAAAGCCTTTTGGGAACATGATGTGTGCCAAAATCTTAGGGGAAGTGTCAGTGTGACTCCATTCACAAGCAGGTTCTCGTCACTCCTACAACAGTTCCACTTCCTAAGTACCTGGGTTTTTCCTGCTAAACCCTTTGCAAAGACACAGTGGTGATATGTGACTCTTACTCTGGAGCTTAATATGTCATGGTCTTGTGAGAGCTTAGGAATTACCCATGTCCTGTTCAGACAAGGGCCTGTCACAGTGGCCACGCTGAGCCAGCAGCTGCCCCTCTGCTGCGACAGCAGCACGGTGCTCTCTTAATCCAGGAGGATTCCACACTCACTGGGAATGCCCAGGATTGAGTGACCACCACTGGGGCACAAGTCCATGAGAAGTGGAAATCCACTGATGTTCTATGTTCAAGGCTTCTGTGGGAAATAAAAGCTTACACAGGCCTTAGACAAACTCTCTGCCCAAAAGTGAATGTTCTCTAGTGTGCTCACAGCTGAGCAGCTGGAGTTTCATACGGAAATAATTTGGAGTTGCTTTAAAGCACACTAATTGATACACTCTGTAGTCTATTTCCTGCTAAACTAAAGATGAAGGCATGAGAGTAGTAATTGCTTTTGAGATTAAGTCCAGCTCATGTTCTTTGTTGTAACAAGGAAAAGCTCCTTGTCACAAAAGATTTACAAAGCTAAACATATGCACAAATGAGCACATACACACACACATGTGCACATGCCACACAAACTGCTCACTGAAGCAAATGACATCAAGGTGGTAAGAAATTATGTATAAAAACATTTGCAAAAGAGAAAATAATACTAAATAAGAGCACACTTCCCTCAAGGAGTTAGAGTAATGGCTTAAATTTTACTAATAAAAGTTTGGCCTGGAAAAGGACTGTGGAATGGCTCTCATTAAACAAAAGAAAGACTGAAGGCATATGCAAAAATACCTTGACAGTTTAATCTGTATCTAAACAAAATGGAAATGCTGGGAGCTAATTTAATTTCCATGAATAATGGTCCAGGTCCAAATCCTGCACAATTATTAATGGTGATGGAACCTCACTGGGTTTTCATTAGGTAAAACTGATGATTATATCTTGTCAGTTTAAATTCCTTTAAGTACTTTTAAAATAGTTTTGATATTTTACTATTTTACTATTTAACCATTGCAAGTTTACTTAAATTAAGAAAGAAAATAAATCCTTTCATTGCATGAATTACTGAGATGCTGGTATGTGTGAAGCAGGAAGCATGGTCATACTGTTCCATAATCAATATAATATGTAGCTGTGGAAGTAATTAACATTCTCCTGAAATGTTCCCTTTGAGTATGAATGAACCAATAAATAAGAAAGATAAAGACAATTTTGAAGCACTTTTGCACTTGGAGAAACATCAGAACAAAGTCAGAACCAGCTGTGAGCACAGGGACAGCTGAATACATTTATAAGGTAAAATAGCACAAGAAATGGGTTACCAAACTTTCAAACCTTGAATGCAGATACAGTGATTCAAACTGTATTCAGCTGAATACTCAAATTGAAATGTGAGTATTTATTGTTTTGTTAAGGGCTCTAGCACTGTTCATAATGCTTTGTGAGCTTTATTGAGCTTAATGTACCCTTCCTCCTTCCCCCCTTAGCAGACAAGCAGCCACTGAACTCAGACCTTGGGCCTAATGGCATCCCTCTAGTTCACAGGGTTAGTTAATATTAATCTGTGGTTTAGAAAGCAGATTTTAAAAATTTATTAAAGCATTCACTTTAAAAAAAAAATGAGATGTCTGGGAGGAAAGGTAAATGTATGAAGAGCTTCCATTTCAAAATGAGTCTGTGCCTGCAGTAGGGGTCACTGTCCCAAACTGCTCCATGTGGACATTTTAACAACAAACACTGCCTAAAACACTCAACACATGGCCTGACCCTAAGCTGTTCTGCTCAACAGAAATCTTTCAGACTCAAAGCTGAGCCCCACTGCACATGTTCTTTGGATTGTTGGGTTGTATGACCTGTGTTACTTCTACTGACATGGATATAGCATTTGCTTGTTCTGTTCTGAAAAATCACTTTATGTTAATAGTCAGCCTTTTAAAAAAGTTTGATATCAGCATGAGGACAGAAAAGAGTTATTAATGACTTCTAATTCTGTGTTTAATATTGTGACACCTGGCATTTTTACCAGTTTTTTTTTCTTTCTGCAGTGAATCAACCTGTTGGTATTGAACAATGTTTGGGTTCAGGTTTACCTGACTTTTTCTTGTGCTTTTTCTTGCTATTATTTGTTAGCTATTTTTATAAAGCTGCATTCTGCCCTTTCTACATGAACAGTACTCTGTGCTTGCTCTAACTGGCACAGCTGAAGTGCACATGGTACAGACCAATGAAACAATTGGATGCTCCCAGGAAATGCTGCCAACATGCAGCAAAATTAATCCAATGGAATTAGTGCTTTACAGTAGTAGAGTATCCATTGGAGAACTCCTTGCTGCATCAGGAGATCCCAGTCTCTAAGTGCAACCTTTCTCCCATCTGTGGCCCAGCCTGCATCCCACCACCTCCATCCCCAATCCCAAAACACAACCAGGCTGCAGCAGGGAAGTGTGTCAGCATGGCAGCATAGCAGGGAGTGTTGCCTCTCCAAATTTAATGCTGAATTAGAATCAGACAGCCCAGCTGCTCCCTGAGCTGCCATGTGCAGCTTTAAAAGCTGATGCCTGTATTTATTTTATGCCAGAATTTAGGAATATATTTAGGTGGTACTTTTTTATCTCATGGAGTTGCTTTGAGGTCTTCCTCCCTTTGGGAAGACTTTATGGGGTAATTGGTCTTGGTGTTGCAAGACTTGTGCTTTTAAACTTCTTGTCTGAGGAAAAACCTTGAACAAAAAGTCCCTAAAAGCACACCATACAAAAGAGGGTGTTTGGTAAACTACTGGCACATTAGGTGGGCCATAATAGTCATACTGTGGGCAGCAGGACAGTTTTGTCTGCTGTGAAAGGAGACAAGGCTGCACCTGGGTCCCAGAGTGACCAGGAGTGCTGGTCTCAGCAGCCCCAGCTCACTTCTTTTTCCAGCTGCAGACTCAGATCAACCCACCCCTGAACCAGAAGATCCTGATCAGGATGGTGTGATGCACTGACAGTGTGGTGCATTGATGATGTGGTGAAGCATTGATGATGTGGTGAAGCATTGATGATGTGATGCATCCCCCAGGGAAGCAAGGCTTAACTTCCATGCAAGCAGGGGCTGGTCAGGAGACAGTGGGGCCACCACAGGAATGAGGAGGTGAGCACATCCCCACATCCCCCTGGTTCTCTGCTGCAGCTCCCACCCCAGGCCATCCCCTGTGGTCTCTGGCACACCCAAGGCAGAACAAGGGCGTCCCAGGAGCACGATGATGTCACACTTAGCCAGGTCACCCAGGAGTTTACAAAGCAAAGTTTCATTTCTTTCAGTCCTTTTTGTTCTCTGATGGACAAGTCCAAACTGAGAAATGGCTGTTACTTCAGTTGAAAGAGGAAGGGAGGTGTAGATTAACATCTTGAGTGTCTGAACGGGGTTTGGCTAGGCACTTCTAGCTTGCTATATTGTATGGCCACTATAAATAACTTGCTACAAGAAGTAAGATAGGCTCTTTATTTTTCTATTATCGGTGTTTCTATAATAAAGGCTGTATTTAATCATTAGAGTGTGTAATGCTGTGCAGTATTTTATCTCTTGAGTGCTGTTTCACCTAAACTGTTAAAAACAAGTACAAGCTAACACACAGGGAGGGCCCCATGGGCTTTGGCCACATGACACAGACACAGATATGCTTATATCCTAACAGCAACTTTGATGAAGATTTCTTCTGTGGCTTGGGCAGCTCCTCTGACACCTCCATCCTTTCAGCATGCAAGTTATGGAAACTGGAGGAAATAACTAACTTGGAAATTACCACACATACACTTGAGAATTCAACAGCTTCTGTCTAGGTCAAAGGAATTTCTCAAAGGAAGCAGGCTAGACTAGATGGTTCTTAGAGGTCCTTCCCAACTCAAACCAGTTTGTGATTCTGTGACTTTGCTGTGTTTTTGCTGATTGTCACATCAACAGGCAGCTTAAAATGTCATAACTGTGGGACAACTGCATGAGGCAAGCTTCTCAATAAAAGGGGGCACTCAAAATTCTTCATCTTTAAAGATTTTTCAGAGGAACTTGAACCCAAATCTGTGTAAATCTACATTTGGCAAAGAACTGCAGCCAAAGCCCATTTTGGGTGCAGGCTCCTGGAATGGCTCTGAGGCTGTTGTTGGAGGTTGTGTGTTAGAGCTGGGCTGGGAGAGAGGCATGGAAGAGGACACTGCCCTGTCCTGTGCACAAGGTAAGGCTCTGAAATGGCTGAGTGCATCTCACATGTCACACTCTGCATGGCTAAAGGAGCAAAGGGTTTTAGATGGACTGCAGGAAAGCAGCTGTGGTAAAGATGGGGGAGAAAGAACAATTTCTCTGCTGCCAGCAGCTGATTGAGGAACTTGGCTGTTGGAGAAGTGCCAGTGAGGGCAGCAGAGGAGCCATAACTTCCCTCAGGGATAAAATACCAGAATCATGCTTCACTTGCTGTTACCATTTCTGGTGCCAGTGCACATCCCTACATGATGGATAATTTAATGGCTACAGGTCACAAGGTGAAAACTACACAAGCCCCTTGATTTGTCCTTCAGAAGAAGAGCAGGGCTGCCTGGAGAGCAGGTGGTTTGCTCTGCCCTTTGGCACTTGCTTGGCCTGGTGCAGTGTAAATGTGGTGCCAGGTTTGTACCTATTTAATGGGCAAGGTTCCTCACTTGTTCATGCCAGTTTTAGAAGCTGGGCTGGTAAGTACACACTTGTTTGTGTGAAGTCGGCCCTCAAAGGCTGCTGATGTCTCAAAATTCACTCTTTGTTGATAAGATTTAGTGGCAGATGGAAGAAGAGTGAATCATTTTTACTTAAAGACAAAAAGCCCCATCTATGAATCACACCCTGGACTGTCCCAGAGACACAGAGGTTTGGAAATTATTGAAAAAAACCTTTACATCAGAATGTTTGGAAGAAAATAAGAGTATTTTTAAAGGATCAATTTGAGCAAAATAACAAATGTGAGGAAAGATTTCTATGGAGTTAACTCTTTGTGACTAAGGTGACAATTGGACACTACACCTTCTTTCTGAAGGCCATGGCTGTGGCCATTGCATGCCAACAAGGCAGGGGTCTGTGTGTCTGAAGTTTATCAGCCACAGTAACAAACACTCCTGGGCTTTCATCAGCATCTGGGCTTTCCCAGCTGGCCATAAAATGTCTCAAAACATACATTTCTCCTTTTCTGCAAGTCTTACTGCCTACAGGGTTGGTAGATCTCAAGTACTTTACTAAATCATAATCTAATTGACTCAGTTTCTTACTTAACTCTTTTTCACAGTGTTAAAAAGGAGTAGGTTGCATTTCCAATATGGAGAAACAAAATAAATGGCTGTTGGGAAAAAGTGTTCAGTCTGACTCAGGATACTTGTGTTTATTAGAAACAGATCTTGGTTTTGAACCTCCAGTCTACTGGGGCTTTCCTATATCACAAAAATGTTTAAAGATTATGAATCATGAGTGCAGCCAATATTGAACCTCATTTTGCCACAGAATGACTTTCTTTTCATCTGCTCAAGGAAAATGAATATTTCAAATTTTGTTTTTAACAATCTGCTCATGGAAAAAAATAATGAAAAAACTACTTAAATTATTAATCAAAGCAACTTTCAAAAGATGCCCACCTTCCACAAAATTTAAACAAAACTAAAAAAAAAGTTGCCCAGCCAACCTATCCAGTACATTAATAGGTTCATCACAGTGCTTCTGTATACATTAAACATATTACTGGTGTCAGTGAGAAAATCTATTATTTCTGCATTAAAGTTTAATACACTGCACTTTCAGTCATCTGCATGTACAATCTGGTGATCCCACTTGACTTTGCAAGCCCTAAACACCATGCTGGCAGGATGCCTTCACCAAGAGCAGATTTGCAATATAAATGTTTGCCACTTCCATTACTTTTACTGCTAAAAGCATCAACTCCCCTGCCACTTCTGATTTATGTATTGTAAAATATCTGTAGCTCTCCCCAATGTCCAGTAGTTAAACTACATAGAATGCTGCCATCTTGTGTTTAGAGGCAAATTAAACACGAAATTTTAAAAATCTGGATTCCAAAAGGCAAAGGTAGGATCTACAGTGTCAGCACATTATGTTGAAGAAGATTGGAGTGAATGAATTACGGAGAAGCAGAAGCTTCAGTTAATAATTTAGTTTTTAAAATCTCATCCTTAGAGCAGGTGTTGATCCCATCACCTCTTGCAGTCAGGTCCAAGGGACTTTATGATTTCCCCAATCTGATCCAGTGTCTGTTTAACCTATTTGAACCACCCAGTGCCTGGGGTGAGGGGTCACCAAGGCAAATTAAAAAAAGCAACAGTGGAGCAAGCAGAGATTGAATGCATACAGAAAATGTTCTTTGTATATGAAACTGTTACTGCTTCAGAGTATGAAGAACATGAAAGACATGGTACCTGCTTCTACTATTGTAACTGATAGCTTGTGTATTCCTGTTGTGAAAAAGCACGGCTGCTTTGCTGTTTGTAAACAACAACTGGAAATACTAATTTTGACTGTGCTGGGGTCGGGCAGGTTTAGCAAGGCCCTGCACCCAGGTGGGCTGGGCCTTAAACTGACAGATTTTTTTTTTTAATTTAATAAATTTTAAATAAATGACAGGTTTAAACTGTGAAGAAGGAATTCTTCCCTGTGAGGGTGGTGAGGCCCTGGCACAGGTTGCCCAGAGCAGCTGTGAATGCCCCAGCCCTGGAAGCGTTCAAGGCTGGAGGAGGTTCCCAGCAACCTGGGCTAGCGGAAGGTGTCCCTGGCCATGGCAAAGGGGTCGGAACGAGATGAGCTTTAAGCTCCCTTCCAACCCAAATCTTCTGTGGCTCTGTGACCTACAAAGCTTCAAAGCCTGAGGGAGCAGAACGGATCCAGTTCATGAGCAGGCGGGAGGTGCCGATCCCACCGCTGTGAGCTCCTCCACCTGCACCAGGCAGTTTTCATCCGTGGCTTTGGGCACAGGGATGCGGCGGTATCCGACGATCGCCGTTTCCTTCCCAACAATCCTCACGTTCTTGTGCCGCTATTACAATCCCGGGTGTCATTCCCGAAGAAACACGCTCAGCTGAGCCCGCGCACCCACAGCCCTGGCAGCCCTTCGGCGGCGCTCATCGCTTCACGTTTGCATGAAACGCCCTCGCCCTGCCGCTCCAGCGCCGTTCCTCGGCGCCACC
>VZRZ01003747.1:1094732-1123635 GCA_013398175.1 Climacteris rufus | reverse complement strand
GGCTCGGGGCTCGGCCCGCAGCCCGTGCACAGCGAGCGGGGACCGCCACAGCTCTGCATTGTGCGTTTAGGAAATGCACCGGTTCCTCCTCCCTTTGTGATAACCGAGCCGTGGTTCTGTGGTGCCGAGGACGGCCCGTGTCTTTTTGTCCAATATCTCTTGAAGAATGCTGGACTTGATCCAAAACTCCGGCAGTGATTTACATACTAATTAAAACAGTTCCAGGAGTTTGCTTTCGCTGTTGCACCCAGCCACTTCTCCGCTATCTCATTTTGTTAGCATTAATGATTTGAAGTTTAACTTTCCCTTTCAGAAAGTGTCCGTAACTCTTCTTGCTTGCTCTTTCACCCTCTCTTATCTTTCACCTTTGCTCTACAGAAGCAGTTCTCGCTGCTTTTTTAGGCTATTCTATTTTGTGGTTGTTCACGTCTTTTCCAAATACTTCACGAGTTGGTCTCCCTGTAATAAATGCCAGTCGTTGGCTGTTCTGCTCACCAAAAGAATTTTCTTGCTTGTTTGTTTTAAAAAACCCCTTGACTATTTCTGTTTGAATGCTGCTAAAAAATCAAGGGGGTGATTTTTATTGTGTCCAAATGAAAGCACTTAAGGAGAGATCTGGTGAAGTTTGTGCAACTTTCCTTGCTGTACCTGAATGTTTTCTACATAAGTACCAAAAGCTTTAGAGCTGTCTCAGTGCTGTCCTTCTCTCACCTGAAAGGAAAAATAACTCAGTTGTCACTTTTTTCATCTGCACTTGTAACACTTCTGTCTGTTAATTGCACAGGCAATGGAACCAAGTACAAATATTTGTGAAATGGGCCTCAACGATAGGTATGACATCTACCTTCTTTAGCTACTAGGTTAAATTGCTATGTAATGTGCATGGTTTTACAGTTAGTTTTAGATTACTAGTTGCTGAAAAACTGCAAGATTTTAAATAAATACTCAGTATTTTCACCGTTTTTGAAAACAGTAACCTGTAGCTAACCTAACAGAAATAATCTTTAATGTTTAAACAACATCTTGTATAATTTTATCTCTCATATTTAGGTATATTGAATTTAAAGGAGAATAGCACAAAGTCAAAGCTTTCATTGATTACTCTTCTGATACAAATGTTGCAAAGTCCGGGAGGATTGTTTTATAGGCAGAATGGTATTTAAACAATATATGAAGGAGAGTAAAAATATTTAGCAGGATGATTTAAACTCAGTCTATTGTCATGTTTAAAAAGATATGTTGGCGAATTCACAGATCTATTTTCATTTTATTGTTTAGTTCTAACCTATTTAGTTCTGACTGTGAAGTCTCTGGCAGTGCTGGTCTTGTACTGCTGTCGAGTTGTGGCTGCTGTCATGAGACTTTGTAGAAGTGTGTAAGTCACTGCTTAAGAAAAACAAAGCAACAAAAAACTTGATACCTTGTTATTTCTTTGTGACTGTGTCTCAAGGGGGAACAGTTCTCTTCAAAAATTGTGAATTGTTGTGAGGGACACAACACAGGTTTGATTGTTTCCTAGTTAATCCAGAAATTACACAGCACAAATATAAGCATGGACTTTTATATTGAAGTGAGTTTTTCAGGGTTAGAATAGATTTCTTGGATTTTAAAAAGGAAAGAAAAACAGGCTTATACATCTGCATAAGGACTCTGAGGAAAATATTCCAAGAGTAGCATGGAAATGCTTTTGAGGGAAGCATGTGTTCTTTCATTATCGGAAGAAATGCATAGACTTTATACAAAATGAAAAAGAAAACAGAATTTTAAAATTGTTGTGTTTCCAGGAATGGAATTGGTCTCTTACTTTCCAATTTTTATGGATTGGTTTCTTACTGTGCTTCATCTTTTGGAACAGGAGGTCCCAGCCTGGGGAAGATCCTCATTGCCAACCGAGGGGAAATCGCCTGCAGGGTGATGCGAACAGCCAGGAGAATGGGGGTGAAGGCTGTGGCAGTTTATAGTGAAGCAGACAGGAGCTCCATGCATGTAGCAATGGTGAAGTACATTCATTAACTTCGTGGCTGATGTTCATTCACTACAGCAGTTCTCATTGATGAGTTCTGTGTGAAAGCAGATTTGGGTGCTGATGCAGGTGATTTTCACCTCTGTGGAGTTACTGCCAAGTTTTCCTTGAATGGATGAAAAGTTTGCCTGGTCTCTGTCTCAACACCTGACAACTTGACAGGAAGTGCATTCAAGTTTGGTTTTCTAACTCTGGGAAGCTGAGGGTTAGAGAACAGACTCTGGTTTTGGGAAAAAGTCAGAATTTGTTTCACCCAGTTGAGCATCTTCATGAGGAAAGGCAGTGATTTAAACTGCTGCATGCTAGTAGTCTGATAAATGAAGTAATTAGCTCAGATACTCAGGTAAATTTGCTAATCAACAGTCTGTTGTATGTATTTTTTGTAAAACAGGCAGATGAAGCATATTGCATTGGTCCAGCACCCTCACAGCAGAGTTACTTGGCCATGGAGAAAATACTGCAGGTGGCCAAGGCCTCAGCAGCACAGGTAAGTAAATCAGGGCCTTAAGTTTTGTGTTACTTCGTGGTTTTCGTTTTTTATTTTTGCTCATCTTGCTTTTCCTTAATGCTCTACTGAATTTCTGAGTTTTCTAAGCTAGACTGATACAAAATATAGGCTGGTAACATTATTCTGTTTTAGGCTATTCATCCAGGTTATGGTTTCCTCTCGGAAAACACAGAGTTTGCAGAGCTGTGCAAGCAACAGGGAATCATCTTCATAGGTCCACCTTCATCTGCTATCAGAGATATGGGTATTAAGAGGTATCTGTTTCTGATTTGTTACTTGGTTATGCAATTTACAGCTTGGCAAAGCTAATTTTGTTAACAAATGACCAGTTGCTCTATAATTGTGTTTTATTCTGACCATTTTAATTGTATTTTTGTGGTTTTCTTCAAAGGAATTCCAGATTTATAGATTCCTGTAGAGATATAAGCAATCAGGATTATTCAGTTATTGGGATTTTAGTAATTATATAAGTAATAACTCTACTTTTCCAGAACTGAAGCACTGCAGTGTAATATAGGTAAGGGTTCAGCAGTCAGGTTGGATGTCTTGTATATGGGTCAAAAGAGCAGTGGAAAAGAAACACCCAATCATCAAGGTTATTGATGTAAAATGATAAGTTTATTTCATCACAGAGGATCTTATTCTTAGTTACTTGGATCAAAGAAATGCTTTTAGGGTATGAGGTGTAAATCAAGAATATGGAAATGAAGTTATTACTGACAGAGGAACTGTATAATAGTAATTTGAGAGAATTAATTTTTTTATCACCTCATAATTTGAGAGTAAATTACCTCAGTAATTTAACAAGCTTTTGCATTCATTTTGGAAGTTAGAGCTGTTACACTCCAGTGTTTTATGTGTGGTGTGAATGCAGCCTGTGCAATGAAAGAAGTTTTGCCTCTGTACAACTTGAAATGTAGTTATGGCAGGATACGGTGCTGTAGTCTGAAAATGTTAGGTTTTGGCCTCTACAGTGTGGAAAGAATAGTAAAACTGAAATGTAATCCTGCTTCTGTGTGGAGGGCTTGGAGAGAAAAAAAAATTCCTGTTTGAAGCGTGTGATGGTTTACAGTCCAACCCTGTGTAACCCACCTGTGCAAGTAGTCCTGTTGGGGTTTACTGTGGAACTATTTTCATGAAGAGAATTAACAGTGGGAACATTATACAGGTTTGGAGCTTAAAGTAAGAAAAAAACATTATTATCCTTCTAAATACAAAACTGTTCTGTCAAAGCACTTCCAAAGCTATAATGTCTGCTGCTGGCGTTCCTGTTGTTGAAGGTTATCATGGAGAAGATCAGTCAGATGAGTGTCTGAAGGAACATGCCAGGAGAATTGGATACCCAGTCATGATTAAAGCTGTTCGTGGGGGTGGAGGAAAGGTGAGGCACTCACTGCTCATCACATGTGAAGTTGTCATGTCTCAGTAGCTGAAACTCAACATTGGGAAAGAAAACAACAACTGGAAAAGTACTTTTTGTTCAAATTTATGATTCATGTCCAGTCTAGCACTATGAAATCTCATTTCCCTTTTTTGTGCAGTCAGGCAGAGGATAAGTAGCTGGAATAAACTGAGTTTTGTTTATTTCAGTGGCTCTCCAGTAATTCACGTGAGCAGAAAAGTTGTGGTATGGATTTGTGTGAAATTAAATGACTTTAAATTGGTACTCTGTGATAGCTTCTGTGACTTCTTTTGCTAACAGTTTTAAATGTGGATTAAGAAGTGATTAGAAATAAAGTATGTTATGTCTAGACATTTTTTAATGTGTGGTGAACTCCCAGTCTAAATCTGATTTTGCTCTGAAATAAATCTCTACAAAATTACATATAGAGAATTTTAGTTATTTCCAAAGTAGTTATATTTATTTTGTAATAAATAAGTTTTTCTCTGCCAGTCTTGGAAAATTTCTATTACATTTGAGAATAAAATTGAATTTTGTGCTCACACATACCAATGGAATGATAACATCTATTTTTTACACTTTCTGTAGCACTTTCAGTGGAATTTAGGATTATGTAACTAGAACTTGATACACAGTTTTGCCAAAGTTTACAAAAGGAGAGAAAAGTATTATTTTTAAGCTTATTTCTCACTGTGTGCAACAAGGATTTTCATTGTGCACTGTATTTTTACACATTTAGCTAAGCCTTTTCTCTGTATTTTAGGGCATGAGAATTGCTCATTCAGAAAAGGAGTTTCTAGATCAACTAGAATCAGCCAGGAGAGAAGCAAAGAAGTCTTTCAATGATGATGCAATGCTGATTGAGAAATTTGTAGATAATCCAAGGTGAGAGATGTTTCAATATAAACACTGCAATGTTTATTCTGCTGTTAAATAAACATAACTAGTTTAGTAGTAGGAGGCAAATTGGTGTCATAGGTTTCATTTGCAATATGGAAGTTGTTAATTTGGTCAAAAATTTTTTATAATGTAGTGGCTTTGTTTTGAATGACAGGAATTAAAATATTACTGCTTGGGAGATGTGGCAGTGAGTGAGCTTTCTAAACTTGATTTACATCTAGGAAAAGAAAATCACTTTATAATGCTTAAACTACAGACCTGAGTCAAGCTGTGATGGTGTTTCTGCTGCCCTCAGGTGTCCTCAACTAGTTATCTAATCTTCTATTTTGATATTTAAAACAGAAATTATAATCTTTAGTTCATCCCTGGCCTGGTAAACTGAACTGATTTATTTTTTATAAAGAACTTTTCACAGAGGTCTGTTTGATACTCTTGTACTTTACATCTGTTTTTCTTGAAGCATCACTATAAAGAAAGCATTTATTCTAAAGAAACTGAGGGTCTGCTTACATTGTCAGATGGGCATGAGAAAAAACTCCTTCCTGGGGAATGAATTTCTTTTGCCAGCATCAGAGGATTGTCAGAATGGTGACTTATTTTTGTCTAGTTTTATACATAGAATAAAATTCTGCCACCTAATTGTTAGGCTTTGAAAGAGTGTTTTGAAGTAAACAATGTTGTTTCTGAGCCAGGGCTGCTGCTCTCTCTTGTGAATTGGTACCAGTCAATTATGAGGGAAGAAATAATTATCAAATAATAGTGAAGTGGTTCTACTTTTATTATAATAACTAATAAAGAGGTAGCAGCCTTCAAATATGTCTCGTTTATCCTTCAACCTATGAGATTTCACTGCAGTAGGTGGTATGTGTAATACTGTTTCATTTAGGAGATGGAATAAGTCTAAAACAGTTGAGATCCTGCATAAAAGCAGCCTCACTTCTACATTTTTGGCATTTATTTGGGGGCAGACACTGAAACCTATGAGAAATCTTACTGAGGTGTACAAGTTTAGTCTGTTTGGGTGAAGTCAATCACAGGATTGGGGATTTATTGAAATACACTGAAGCATTTATTTTTATGGAACAGGCATGTTGAAGTCCAAGTATTTGGTGACCAGCATGGCAATGCAGTGTATTTGTTTGAAAGAGACTGCAGTGTGCAAAGGAGGCACCAGAAAATCATTGAAGAGGCACCAGGGGTGAGCAGAAAGTTCTTAATATTTTCTATGAACTGACATATTTTGAAGTAATTGCTAACCCCCATTGAATTTATTTAGTTAATAATTATTTGTAGTTCTCAGACCTGTTTTAATTTTGCTGCAGAACAGGTTCTAATTGAAAAAAATGAAGTTCTTTAGGAAAATGATTCCCAAGGAAATATTATGTAGATTTCAAGTATAACATAGATAATGGTTTCACTACAGTTGTTAAATACTGTAAAATATTGAGGCATACCAGGTTTAATTTCATGAAACTTAATAGTTTCTAATCTTAAATAGTTTCTGATACTTTCATTATTATTATTTACAGCCAGGAATTAGTCCAGAGGTTCGAAGGAGACTTGGGGAAGCTGCAGTGAAAGCAGCTAAAGCAGTGAATTATGTGGGAGCAGGTAGGTCTGGGGAGGTGTGGCTTTTAGCTCAAGGAAATGGCATCTGATTGTTTCAGTGTATGACACACATCCCCCAATTTTTTTGAGGTTTAAGCAAGTAATCATGTAGTTAATTCTGATGTAATTACAGAGTTTAATTAGCATACCTGAGCTCAAGACCAGTGGCAGCTGAAGGATAGAAAGAAAAAATTTCAGAGCAGATAATTTGATCGACTCAACATTGTTGGAAAGTGAGCATTGTGAATTAGTAAGTTTGAGCAGAGCAAGAGGAAAATAATTTCTCTTCTAGCATGCAAAAGATAATACTTTATATGCAAACAGTAAAGCCTTTAAAAGAAAAACACAGCTCACAAAAATAACCTCCTAAAATTATTTGTAACTTTGTTTTCTTTGGATATTTATTTAAAAGAATTATTACACACCCTATAAATATTCACAATATTTTAAAGAGTCTTGATGCACTTTTAAAGTGCTAATGAAATGCCAGCTCTTATTGTAGAGGAGAAGGTCTAGTAAACAACACAGGTTATGTAAATGTACAAGGAAACAACCCTTCTGATTTCAGACCTCAATTTTGCAACCCTTTTAGATAATTTGTGTAGAATTTAATGAAATTCAGTGTGTCTCATTTAGAAATGATACTGTTACCCTTATAACTGAATTAAGTGTCTTAGGTAAATGGATACCTAAGACACAAAAGTGTCCTTTTGTTAAATACCTCAGGAACAGTCGAATTTATTATGGACTCCCAACATAATTTTTACTTCATGGAGATGAATACCAGGCTGCAAGTAGAACATCCTGTTACAGAGATGATCACTGGAACAGACTTGGTGGAATGGCAACTTAGGGTGAGTGTTGATTTTCCATGGTGAGTTCCTCCTGCATGCTCTGTGACACTGCCTGTGAAAGAGCAGATGGGTTTCCAGATCCTGCTTATCTGACAGGGTAGAGTTTCCTTTGCTCCAGAGGAACATCTTGCATTGCTCTGTTTGATGTAGAGCATTGTGTAGATGCTCTGAATTTCAACCAGTCTTGTCCCAGCTGTGTAGAGAAGCATTTTTTAAAAGTGTACTTAGATACTACAGAGAATGTGGGAGTGGGAGGAGTAGGTCCTGATCTTTCCCTTGCTATGCTGATAGGTTTTAAAAACTCTAATTCAAATGTATCTGTGGCCCAAAAATCATTCTTGGATCAGGCTGTAGGAGGAAAAAATCTTCACAAAAATATGTGTGTGGTGGTATACCAGTATAACCACATTCTAAAATAAATGTATAGTGGTGGGGACTGGAAGCAGGAGATTCCCTCACACACCCAATTTGCAGAGATGACTCACATGTTTGAATGGTAACAGAAGGTTTTGGATCTTAGGGAAGTTGAAATAAACACCAATTCTGGTTGGATAAATCCAGAAGTGAGGACAGCAGCTTAAGTAGTGTGAGCTTAAGGGTGGGGAAGTATTTAGTGTAATCAGAAAGAAAATTAAAATGGAAAATGCTGAGGAAGAAAGAGAGAGAGAAGGTAGAAAGGTTCAGTGGTCTTGGCACTTGGCTTAATGAGTCAATAGATAAAAAAATGTTGGTTCTTGGAGAGATTGTTTTTGTAAATCTGTATAGTAACTGCTGTTTCTTTGAAGACTTGTTATGTTCCATTGTCTCTGCTGAAATCCATAGTCAGAAAGCAGAGTATGGTAAGCCCCATACATTACAAGGGAAGATGAAATGTTGCTACACATTTTTTAATAGGAACTTGTATTTTCCCATGTAGCTGGAAATTGTGGTAATAAAGAATCTTGTCTCTGCTTAACTGCAACAGGCTTCTTGTTATTATTTTGTCCCAAAAGCCCTGTTTTTTCAGTCTCAGATTGATGTATTGCTGGGCTTTGCTGGTATTCCTGTGTTTGTAATGTGAATTCCTTTGAGTAATAAAATGATGTTTCATTCCCCATTAAAGGTTCCTTGTTAGAAATCCCTTTAGAGAAGCATTCCCTTAAATGTACAGGTCCCACAGTCTACAGAAGAATCAACAGGGTGTGCTGGTAGTGCTGGCTGCCAGTAACCATTTTATCATCTGCTTTTGGAGCAATTTTTGTCTAATAAAATCTTGCCTTGGTTGACCAGACTTCAACTTAAATATTTTTTTTTTTACATAAACAGTAGGAAAAAATTAACTGTTTTTCCCTTTTTGTTTCAACTGTCTGAAATCTAGGCAGTAAATTTACATGGTAATAATTCAAAGTCCTTTGACTTCCAGGGAAAAGGAAGGAGTAACTTCAGAATTAGCCTTTTATGACCTACCACTTTTTTTCTCCGTGTGCTTTTTTTAATATGCTTTTTAGTTGTTCATGTTTAGAAGAAAGATATTTAATATTTCATGCATCATCACTCCAGAATATTGATCCTGCATTAAAGGAAAAAACCTGTTGTTTTCAGGTTGCAGCAGGAGAGAAGATTCCTCTAATGCAGGAAGAGATCCTGCTCCAGGGCCATGCATTTGAAGCTAGGATATATGCTGAAGACCCTCATAATAACTTTATGCCAGGAGCTGGCCCATTGTTGCACTTATCCACCCCACCAGCAGATCGTTTCACCAGGATAGAGACTGGGGTCAGACAAGGTAAAACTAAAGGCAGTGAAGTCATAAGAAATAATTAACACAAGCTTTTCTTTGTAAGCATTTCCCTCTTCGACCTGAATAAGTAAGACAAATCTGTACAGAATTATTCTTCCTTGTGATTTTTCCTTCCATGTATTTTTGGTCAATCACTGAATGTTTTATTTACCTCATTCTTTACCTGTATCCAAATTAATGTCCATTTGCTCATGGTGAAGATATTCTCCTCACAATTTAGAAATCCTGCATTCTGATTGCAATAAAGAAAATTGAATATAAGCAATATTACCTCTTCAAAAATTCATAAAAAGTCTGTGCTGAAGTTGTCCTTGAAATTGAAATGCCAGTTCACATCATCATGAAAGTCCTTAAAGAGCTTTAATCTTTAGAGAAGGCCATGAGCTGTGCCCGAGCTGGATGCCAGGAGGTGTTCACCACTTTGCAATACCAGCTTTCAGAAAGATTTGGTTTAATGTCAGAGCATTTGTGTTTCATTTGCATGTTTCAGGTGATGAGGTGTCTGTTCATTACGACCCCATGATTGCAAAGCTGGTGGTGTGGGCTGAGGACCGGCGGGCAGCTCTGCGGAAGCTGCGCTACGCTTTGCGCCAGTACCACGTGAGTGGAAGGGAGCCAGGGGGGTTTCACCTCTTCAGCTATCAAAATGTGCATGAAATTCTACAGAAAACAAACTGGTTTCTAAGAGGGAGCCTGCATTGCCGCTACCGTTTCACATTCGTGAATTGTTTGCAGAAGTTGTATTTTTTCCTAATTTCCAAACGGTTTTCACTGGTGGATGGAGTAGAAATAAGTGTCAAATCCAGTTTTGCACATAGAGTTTTAAGTTTGTGATACCTTCAGCTGGATGTTGCACCTGGGACTTGGTAGAAGAGTAGGACTAAACTGTTGCCCTGACATTTGCAGTTCTGGATGTTATCATTCTTTTGTAACTAGTTTCTCAGACATTCTCTGTAAACATAGTCGTGTTATTGTAGCGTTATCTTTTTATTTCTATTAATTTTATCTTTCTCCTGGGCACAGAAGTTTGATGGACATTTCCTTTGACCAGTGTGATTGAGGGGAGGTCCTTTGTTTCCTCCAATCCACAGTGGTTTATAAGGCACATATATAATAAAGATGGGTGGGGAAACCCAGAACTTGTTCCTCCAGAGAACTTGTTCCTTCACTCTCCAGAGGTTTCTGTCTCCTTCTTTTGTGTCGTTACTGTGACACTAAACAACATTTTCAATTGTTGTGTGAGCTTTCTCAAACTTAAAGGAGTTCTTGGGTGGAATTTGTCAGACAATGTTTGCTTGTAATTTATGAAAACTAAATTTTTAGACTGTACATGTGATAAAGAAACATGCTGTCAGTTGTTTTTAAGAAACGTTCCATTTTTCCCCTGTGAAAACCACGGGTGTTATATCTGTTTTCAAAAGCAGAATTCAGAAGGTTTGGCTTGAGGTGACACTGAATATTGCTTGTGCAGAATTAATTTACACTTTTAAATTAACAACATGAACGTGGCTGAGGTAGTGAAAGTGTTGAGGTCCTTATTGTTTTAGCTAAAAATGAAAATCTGCAAGAAAAAGATATAAAAGGATTTTCTTGCCTTTTCCAGAATTTTCTTAGCGTTTCTGTCAGTAAATGTTGGCAGCACAACATAGCTACTAGTTTCACTGATTTCTCTAAGATAACGATGTTATTTGCTTAGGTATTTTGGAATAAAGGAAATGGATAGAATGTAGTAAATTTAAAAGTCCCTCTTCCCACGTGTTACTATTAAAGGATCAAATATGGGATACTGAAACTATTGTAACTTGGGTTTAATAAGAAGCACTTCTCAAGTTAGGAATATTCTTTTAAATACTCAGAGCATGATTTTCCAAAACAGTAGGGTTTTTTCCGAAATTACCTCCTGTTACTATTGCTGGGAAACTTTCCTCAACTTCACAGTGGACAAAGGCAACATTTAGAAAACAGAGTGCTTTTCAGAAAACAGCTCTTGGGTTTTTTGTTTGTTTTGGTTTGGTTTTATTTTTCTTTTTACAGTCAATGGTTTAGCTGGTAAAACAGACTGGTTGAATTAATTACATTTTATTGATAAACTTTGTTTTAATGATGCTGTCTGAAAAAATATTCATCTCTTATCTATGCACAAGTTGAGCAGAAAGCTGCACATTCATAACTCAATTTGGCAATATCCTTCTGTTTCTTTACAGATTGTAGGATTAAGCACTAATATTGATTTCTTACTGAGCCTGTCAGGACACCCACAGTTTGAGGCTGGAAATGTGCACACTAATTTCATTCCTCAACACCATGATGAACTATTTCCAACCAAAAAGGCAACTCCACATGAAGTTATGTGTCAGGCAGCTCTAGGGCTCATACTGAAAGAGAAAATGCTAACAGATGCTTTTAGAGATCAGTCAGATGGTAAGGATCTTTGTTTTGTTTTGTTTTATTTTGTGAGCTCATGTGCAATTATTTAATTTGCATGTTCTGTTTTTGCCCTACTTTGTGCCTGCTCAGGGTTCTGCATTCTGGCATGTCTCAGATATTTGCACACAGCAGACAATAACTTTTGTTGAGGGGCAGATAGGGAATGTGTCACCACTGTAATGTACAGAGCACTTCCCAGGGCACTGCAGGCACTGTCTGAAAGACCTGGGGATTCCTTCTCAGTGACACTGGGAGCTCTTTGCTCCTGACAAGCACAAACAGTGACCTTCTGCCTCTGATACTCCTACAGCTGGCCCAAGGTCTGCAGACATAAAATTGACTCTGCTGGGGCTGGGAGAGGCAGTGGGGTTTAATGGAACCTTCACCTAAACCAGAATCTTCTGTGGTGTAGTTGAATTCCCGTGCTTTCTGGTCCTGTTCAAGGATGTGTTCATGGAAAACAGCCAGTGCCCTTCTTTGTGCTGCTGTGCCATGTTTTCTGTAGGTTACACAGCATCACTTTATTCAGTGTTGAAGATCAAGGGATTGTCACTTCAGTGGCTACAGTGGTTCCCCTGTCTTTTCTGTGCAATATAAATACACAAGTATGATGGGAGTAACAGTAGGGCAGTGATTTTAAGGTGTAAGTTCTAAGTATTGTGTTTTGACAGAGCAGAATGAAAAGAATGTAACTGTGTATTTTGTGTTTTAGATAAATTCTCACCATTTGCATCCAGCACTGGTAGAAGATTAAATATATGTTACACTAGAAAACTGTCTCTGCTGGATGGGGAAAACAGTAAGTTAATGAAGAAGTGTGGGGGGGGAAGGGAGGTACTTCATGGATAAAGTTATTTTAACTGATGCTTGAAAATTCAGGCTAAGAAACATCGAATAGTAGTGGTGTGAGTTTTATGCAATGTAAACTGGAAATTCACAGAATTGCATGTTTAATCCACTGTTAGATCTTGAGGAGAGATAAACCAAATTCAAATTACTACTGATGTTTGTCATTTAAATGAATAAGGCTGAGATTTTGAAAAGAGCTGAGTGCCATTGACTTTTTTAAACTTCATTATGGTGCAAAAGTGCTCAATACCATCACAAACCTGTTTTCTGTCCAGATAACTTAATACAGATTTCAGAGCATAATTTCAGGTGTTCATCTTTGAAAAAAAACTGTCTGGAATTCAGTATAAAATCTGCAGTGTATTAAGCTAAAATGAAAATACTTGTTCTTTTCTTAGTGTTGCTAGGTCTCATTTTTATCAAGAAAGACTTGATATTGTTTATATGTTGTCATTCTCTAGATACTCACATATATATTTGGTTTTATTGAACAGTCGTGGATGTAGCCGTAAGCTACAATCAAGATGGGTCATACAAAATGCAGGTACAGTTTTTTCAGATATTTCATTAGATAAAAGAATCTCTTTCTTCTAGATTTCTTGGAGTATTAACTGTTACTAAAGTTGCTTGGTGATTTCAGATACTGGATTCTGTTTTCAGTGTGCTTGTAGCCATTGCTGTAGACTGTTATTTTGACCTGAAATTATCTTTGCTAGATGCTGGATTGGTATGGAAGAGCTATTAAAATGCTTCTGAAAATAAGGCTAAGTAAAGCATTTGTATTTTCAGTATTTAAAGGTCTTGTTCTTTATTTTCCTTTTCCTTAAATTTATCTTTCTAAAACATGGAAAATTAGATTTAAATCTGCATTTAAAAAGACTTTTTTTCCACAGGACTCCTGCTTTGTTCTGTGCATGAGATGGATCTCCTGGGGGATAAATAAAAGCTTTCTAGAGCATTATCTGCAAGATAACATTTTATTTTGAAGATGGAAATTGGAGAGTGATTATCAAATGAGATGAGGAATCTTCTGGTTAGATAATTGAATTATTCTCCATAGAATAGGCTTCCTTGTCTATGCTATAGATCTCCTATAGTATACAGCTCAAGATGCCTTAGACATGGATAATTTTGTGTGTGCATCTGTGACAGTCTCCAGTTGTGGCTTGTGGGGGTTGTGTTGTGCTGGGTGGTGAATATCCTTCTTGCATCACCTGTAGTTGAATGTCTTTTTCTCTCAGATTTGGCACCCAGAATGAATGCATACCCAAGAATGCAGTCTCTCTGCTTCTTGTTTTAGTATTCAGAAAAGGAGAATTAGGAGAATAAATATTTAGAAACTAAGACTGTATGGAGATGACCCTACTACAGAAACAGTGATAAAACTACTGTGCTTTCAAGGGTATAACCACATCTTGGGTAACTCCAAGCTTTATTTCTGCTGGTATGAGGCTGGAGCTAACCTGTGTGTTACTGCAGGGATGTGGCTTATTTGGAGTGCATTAATTAAGTACATAATGCCCAACAGCTTGTACCCTTGAGGCTTAGCTCCTAGAAGTCATGTCAGCAACAATGAAAGAGGCTGGAAGGGATGTGGGGGCCGTTTGTGGAGGGAAGGGCAGCTGGGGAGGATGTAGACTCCTAGGGAAGGTGGAAGAACGGGGGTTGTCATGAAAATGAAGAGAAATTGAATAGAAAGGATGTAAAAATATAATTAGGAGCTAATTATGAGGAGGGCAGTGCCTCTGGAGTGTTCCAGATCCTGTCCTGAGGGAAATCAATCAGAGGAGGTTGCTGGGCCATGGAACTGGCAGGCACCCAGTGCTCAAGCAAACAATTTTCTTCTGAGGGATGAGTGTCAGGTCAGCAGTATCCCTGCAGTGCATGTTCTCAGTGGGACAATAGAATGAAACCATATAAATGAAGACTTGAGCTTTATTTCTACTCCTGCCATCCTGAAAGACCAGCAAGTCCCTGATTCTCTGCTCAGTGGTGTTAGACTTAGAAGCAAACATATCAGTTAAATGTAATGCACTTATATTTGTATTCATACAGTATTTGTATGCTGCAGTTGTGGTTGAGGTGCAATTTCCTTTGATGTAGATGAAGGGTTGCTCATAAATAAATGACCTTTCTCTTTGGTCTTTCTTTTGCACTTCTGGTGTCTCACTGACAGTGTTTCCATTACTGCTCTGCTCCTTTGTAGGTTTGCTGAATATATTGTAGTTCTTGTATTGCAGACTTCCAAGACGCAGGAAGTTACCTCTCTTTTGGAAAGCAGTGATGTCAGCTGATTAGTATGGATTTTTCAGTTTGAATAAAGTCAAGATGCTAGGAAAAATTAAAAATATTGGATTTTAGTAGTGACACAAACTGAATATTCTGGGTTTTTGTATTTGTTTTCCTTGAGAAATAATATATCTTTGAGATAAAAATTGTCCTGGATGAACATATTAGATAATTTGCTGAGCTCTTTCTATTGCATACAGAACAGTCTCTTAACTGAAAAATAAAATATATATAGAAGATTTAGAAATATGTTTTTTAATTCTAGAATTGCCTGTGAAAATTCACAGGTTATGGGAGTATAAATGCTATTTTTTGGTTTATTGCTCATGAAGGGTTAACTTTTGTCCTTACTAAAACATTTAACTTTCAGATTCAAGATAAAACGTTCCTGATTTCTGGAGAAATCTTGAAAGAAGGTGATTCACTTTACTTGAGGTCTTCAGTAAATGGAACAGTGTCCAAGTCCAAACTGGTCATTTTGGACAACACCATTTATCTCTTCTTTCCGGTGAAGTTCCTTTCTTTATTATCACAAGTTGAAAATTTCAGAATGTTATCTCTAGAAATGAACTATATAAACTGCAAGAGAATGTGAAAGAGAATCACAATTTCAGTTTCTTACTTTGACCTATCATGTTTTGATACTTGCTGGATTTATAGTTATAATTAGAAGTTCATTGCTTAAGGTCAGTGAGTGAGAAAATTAATTACTTTTAGAAAGGTAAAATACAGTTGGTGAATTAGAGTTGCCAATGATGATTTACGAGGGGGGAACAGAAAAAATTTAAATTGTCAGGTATTTAAGTTTGTCATAGGACAGTGGCAATTACTTCAAACTGACAATTATTTGACAGTGCTTGTAACTGGTATTTTAATTTCAGTTACATTCTTAAAATTATAGGACAAGAAATAAATCAATCCTGATCTGAGGAAGGATAACTTCAGCTAATATTAAAAAATGGAATTACGAGTTACCATGGCATGATACGCATTCTGTATATGCAAATGGAATTTGAAACAAGAGGTATCCTAATTTGCATTATTAGGCTGGTAATTCTTTATTTGCAGTTAAAAAGATTGCAAGGCCTTAAAGTAACTCAATAATAATGTAATCTAAATAAATAAATTATTAGTTTCAGTAATTAACCTCTAGCTCTGAGTCCCTTAAGACTTTCAGCAGAATGCAGCAAAAACCTTGCTGCTCCAGTGGTGAGGACAAAGTAACTCGTGCTGGAATGGAAAAGCTCAGTTTTCCTGGGGTGTCAGTGTGTGTGAGTGACCCAGAAGAAATCACAGGACCTTCAGGGCATGGCAGGATGTGGGGTAGAATGAGTCCTTGGGAAACTCTGGGCAGCAAGTCTGAGAGGATTTAAGGGGTTTTGAATCACAGTGGGAATTTTGGACTAAATTCAGCACTGAATTGTGAGGCACTCACTGGCAATGAAGGTGCCAGTGGATCCCTTGCTTGTTGCAGCACCTTGCCTGCCCCTTGTGCCTTTTCTAAAACCTTCTGTGCTGCTGCTGCATGAACAGGGGAGGTACAAATGTGGGTTTTGTACAAAGATCCACGTGCAGCTGCTTTTTCACAGGGGTTCTTCCTTCCGTGCTGGCCCTTAGCAGCAGCAGGTGTGACTTGCACAGCCTTAGACATTGGCAAAGCAGTGACCATGCCAGTCCTTCTGTGGCCCTGGCCCCAGGGAGCTGCCTAAGGCTGGATCTGTTCCTTCCCTTTGTGCCAGCTCATCTACTGCTGCTATTATTTCATGTTGTTTACTCACCTCTCCTGGATTTTCTTTCTGCAGGAAGGCAGTGCTCAGATTGGCCTCCCTGTGCCCAAGTACTTGTCTGCAGTGGGTTCAGGGGCAGAGCAAAGTGGTGCTGTAGCACCCATGACAGGCACAGTGGAAAAGGTAATTATAACAACATGGGTGGGAAATGAGTTCTCCAATATATCCAAGTTCACTCTTCCAGAAATGGTGCTTCTGTACTCCCAGGAGCGAATCAGGGCCAGAAATATCAGCGCTGTGTGACTTCTCCTGGTTGGAAAAAGCCCTGTTTACTCTGGGTTTTCAGCAGCCACCCATGAGTTCTTAAGGCCTCCAGTCTTCTTTCTCTGGAACTCTGAAAGATCTGAACTAATGCTACTGCTTAACTAATTTTTTCTTCATCTTAATTACTACCTCAGTCGAGCTCCCTGAAGTGTTACAGACTGGTTGATTCATTGTGTCTAACAAAAGAGTGAGAAGCTAGATGCACTTGCAAAAAAAAGAAATACTCAGAAATGCCTTTATGATTAAGCTGTGTGTATATTTCTTTAGCTCAGCAAGTCTTGTGTATTTCTATACAGTGACAAAGTTTCAACAAACAAGAGATTTCCAGGAGAGTCTGCTAGCAACAAAGAGGCACGAACCCTTTCAGAGGGTGGAGTGCATGGAACGTGGATCTCTGACATGAATGAACACTCTAAATCAGGGTCATTGTTGAGAAACGAGGTGGCTTCTGCCATCTTCTTTCTGGATGTTGTTTTAAAGACTTTAGGGACTGACTCCAGGAAGACTACACTTTTCTCAAAATAGAATTGTTTAAGCCCAGAAAGGGTAGAATATACATCATCTCTCCTACTGTTTCTTCTCTGATAGGTGAATGGTTTCCTGGTTGTCCTGTCAGCTGGTACTGAACCTCCTTCTGTAGGCTTTGGCTTCCCTTGAAGAGATACCCTGATACTCAGATCAACATATGAGGCTGTTTTGCAAAACCACAGTCACTCTGTGGATTGTGCTAGTCAAGATCCAGCTGATGATTTTTTAATGGTAGAGACATGAATGATTTTTTTTTCCTGATTTTCTCTTGAATTGCAGGTGTTTGTGAAGGCAGGGGATAAAGTTGAGATTGGAGACCCTCTAATGGTTATGATAGCTATGAAAATGGAGGTAAGTGACATATAAAGCTTTTAATTACTGAGAAGATAAAAATCTGGTCAATTCAATAATATTTGGTTGCATTAGTGAAGTACAGTGGAGAGTGCAGCTTGCAGATGTCAGTGTCACTTCATCTGCTGTAAAATGAGTGTTGTGTCTGACTAGATTTTAGAGGATTATATTTGCTGTTATTTTACTAACAAATGATGCTTATATAATCCATGGTACTCTGCAGCTGTTTTAACAAGCATTTGGGTAGTGTTGTCAGGCCTTCTGTCCCCTCCTTTCCTTTGACCTTTCTAGCAGAAAACTCTTGGTGGATCTCTTGCACACTGGTTGTGATCCAAGCATGTGGATGTCTGCAGCTACTTCAGGCAGAGGTTTAGCTAATGGGGACTTTGTAAATATGCACAGGATTCTTCTTGTGTACCATCTTTTTATTATTATTATTTACACAAAGTTTTATGAAGAGCACGCTGAAGGTTCTGTGTAATTATCCACGTGGCATTCAGTGAACTGGCATTCTGGCCATTTTCTCTGGTCACAGTGCTTGACTGTGGCTCAGATTTGCTTGAATTACAGTTTTTGTAGCTTGAACTGGTTTGGTTTGACTGTTAGTTTAAAATAAACCTCAGTTTGTGGCAACAGAACTCACACTGTTGAGAAAATCTGCCTTTCCCTTATCATGTTCTTTTTTTAATTACACTCAAATTACATGAAATAAAACAACTCTCTGCACTAAAAAGAAACTACACCCAAAATTCTTTGCAGTTGGATGCTAAATGTGTTTGTGCCTCTCCAGCTGATATCTCAGACTGACATTATCAGTTATTTTTTTAAGTGCTATTGAAATATAAAATGTAAAAATTAAAAAGCAAATTATTACTTAAATGGGTCTTTGCTTAGATGTGAGGATTTAATATCTGATACTAAATGTTTTGATGTTAGACTAACGCTATGCAGAAAATAAGAAACAAGGCTACACTATAAAACTAACCTGGTACAAAACCAAGCAGACCAGTGTGGGGGTTGGTGTGTAAGCATCCTGTTCCTTTACTGTAATTAGAAAACTGTATTTGTATTTCATCTGCATTTTGCCAAATATCTGCTCAATAAAGACCCCTCTTGGCCAGAAAACAAAAATATCTTTAGTAAATCTGCCGATTTCTCTTAAGGGAACAAATCTGCTTTATGATTAACATTTTGGATTAAAATTGTATTATTTCTGCTTGGTATTTATTACAATAACAAAAAGTATTAGTGAAGTAAAATAACATTCAGCTGTCCATACTTCAGAATATAACATTATGTAGCATTTTTCTCCCCAGTATACTCAGCGTATATTCATGAGAAAATAAAACTTGAAAATGGACTGGGATAATGTTTTAAAAGAAGGTTTAAAATAAAAACACGTGTCAGAGGAAGGAATCAAATGTGTTTAGTTCTAATTGCACCAAAGAGTAATAATATTAGCATTTGCTAGAGAGAGAAAGAGAGAGAGAGAGAAGGAAAAAGCCCAAGTTGTCTGCTGTTCACTCTTGCTCTGTTTCTGTGCAGCACACCATAAGGGCTCCCAAGGCAGGAGTGATAAAAAAGGTTAATTTCCAAGAAGGTGCCCAGGCCAACAGACATGCTCCACTTGTTGAATTCATGGATGAAGAGGCCGAGTCAAAATAAAATTCAAGGAAAGTGCATTTTTTCTACTTTGTTAATTTTCTCCCAGAAGAAGATTTCGTATTTTCAGCAAACTGTTTTGTATGGTGGATTGGGGTATTGGTTTCCTCTGCCCTTCCTGCATAGTTTGACTGTAAATTATGCTGACTTCACTGAAATTTGGGTACAATTATACTGTAAGTGTATTTGTAACTTGTGGACCTCAGTGATTGTTGTCCAGTGGTTGTTTGCCTGTGGAAAGGCATTAGACTGGAAGAAGATGTGGGACTGTGAAAGGATCAGAGAGGTTAATAAGGACTATCAGGTACAGATAGGTTGGATTCTTCTGCCTACTTATTCACAGCTGCCTTTTTTCCCTTAGATATGACAGAATTGATTTGAAGGAAATC
Source organism: Climacteris rufus (assembly GCA_013398175.1). Classification (NCBI taxonomy): domain Eukaryota; kingdom Metazoa; phylum Chordata; class Aves; order Passeriformes; family Climacteridae; genus Climacteris; species Climacteris rufus. Next base: position 1,104,014 of record VZRZ01003747.1, on the reverse strand, counting down.
TGAAAGACAGTTGTTTTATTTTCTGGCAAAATTCCTCTCTGTGGCTTTGTTTTTGCCTTAATAGGGAGTTCAGGATTGTTCCTTAGCCCAGAATCCCTCTCAGTCATTTCTGGTGCATCTTTTTCCAGTTTACCTCAATGAGTAGTGAAAATCTGCATTTCAAAAATTATTTTAATATACCTCAAAAATCTGAAACAAAGCATTTTTCAAATACATTTGCTACACTAATCAAATTTGCTGGTTTTTTTTCTGGTTTTTTTGCTGTTTTTTTTGCTGTTTTTTACTGTTTTCCAAAAATACAGTTTGAACTTTAAATATGGAACAGTAACATAGAAAGATAAGCTTATTTAATACTTAGAAAGTGTGCCAAAATACAATACTGACTTCAAAATCTTCATTACTGTTACCATATTGTTCATGTTCTAGTATGGCTGAGATGAAGGACACCAAAGTCTTTAACATGAAATACTCCTAAGAATAATAGATTTTTTTTTGTATCTGCAGGGTTTCAGAAGGGATAATTGGTAGGTTTTTGGATATGCAAACAAAATAATTCTCAGCCTAAGCATGCTGATCATTTGCCATAGATTTATTTTAACTTATTTAAAAAGCACCTTAGAGAAATAAGAAAAGGGAAAGAAAAAATGTTTTAATTGTTGCAAACTTTCAGTCTTTTCACCTTTCTGTTAACATGAAGTTCTGATGCTAATTTAATTCAATACTATGGTTTATACTGCAGAAAGGAACAAATCAGATGCTGCAGTGATCCCAAGCCTGTAGTTTAATCTGTGCAAATGGATCCTTACCTGAAATCTCATTTCTGAATCAATAAACAGTATCATGGGGAAATCTCTGATTTGCTTCTATAATTGTGCAGCCTTGCCCGCAATGCAGAAGAAAAATTGTAAAAAAAGCAATGGCTCTGGATGGTCTGTGTATTAAAAGCATATTGTAATACTTTTCAATTTTCCTTCCAATCCTATGGCCACCTAGCAAATAATTACACTCCAGTGATCATCTTGTAGAATATTGCCACGGTGATTTTTATTTACTGCCAAATAAAAATTAAGTGTAACTTTGCATGTTTGTTTTCATTTTTCTCCATTTTGTTCTTTCCTTGGTTGCTTCTGTTCATGCATTAGATTAGAGGGTTTGGAGCAGCTGTTTCTGTATCCTCTGCTGCTGCTGACCACAATCTGCAGATGACATTTAGGGGGCAGTAATCCAGGCAGTCACAATGTGTTTCACTGCAGGTAAGGTTAGTGGCTTCTTTTATCCAGGAATGGAATCTCCTTATAGAAACATGAGCTCAGTCCTGAAGAGACTCAGCAGCTTGGCATTTGTGTTTCTCTCTCTGTGTGACAGGGCTGTTTCTGGACCTGCTTTGCTGCACTGAGTCTGTACCAAAACATTCAAACTCCCAGCAGGAGATGCTCTGCCCACTAAGTCTGCACAGCTTGGCTGCACACAGCCAGTGCAGCAAAACGTGTCCCTGGGAGCTGACAAAATGTCCTCCCTTAGCAATGAAGGGATAAATAATCTCACCAGTTTTAATTTTCTCTCACTTCTGAAAAATCAGCCATTAGGCGTTTATCTCTGTAGATTTCTACCGAGATTGATTTTTCAAACAGTGATGGTTTGGTTTATTTAAGAATAAAATCTCTTGCAGAAGTCAGAGTCATAATTTGAACACTTGAAATGTTTTACTGCAATGTGATTTAACTGAATTTAAAGATGCTCAAAGCATTATTAAAGGTAGGTTGTTCCTGTAACACAGTATTTTGATTTACAAAATATTCAGAAATGTTCAGTTTGCTACAAATAAGTTCTTGTGTTATAAATGTGAGTTGATAAGAGCCCTAGGATAGTAACATAGCTGTTACTAAATGAACATTAAGTGGTAGACTAAGAAAGAAACTGTAATTTTTTTAACTGCGGTATTTGAGCTTTTGAGCTAGAAGGATGATCTCTGCCACTAATTTATTATCAGTGTACCTTTTCAAATAGTGCTGTAATTCTGAAATAACAGTCATGGGTGTTATAGAACAATGAATCTGAACTGGTTGTAGTTATAATGATTTTCTCTTGCTGCCAGAGGACATAGGGGGCTGTGTCACAGGATATGGAGTTCAGCCACAGCTGATGCTCTGCAGGAAAGAATGAGGGTGTTGGTGTTCCAGACTTGGGCTTCTGTGAGACAGGATCAGGGAGTAACACTCTCCATGAGCTTACTGGTCAGCTTGTTGGAGCAGGTATTGCTCATCCTGCCTGGCACTGGGAATGTTACCAGCCCAAACTGTGTAAACTTCAGTTATCCCCCTGTAGAGAGCTCTGGCACCTCCAGCTGCTCCAGCTCCTATGGCCCATAGCCAGGGAAGGTCTGGTGTGGAGCCTCAACCCCTGCTGGACCAGCAAGTGGGACACAGGGAGTGGGGAGCAGGAGAGCAGGGCTGGCCTTATTTCAGTCACCGACTCACTGTGACTTCAGGTAGGTCCCTGGGTAGATATTTGCCCATTTCCTTCTATTTAATGAAGTTGATGGCAATCAAAACACTATAAAATTTCTGGACACAGTGCTTGATAAATAATTTCTATGCTTGTTGGTAAAGTGTAAATTCAGATGTAGACTAATTCTACTGGTAAGGGTTTTTTTTAACCCTTTATACAGTAAATATCAATACCATCGACTTATAAAAATAATGTTGCCGGTGTGTATTGCATCCTTTGTTGTAGTGATTGTACCAGCTCATTACCAGAAAACCCTAGCTTCAGGTCTTCATGCTGATTACAAAATGAATACTCCAGTGGTTTTTTGGCAGGACCTTTAAAATGTAGTCAGTGGTAGGGGGAAAAAATGTTGATCTGGGCACACAACTCTTCTATTAAAGCAATTTGTACCTATTTCAAAGGATATATTAACCAGTGCCCTATCACAGATATATTCATTTCTGTTGGTAATCCTCCTTTTCAATCAGATCAGGAGTTGTCTGTGTTCTGTTTGTAAAAAGCTCAACAGTGCTGAGTAGAATGTGTTTACTGAACAATCAATGGCAATTGATTAAGTTCTGAACTACCAGCTTTTATACAAAGTATATTCTCAACAGACACTTCAACTTCTTGTACAGTTATGTTCCAAATATAGATTTTTGCACACAAATGCCTCACAGGTAAATACCACTTAGTACCTCTATAATACTGGGGCATAGCCTTCTGCATAAGAATTCCATTTGGAAAAGAATATACACTACTAAATGCTGTATTAAAAAATCAATATTGCAGAAATTGGCAATTGAAACCTTGGTATTTACTTTTATGTGAACTGATTTAATTTCTTGGAAAAAGACTGCCTGGATTCTAAAAGCAATTTTGAGACATTTGATACTATCTTAAAACCTGTTGATTATACAATGAATTCATGTTAAAACAAACATGGATATTATGGTTGAATACGCCACTTTTTAAATTATATATGTAGTAAGTAAAACACATGCTGGAGTCCTGCTGGGTTTTAAAATCATAATGGTAACTGGATTTTAGCTTTAATCTGTGTCCTGTTTTCAGCTGGGAGTTAATTTTCTTTCTAGTAGCTGGTACAGGGCTGTGGAGTCAGTGAGAGAATAACATTGGTAACAAACTGATTCAGTTTTCGTTGTTGCTGAGTACTGCTTACTCCAATCAAGGGGTTTCCAGTTTCCCCTGCTTTGCCAGCAGGCAGGTGTACACGGAGCTGGGAGGGAGCAGGGCCAGGACAGCTGACCCAAAGTAGCCAAAGGAACATTCCATAGCACAGAAATGGGGGAAGTTGGCCAGGAGCCTCTGACTGCAGTTTGGGGAGGGGCTGGGCATCACTCAGGGTGGGCTGAGCAACTGTAGTGGGCATCACTTGTCTCTACTGGGCTCACCATCTTTCCGTCTTTTTGTTGTCTTGCTTTTCATTACAGCAGTAGTGTTATTATTTATTATATTTTATTTCAATTATTCAACTGTTCTTACCTCAACCCATGGCTTTTACCCTTTTTTCTTCCCACTCCTCCCCATCCCAGTGTGGGGTGGGGGTGGTGAATGAGCAGCTGCATGGTACCTGCTTGCTGGATGGAGTTAAACCATGACAAACCTTCTTGGTGCCCAACTGGGGCACAAAGGGTGGAGATAACAACAGATCTGACCACAGCGTGTAAAACAGATTTGTTACAAGTATTCATTATATTAATTTAATAGTCTCTGGTCACAATGTTGATTTGTTTGTTCTCAGAGTTGTTGTGCTCGTTCTCAGGTTTGTGTCATGCAATGCCTTACTTGGTGTGTAAATTCCCTTTGTGCTGTTTATCACCTCTGGGGGTTGGGCTAAGGTTGATTCTGTTGTACTTTATAACACCGGCTTATGATAGAATTGCTGGTTGTGAAACAAAGGAAAAATAATCACAAATGGGGATTCTTCCAGGAAAATTGCTGCTCCAGTGGGCAGTTCCCCAGACAGAGAGGAAGGACTAACCTTACTCCTGATCCTATGGAAAGAAATTCTAATCCATTTTTACAAGAAGCAGAGAATCCTAAGACCAGTACTAGAGGGGCCCTGCCTCCAGCCAGGTGGAGGAGAGGGACAAACCAGGTTTATGGGACTGTGTGGATCAGATGGCCTGGCCCATCAGACCCACAGCAGTGTTAGGCTCTAGTGGGTGCCTGTGCACAGAGTATCCCAATGCCATCAAGCTACAAAGGGGCAGATCCCATTCTCCTTTGTTCCCCACCCCACTGCATGTGAGCAGCTGTGTGGTACTGAACTGCCAGCTGGCGTTAAACCATGACAGGCTATTTCTGTATAAACAGTTCTGGTGCCAAAAAGTTGCTCTTGAAATGGTAATTGGTCTCTGTGAATGGCAGCCAACCTACTCACTTAAAAAAGTAAGGAAGTCAGGAGATGTTAAGCACTAGTCAGCAAAGCTCCACAGTGTCTGGTGAGAAGGCTGCTGCTGAGAGCTGCATCCTCCTTGGCCTCTCTGAAAGGGAAAGTGACGTCTGGGCTGTCCCATCCCACTGAGCAGTGTGTGCTGGCACATGCAGGAACACTCAGTGACCAATACTGGGCTGGGATCTGCCACCAAAGACCCCACTCCTCTTCAGTGTTCTGGGCTGAGCATCCCAGAAACATCAGACACAGCTCCTGCTCTACAGAGTTGTAAAATGAGGTAAAATATGAACTAGAATAAACCCATTTAAACCCAAACCTGTTATACAGAGATGTGGTTAATGCACATTTTCCTTGAAGTCCACTGGTAGCCTGTCACAGGCACAGAGGTTACAATTTACTGCTTAGGCATCAGAACAGTATTATTGGCCAGGTTGTGCAGACATGTTCCCAAAAATCAGTTTGATGTTACAACAGTGTGAGGAATGGAAAAGAATAAATGTGTATAATATGCATGACAGGAGACGAGGCATTTTATTACCCTTGCTCTGTACATCTGCAGTCTGCCTACCTCGAAGGCAAAAGGCTCTACCTCTCATATAAGTAACTTAAATTACTGTTGTGTATATTAATACCAAAATATGTGCTCTGAATTGGGATGGCTGATTTTTACTGAGATGAACAACTAAAGATGGCACAGACAGACAGACACTGGGCCAGGGAAATAGTTGTGTCTCAGTCTCCTAGATTCTCAAAATCACCCATAATTGTAACAAAAAAGGAAAGCTGCTTACAGTTCAAAGGGGCAGGTTTCAATCATGAAGCTGTGATGGCACTGTCAGGATTACAGCTTGGGAAGTTTCAAATAATTCTGGTTACAAACATCACACCTTGTATTACAGAAGTTTTGAACTACAAAAATGTTCACATTTCATAAAAATCAACTAGCTATGTCAGTTCTTATTGCCCTCTCATTTCTTAATTCATATTCCTTAAAATGCCTTTATTATAGTATACGTATCTCAGTACCTCTAATGAGTTAAAAAAAGTACAGAAGCCTTGCAGTCTGTTGCCTTTTAGGTGTCCTGGAGAGTCTGTTTATTCAGGCCTGCCAGGCTATGGGGGGTAAATGAGAAATTTTCAGATTTTCTTAGGCTGACTGACCTGGCTTTACTTCCTTTGTCACATAAAGCTGTCCTGCTTTATCCCAGAGATACTGTCACATGGAACACTGCTCCTAACAGAGCCTTGGACTGGGTGTAGTACATTGTTAACCTCTTGTGTAATGCAGGAAGGATGAAAAACTTAATAGAAGGTGAACACCCCTCCCTGCAACCCATGAACAGCGATCTTCTGATATTGGCACTGTGTCAGTTTGCAGGTTAAATTGCTCAGGCACCTACAGGAGGACTCACTCTGTTTACTTCCTCTGTGCTTCTTTCAGTGCAGAAAGAAACATGATGGGCTGATACAAACATTCCAGCAGTATCAGCCGAACAGCACAGCAGGAGCAGAGCCCTGGGTCTGTGCCTGTGGATGCCAAGGAACTCCATGCCTACAGAGTGGCATGAAATCTCCTTGTGCAGGGCAGTTCATGGGACTGTGTTCTCTCAGTTAAATGGGGTCAGTCTGCAGGTAAGGGGCCATAGTTGGAACCATTTTATGGCTATTCCATCAATATATGATGATTGGGGGGGTTTCACTTTCTAGAGCATGAAGTAGCTGATAAAAAGATGTGGAAGTCAGACATGTCCAGGCCAAGCTGCCCCTGGTTACTGTTCTCCTTCAGAGAGCTTTGGGCCTCTTCCTCAGAAAGTGCTCTAAGTGGAAGTTCTCAGCAGGGGGATTACACTAAATGGATTCTGCATTGACTGAACATGGGACTTTGTCTGCTCAAGAAGAGAGCTCAGGTCACTGTAAACCAGCTCAATGTTATATTCAGTTACACACCTGACAAACTTGGATTAAAAAAAAAATACATCACTGCCTCGTTCTCCAAGGGTTCACATGAGAAGATAAAACATCATTGGCTCACACAACAAAACAAGACAAGTGTGTCAGCCTTAAAATAAATTAAACAAGTCATCATGTTACCCTGGTCACAGTGATTATGCCACACACTGCACAATGAAATCTCATCTGCGTCGCTGAGTGCACGTGTCACGTTTACAAGCAGCAGAGCTGGGTATCCCTGCTCTGACCTGGGGCTCCATCCTGCAGGGAGCTGCACCAAAGGGAACACATAACAAGCCCAATTCAGACAACTTACCCTGAATCTGTACAAATACACTGTTTCAGGGCCTCACGGTGCTTTATAAAGCAGTTGGTTTTGCTCAGAAAGGGTGAGGGTGATCTTCAAACAGCACACACACCTCATGGACGTGCCCATCTCCCTCTGCAGAGGTGGAGGCAGGCTCAGGTGTGTGGGTGTGAGTGGAACTGGGGCAATCTGGCTGTGTCCTGAGGTGTGTGCCTGCCTGCTGCAGTGAGCTGTGCTGGAGAAGGTAACTCAGTCTGATCAGACTGGCTCAGGCTGAGGCACCAGAGAGCCTGGCCACGGTGGCCAAGAGCTCGGGGAAGGTAACATCAGATTCAGCAACTCAGACACATCCATGGAAGCACTCTGGAAACCAGTGCAGAAGAGTATGCTGTAGGTCCCACTAAAATCAGTAACACTAGACTTACAACTGAAATGACAGCAGGAGCCACTCCTTTTCTCAGGTACAGTTTCACCTTAGAAGTGATCTGAAATTGGAAAAAAACCCCACAAGACAGCAGCATGCACGCTGTGAATAGCATCAACCTGCGTTTCACATATTTTTTATGTATTTCACTTTCATATCACTGAATCATCTTTTTCTCTGTCCTGCTCAGAAGCAGTTCAGTGTGATTTTCCATACCTTATACATAGGGAAGTCATAATGTAGAGCGATTTAGTAAGTTAGGGAGATTGGATCACAAGTCAGTGAAAAAACTAAACACAAATACTGTGTGCTCCCAGACACTCAAAAACACTGAGGGACCCTGCATTTCAGAAAACCTGCAACATTCACAGGTATTAGGGAGAAACAAGCCACCTAAAAAATCCTGTTTCTGTCCAAAGAAATCCACTGCAAACACAGCTCATCTCCCAGATTGTTGTTATATGTTGCAATTATTCTCCAGGTCTAAATTGTGTCTTCAGATGGCAGGAGGGCTGTCACAGAACCTTACAGTGATGGCAATTAGCTAACTCGATGAAATGGATTTCCAGGTGCTTTATTGTCTCCCCTGGTTACCTGGTTACATGGACTGGGCTGGTGTGCAGTGTTCCTGGCTGTTCACACTGGCCACTTTTGCATCCATCCTCGGTTACAAAAACACACTTTTTGCTAGGATTCAAGGTATCCAGGCAACGACTGTCTCTCAGGATAGATGAACTCACCTGTGTTTCCATATACTTAATATCAAGAGAATTTTAAATTTTACTGTTTCAGAACACCAGCACAATTGGACACTTTACAGGACAGGCCTGATTTCCCTCACCAAATACAACTTAACTCCTCACACTCCATCTAAGCTTTGCTCTGATTGTCAGTGAAGTAAGCAAGAAATGATTCAGACCCTTTTCTATAAAAACACATAAACTGTGGACATCCATGATGAGGAATGGCTTTTTGAAGTCTTAATTTCTTGGTGATGTGTGCAATCATACCAGTCATGTAATATAAATACAGAAGCTTAGTTTAATAGCTCCAAGCTCAGCAGGAGATGAGAGAACAAGATCAGATCTCGAACCTTTGTCCTTCACAACAGCAGTATGCCACTGCTGTGAGTTTTATCAGCAAATATTCTGCTTCCCCAGACTTCCTCGGCTGCCAAAAGCCTGCAGTAGGTAGAGTAAGCTTTCCTGGGATAAAACAACTGTCTGGGATAGTGGTACAAACCGGGATTTAACCATTGCCACCCCTTTTGCTAGTACATCAGTACTGCTGCAGGAAAAGCTACATCTGTCCACAGCCACTCGGAAGCCACTGCTTCCCGCCTGGAGCAGGGAAATCAGGGAAATCTTACAGGTGTGGAGGTGCTCCCGTACGAAGATGTCTGTAAAGCTGCTGCCCCGAGACTTCACCTTCCCCAGGTCTCCGTGGCTGCTCAGCGAACGATTCTGCCTCCTCTGTGACTCCATCCTGGGAAGCCCGGGGGGATTTTCCCGTCTCCGAGTCCAGGCCCCCGGGAACGGCGGCCACGCTCCCCCGCGAGCCCGCCGGGGCCGGCTGGAGCTCACACCGGGCGCTCGGAAAAGTGTTTGAGCTTTTGATAGTGACGAAATAACAACATATGGGAGTCCTGCCGACAGAACAGCGGGGCCCGGGGTGAGGAGACGCTGGGACCCC
>VZRZ01003747.1:1076499-1094046 GCA_013398175.1 Climacteris rufus | reverse complement strand
ACCGCGGGGCTCCGGCAGGCCCCGCACGGCGGGGAGGGGCTCGCTGGCACCTGGTGCGAGGGCTCAGGCACCTCTGCGAGCCGGGGGCCGTGCTGTGGGCAGCGCCGGGCGCTCTGTGCCCTGCGCCCGCCCTGTGCCTGCAGCTGCACCGGGAGGGAGTGCAGGGAGCTGCCAGCAACCGGGGGCTGCTCGGAGTTTTTCCTCAGAATTTCAGGCGTCTCATGGCCCATCAAGTGCTGTCAGTTCATAGGGAAACTTGGGAGTGTTGATGCTTCTTGAGTAGGGATTATATGTTGGAGAATTTCTGAATAATTGTTCTAGAATTATGGCTCGTTCTATTCAGAAAAGTGTTGTAAAGGAGGGCCTTGCAAAGGTCCGCCTTGGAAAGGTCTTGGAAAGGTCTATCTTGCATTTTCTCTACAATACTGCTTTCTTTATAGCTGGGATTTACTGTGGACTGCCAGATCGACTGACTTTCTCCCTGGCTTCTTGTAGGGGAAAACTACAGTGTTTGGAACAACATTTTCTGGTTTAGTGTGCCTAAACAAAAGAAAAATATATTCCTTCAATTTAAATAAGGGGCTCCTTGTTATTTTATTGCTTAGTGTCTTATGCACCAGAGGGAACAAGTTTGTAGTTGTACTTCTAGGCTTTCTCTGTATTCAAACTTTGTACAGCTTTAGCTACTACACCTGTAGTTTAAAATAGTACTTTTCTGTAGCAGTAGTGTTGTCTTAGGAAGGGTGTGGGAAGGAGTCTTGAGATCTCCTGGTGTACGCTTATTGGAAAAGATACCTTATACCTGTTGTTAATATTATTCTGCTAAGGCGTGTTAAAAACATATTAAAAAAATTAGAATGTCACCTTTAATTGATGGAGTTATGTTGGCATAAAAATTTGGTTAGCCAGCATTTAAATTAGTGGTGTGCAGACCTCTAATAAACTTGTCATTGTGTAACTAGTATAATTTTTAATTGAATAGTTTGATGTAGATCTTCATTTGTATTTTTTATGAGAGCTTAAGACTGAAGTCTGAGTAAAGTTGAGACTGTGAAGATGTCTTATTGTAATTCTGCAGGTCTGAGACTGTCTCAAATAGTGCTTACACAATAATGTTACACAACTTTTTATGAAGACTTTTTTCCATAAAAGTCACCTAGAGCTGTCTCACAGTGTATCCAATGTAGGTATGCAAAATAAATACACAATTGATGAAATACACAGTAGATGTCTTGTGCATACATATATCATTGGCTGGCTATGTTATTAGAATTTAAATTGAACAATACTGTAGTAAGTGGCATTATAACAGAAATAGTGAGGCTCCTTATTCTGAGAATAACTTCATCTGAGAAAAAGCAGAATTCTGTGTGCTTGGTCTTCTTGGAAATACATAACTGAAGAGCCAGCAGACATACTCTGTGTAGCAGTTCTGTATTGATAGAGTGTATTTATCAGATTTTAGGGAATATATGAACACTCCAGTCATGGCCCTGAGCAGAGCTGTTAGGCCCTGTGCAAACACCTCGTTCAGGTTGTGCTTGTTGACTCCAGCACCCGGGTGAAAGGATGACATGAACACTGAAGTGGGACTAAATGACAGGCTGCAGCTTATAGAAGTGGTAAATACAGGGATGGGTTATTTCTAGTGCTCAGATGTAGGATTCTGTACCTGTACTTGTGGTGTGTCAAAATCCTCTCTTTGTTTAGGGGAAAGACAGGGAGACATCTTCACAGAGATCTGAGGATGTCTATCCAGAAACATGAGATTCAATGTCCCATTTTTCTGCCCCTGTGCATTACAGCTCTGTCCAGTGGCTGGGGCTGGTTCCTGGGGCCAGGCAGCTTGTCCAGCACAGCAAGTGCTCTGGTACAGGCTCCTGCAGCTGGGCCTGGCTCCTGCTTGTCCAAGCAGTTCGAGCCCTGCTGGCTCTGTCAGTCTCAGCAGTGTCCATATGGGCAGAGCCTTGTGCCTTCAGGACAAAGGTTTCCTGCCTCTGAACCCTCTTTGTGCCGTGTCTGGAAGGGGCACCACCCAGCAGCCTGTTGGGCTTGCTCTGGCCTTTTAGGTCACTTGAAAAGTGTTCCTGTCCAGCACTCAGGGACACCAGCCTGGCACTATTCCTTGGGTTGCTGAGAGCAGTCAGCCTCTCTTCCCACTGTCCATTTGAGCTGGCTGAGCAGCACCTGTAGAAGTGGTCTCCTTCACCTTCCCTGTTAGGGTGTTACTGCTTCATCTCATCACAAAGACAGTGATGTGCCCAGCAATCAAGGCAGAGCAGGAAAACTCTGAGCCATCTCCTCCAAGGAGAAGAGCTACGACCTGTACAATTCTGAATGATGTAATGAATTTGGGACTGTATGTGGTTGTCGAGGCAAGTGTGTGAGTATCCATATCTTTATCCAGAGCCAAATGCTAACCTTGTCTCTGTTTACATTATCTATTATATTGTCCGGTTTGTGTTCTCTGAAAAATATTTCTGTGCTGATAAATACCTAATTTCTTACTGCAAACCTCAGCTGACAGGAAGTTGTAAAATTCAGTATTACAAGAATTTCATGTCTGACGCCGTCTCCTGTAATGGTACTGTACTTCATGACATTGTTATGTAGTGTTTCACTCAACCAGCTATTCTGCAAGGCCAGCTATTTATGTGTGTGTTCTGTGGTGCATATTCATGTCTGTAGCAGTTTGTGGATATTAAATGTTTGAGGTTTGGTTGTCCCATAGTAAAACTTGTAGGTTCTTGGCATTACCTTAGGACGGAGCAGTCGGAGTGCTAGACAAGATGGTGCATGATTTGTTTCCTCTCCTAACTTACCAGAGATCCTTTTGAACTAAGACTGCAAAATCACTTTTAACTAGAGCCATGAAAAAAACATTCAAGAATATGAACTACTCTGAGAACAAGGTGTGAAATTTATTATGTAGCTCTTGATATTTTACTCATGTTTTATGGTGCCAATGCAAATACACAGTATGAATGCAGCTTGTAATAGCTGAATAGATCTTCTGCCCCAGACCAGAGTTAAGAATGCTAAACAACTGGCTGCTTTATGTTTGTTTTTTTTTTTTTTTTTGGAAAAGCCCTTATTCTTGGTGTTTCCTTCACCTCTCAGGTTAGCATGAATTACCATTATATCTACTGCAGTCTTCTAGGTAGCTGTATATTGATCTTCTGCCTGCATGCAAATACTAAAATTATGTTATCCACTAAAAGAACATTAAAGGGCGTAGAAAGCAACTTTGATTTTATGTTGCTTATGATTTTTTCTTTGGATTTTATATCTCAACAGACTCTGTAAGTGTTTAAGTTCTGTTCTGTTCCACTGCAGCCAAATGATTTCACATCAGTTTGAAACAGAAGCTCAAAAATGTCCTGACTATCTTAGTCTGTGTGCCCTCTCTTAGAAAAACTGCTGTAGAAAATAAATTGTAGTTGAAGGACATGTTTATTTACATTATGCAGAAACTGGGGCTATTTACTTGGATTGTTTTTGTCTTTAACTTAGATTTTTTGGTAATACACCTGTGTGCCATCACTGCCGGTGGGTTAAAATGCACTTCTGTTTATTTGTAGATTTCTCCTGTGATTAACTTTAGTTTTCTTGACAAACAAAGGAGAATACTCATGATTTTGCCTTTGAAGCTTTAGCCATGTATTTGTTGAATACAAGCAGTAAGGCAGACTCTTTGTGGGTGTGTTGTCCATTCCTTGAACGGGTACAGCCCAAGGTGGAATGACTGAGGATTCCACAGCCCAAGGTGGAATGACTGAGGAAGCAGAATTGTCCCGGCCATCAGTGTGGCCCAGAGCTGGCACTCGGGTCAGGGATTGTGAACTGACCTCAGCGGGGTCCTTGGGAAGCACAGGGACGCTTCCCGCAGCCACGGCTTCTGCTGGAGTCTCAATGCACTCGGTCTAAAGGCCTAGACTTCGTGGAGGTTGATACTATTTTAGAAAAGCCTTTTACCTGTCACGTGCATGAGAACTTAACAGGCTTTCTTTGAGTCCTGCCTGAAACAAAAGCACAGATGTCACATCGTTCGAATTCCCTTGCTTAGCAGTGAAACTGGCAGGAGTCGGATCGTCTGTATCGGTGGCTGCCAAGGGGAAGGTGGGAAGCAGTTGCTGGTTAAGAAGGGGCTGGGTGAGTGAGGGATTTGGGCTGCTGGGGATGAGTGCCTTCCTTGGGGCAGTGAGGGGTTTGGGCTGCTTGGAATGAGTGCCTTCCTTGGGGGAGTGAGGGATTGGACTGCTTGGGATGAGTGCCTTCCTTGGGGGAGTGAGGGATTGGACTGCTTGGGATGAGTGCCTTCCTTGGGGGAGTGAGGGGTTTGGGCTGCTTGGGATGAGTGCCTTCCTTGGGGGAATGAGGGATTTGGGCTGCTTGGGATGAGTGCCTTCCTTGGGGGAGTGAGGGATTTGGGCTGCTTGGGATGAGTGCCTTCCTTGGGGGAGTGAGGGATTGGACTGCTTGGGATGAGTGCCTTCCTTGGGGGAATGAGGGATTTGGGCTGCTTGGGATGAGTGCCTTCCTTGGGGGAGTGAGGGATTTGGGGCAGCAGGACTGCTCGTGCACTGCTTGTCTCACTGGTGGCCGCACCTGACCTTTGAGCAAAGTCCGAGAACAGGGCTCTGGTCGGGATCCTCAGCTCTCCAGTCCCGGCAGTGTGGGACAAAGGTTGTTGCTGTTCCCAGGATCATTATCCAGGGGAGTGGAGCCCTCATTCGGCTGTTAGCTATCCAGAAAATGCTGATGACCAACGTGCAGAGCGTGTCTTTGAAAATGGGGTGACCAAAAACTGAGTGTGGAAGATAAGGAAAAACAATGTTGTGGTCAGAGCTGGTGCAAAAGTTCTAGCATTTTTTGTTCCCTAGACTGGGAAAAAAATTACTGGGGGAAATAAAAGCCCAAGTTTAAATATTTTTTTTTTTAATTTGTAATCTTTCACTGAAGTATCTGATCAAGGAAAGGTTATTGAATTAGAATATTCAAATTTAGTACTTCATGGTAAGAGGCAAATCTTCATTTTAAAATCAATGTTATAGAATCAGGTGGTCTTTAGAGTGACTGTAGTTTTATGAATCTGCATAATGCAGCTTTTCATTTGGAGAAGTTATTCTGTGTTTTAAAAGTAAGGTCATCTGTCTTGTGACATCCTTATTATGAAAGGTAGCTTGGATATCACACAAACTTGATCAAAGGCTTGCAGAACTGAATTTTTCCTTTTCCCCTTAACTGAAGAAACAATAGTAGAAATTTGTTTCATTTGTTTTCCATTGGTTTTCATTTGTATATGTTAGCTAGGCAGTTATGTATTAAACTCTTTTTAGCCAGTGTTAAAGTTGAGGTGTTTAAAGTGGATTGTGTTGCCTTACGGGAGCAGAATTTCATTGTCAGGTATTTGTTGCCTGATGACTGTAGGATTAAAGGTTATGTGGTGCTCTGTACTGCACTTAAAACAATAATAGACTGTTAGCATTCAGTGTCTAGAAATAGCCCTTAAAAGTGCAGAAGGTTTGGAACCTGTTCCTGCTTGAAGTGTGGGTTTTTAATATGCTGAAAGAAGAGCTAGAATAGGATAATAAAAACTCAGCAGTAATTCCATCTCTTGCTGCCCTGTAGTAGGCCTTCAAAGAGTGTCCAGTCCCTTAGGTTGTGGAGTGTCTCATCCACGTTGGCAGGGTTCTGCAGAAACATTCATCAAACATACAGATAGGGTTTTGGCACTTCTTCACTAAAAATAAACTCATATTTGATCAGGAAAAATATGATTATTCAAGAAAAACACTATGGCTGAACAGTGTGGTTTATTGCATCTTATATATTACTGACTGCTGGACTGATTAGTGTAATTAGCTGCTCGACTCTTGGCAATTTTGATCTTCTTTTATAGAGGTTTTATGTTGTTACTATCACTTAGGGAGCCCCAAGCATGAGAACGTCTCATGTGCATATGTGGGATTTAAATTTTATCATAAGAGGCATTTAAGCTGCAATTTTTTGATCTGACAAACTGCATTCTCCTTTTATGTGACAAGATGGAAAACACTCTACCTTTTGTGGTCCTGGGCAGCCGTGGTAAAGCCCATTTCAATCTGTTCCTTGCTTTTTTGTGGTAATGTCACTGCTTTTAGAGTTCATCCTTGCAGGAGCAGGGCAGAACAAAGCCTCTTGAGGTTTTACAGAGTACTCACTATTAAAAGGGCTATGCATACTTATGTGTACATGTTAAAAAAATAATCAAAAAACTAAAGATTAAAGGCACCAGCTTTGTAAAAAAGAAAAAAAAAGAAAAGAAAAGCTGAGGTAATTAAGTGTGACTGCCCTATAGTGCAGCTGAGTCTGTGGTGATGCAGTAGTCTGGCTGTGTGGAACTAATTAGAGGAAGCTGGTAATTGATAGAGAAAATTAAATTTGGGATTGTTTCATCTTCATTTGGGATTTCACTCAATGGTTTGGTTTAATATATTTGAGTTTACATTTTTAAAAACTGCAACAAAAAATGCATTAGTCATTTCTGGAAGTCATTCCACATGGCTTTGTCAGCTATAAGTGGTTTTTGTGAAAGGCTGAGCTCAGTGGTGCAGGGTGCTGAGTGTTTGCTGTGGAGCACAGATGGGCAGAAGTGGGGCTGCTCAGGACCTGCTCTCAGGGCCTGACCCTCACCTGCAACCACTTTTGAAAATCTGAATTTCAGAAATGTGTTTGTAGCAAAAGGTCCAGTGTGACAGACTTGTTCAAGGGACTGAAATAAAGCACCAACACATGGTAACTTTAAAAATGGTGTAGCCTAGCTAATATCACTGTGCTGTGCTTCTGCCCTGTGAGCTAAAATTTTGGCTTCAGGTAAGGGTTGTAGATATAGGGTGGTTTTGGTTTGAGGGGATTTTTTTATAAAGGGAACTTAAACTGAAGGGTATTGGTCTGTTTAGTATGTCCTGTGGGTATCAGTTTAAACTAATGGATGCTCTTTTTTAATGGTGTAACTCTGAAACTCGTAACTTAACTGTTCTTACAAATAACAGTGTTCCCATTCATTTTCATCAAGCCACAGAAAAATTATTCTGACTTTTAGGACAGATGAATTTGTGTTCTGAAGCGTTAGTTCTATTTTCTAATGATAATGGGATTGGACACTAATTATCCTTTGGAATGAAGAGCTTGAGTGCATACTGCTCCTAAATCATCCATTCTTTGGCTGAGGATAGTTTATCATGGCTTGTGATTTTTTTTGCCCTTTTTCCCCATATTCCCAGAGAAGGAGCCATTGAAATTGCAATTACAATAATGAACAGAATATACAGATTTTGGTTAGAATACGAGGTAAACTAAAAATCAAATATTTGTGCCATATTAAGAAATCCAATCCCAGCTTAAAATTTTGTCAGAACTTTAATTTACCAAGTTGTAACATTGGGAGTCTTTTTGTTTTGACTGTATTGAGTGAACTGTAGACCTGCATTTGGGTGTAGTGCAGGAGCTGTGTGATTGCCTTCTCCTGATTAGTTTTGTGTAACTCATACCCTTGAAATACCGAGTGTGCTTCTCCTCATCAGAAATATCCTTGGGAATCCCTCTCTGCTGATAAGCTGCTAGCAGCAAGTTCTCCCTTCAGTTCTGCCCTGGAGCAGAGGGATGTGTCCAGAGGGATGTGTCTGGCTCTGGGCAGGAGACGTGGAAATCCCAGCCTCTCACCTTAGCTACTCGCTCCCCCACCCACCTCCACCACAATTACTTACGTGTTTTTTTTTTTTTTTTTTTTTCTTCAGTTGCTGCACCTGTGAAATGGAGACAATGCCTCCTCACAGGAATGTTTTGCAAATTATGTAGGTGGAGTTGAGGACCTTCAAAGTGAAAAATGTCTTAGGAAAGAAAAAAGTCTGTAAGGTATTTCAGTGTGTGGCTCCCTGCAGTGGATGACCCAGCCTAGGTCCTTGCTGCCAGCAAGAGGCACCTCGGGAAATCCTGTTCCAGGTCTGGCCCTGGTCCTGCAGGAGCTGGGACCAGGTGGACTCCAGCCTGCTGCTCCGTGGTGCTGAGCTGTTCAATGGCCTGCTCAGCCCCACCTCTGCAGGCACTTGATCAAATACTTTGATATCCTAATTGCCTGGGAAAATTAGAAAGGTATTGATTTAGAAAACATGAAGAGGACTGTTTTCTGTTTATTTGTGGGTTTTTATCCAGTAGCCATTTCTAGTTACAGTATTGTTTGTTTTCACTAGAACAAGTTGAAATCATCACAGAAGGATAAAGTGCGTCAGTTTATGGTCTTCACACAATCTAGTGAAAAGACAGCAGTGAGTTGTCTGTCCCAAAATGACTGGAAGTTAGATGTTGCAACAGACAACTTTTTCCAGAATCCTGAACTTTATATACGAGAGAGTGTGAAAGGATCGTTGGACAGAAAGAAGTTAGAACAGCTATATAACAGATACAAAGGTGAGTACCCTGAATTTTAAGGCTTATTTCCAAGCTGTGTGTGTAATTCTTCATTACAGTGTATTGGTGCTGCTGTGCTCTCATGCTGGGAAATCTTAACTGTCTCTTTCAGCTTTGTTTTCCTATTAACTAATGATACAAATTAGAAGGGAGTATATATAGGTTTCTGCTTCACAAGGATTATGTGCAGTTGCTTTATGTGCTCTGCATGTAGGGACATTTATAGAAGCTTAGGGTCTGAGCTGGAATTTTGTGTACAGTGAGTTACTGTAGTGGTTAATGAAGATTTTAGGTGGTTCTCCTGGGAAAGCACATCACTCAGGACTGTGATCCTGACAAAGTGAAAGGGTGCATACCAGGGATGGGTTCTACCTTAATTTTTATTCACCTTGTGCTTCTTATCAGATAGTTACAAAGAGGATGTAAAAGAAAACAAAGTCTCTTTAGCTGTTACATAGCCACTGTTCAACTGATGATATCCTACCACATACAGTAAAGTGGATTCAGTACAGTAGAACAAATCCTGTGTTTTAGCACTTACAAAGAATAAGAATGAGTGCTGTGTTTGTCAGTGTTCATATGTTTTATATGTATAAACCAAATACCTTTTTTTCTGAAGTCAGCATTGGCTTGCATTGGTAGATCTTTGGTAGCGCAGTTGAGATGTGAGCATCTCACTTCCAGAGCAGATGCTGATTCCTTCCTGGCAAGAGGAGCGTGCCTGGATGCCTTGGGATCAGTAACAGGGCAGAGGAACTTCCTTGGAGTTACCCTGCCCAATCTCCTGCATGCTGCTGGTGCCAGAAAATGCATAAAACAGTGTTGGGGGAGCAGCTGATGGGCAGGTTTGGGTGCTGGTACAGCTTGCAGATGGACACTGCAGCATTGCTTACAGTGGAACACAGATCATCAGTCTTAGCAAAGATGCCAATAATGGAGTGTGCTGGGGGCAGAGACCCACTGTGCTCTGCAGGGAATGAGTCAGAGTATCGTGCATACTGTTAGGCAGAAAACAAATGTTTGTGGTGCTTTTGTGTCTCAATGAAAATAACATGAGCTTCATTGTATGGGAGGCTTTATTGCAGTAACTGCCTCCATTGTTAAAGCTTAACCATTGAGAATACTCTTTCAATTTTGTTTTTAAAATACTCTCTTATTGTCTGATTCCAAAAATGGCTTCTTGAAAATGTTCCCTTGTCTTAAATATACTTGTTGAACAAAACAGCTTTTTCAGATATCTGCTCTTCTTGATACTTGCTTTTATGTCCCAAAGATCCTCAAGATGAAAATAAAATTGGTATAGATGGTATACAGCAGTTTTGTGATGACCTAGCTCTTGACCCAGCCAGCATTACTGTTCTCATCATTGCATGGAAATTCCGGGCTGCAACACAGTGTGAATTTTCAAAGCTGGAATTCATGGATGGAATGACTGAGCTGGGGTAAGTGGTCAGTGTTAGATGTTGACAGTGTGATCCAGTGTCCTGTTTTGGGGAATTCTCTGTCATGTTGTCCTTTCAGAGACTTTGAGAGTCCAGCCTGAGTTGTCTGCCTCAGTGACAATGCAGCCTTGCCTTGGCTGTGTGAGCTTTGTGTGGTGGTGGGCACAGAGCTGCTCAGGCAGGTGAAGCAGGGATGTTGCTCTGCACTCAGGCAGGCCTGGGGTTTCTCTGCCTACTGAGAGTGCAGCAATCTTCAGGGGTCTTTATCATATTTGCCTAAAAATCTTGTGGATTGTAGAACTTGTTGTATCAGCTATAGGATGTGCAAATACAACATAAAGAAATAACAACAAATGAATGGCATTCTTGTATAGGTGCAGACTCATTAAAAGCTTCCTGATTTTTTTTTATAATTGTCTTGTATTCCATAAACAGTTTATAGATTTTGTTTAACTAATGTTTTTATGGCAAAATGAATAATACATAAATAAACATGCTTTTTAAAATGCAGATGTGACAGCATAGAAAAACTGAAGGCCCAGATTCCTAAAATGGAACAAGAATTAAAAGAACCAGGAAGATTTAAGGATTTTTATCAATTTACTTTCAACTTTGCAAAGAACCCAGGACAGAAAGGTTTAGGTATGTATTCCTATTCATAAACATTTGTTCATAAATATTGGAAATGACTAATGAAAGCAGTAAATGAAAGTATTATTGTGATCCAATGAATCTGAATGATAATCACACTTGGGATAAAATGTATCTGTGTGTTTTGAAAGATAGATGTCAATTTAAGGTGTTCAAAATGATCATTAATAAAAGCTACAGAATTTTATGAGAATTTTATTCTCTCAGAATGTGTGCAGTTCTCAGTAAGCACAATGGATTATGGTCTTACATTAAAGACATAATTACACCACTTAGAATTTGCAGCACTGAACAGATTAATTGAATTTTTACTTTTAGGATAAATTGAAGCTGTAAAACCATTTTCTGTGTAAGCACATTTGTACAGTCTCTTATAACACCAAAAATGCTTGCAAATATCTTGGCAAAATAGAATTGGAATAGTATAAATGGATTACTGTGTGCTGGGCCTGATGCCTGTTGCTGTTGTGCCATTGGAAATGGGTGTCTACCTACAGCTTTTTTCTTCTCCTCACCTCACTGAAGGCTTTTTTGTTACTATTTCAGAGTTCACATGCTGAGTGTGGCTTTGGTTAGTGTAACAGGTGGAGTGGAAGAGTAGCTTATTAAAAATAATTTCAGAACAACACAGTTTTGATGGAATGAAGTGAACAAACTGTAGCTCTGTCTATTCAAAACAACAAAAATGAGGGAATAAAAATTTCTTTTGAGCAGTGATGTTCAACAGCCAGAATGCCCATTCATTTCTGTACAGTGTGATTGGGATATTGGCAATGAGTAGCATTTCATGATGCTGTAACTGTTACCTCCTTAAGTTAATAAAATACTGAAAGGCCAGTAGGTTCTTCCTTGGCAGCCTGTGAATGTGCTTTATTCAGTAAGGACAGTGCCCTAAACTGGCTCCCCCACTGGACAACTTTGCATTCACAGGCTGTGTAAAGATGAACTTTCTGCTTTAGTTATATTGGCTTTTATATATAGACCAACTTTTGGCTTTAAATGAGTGTTGAAAAATAAGTAAAGAAGCAAAAGCTCTGTCTTAATTTCGACTGTGCCGTTCTTTAACACCTGTCTGTATTTTTTGTTTTCAATTGGATTTTGAATTTCATTGTCTCCAAAGGAGCTAAAAGTACTGCTAAACCATCTGAAAATACTTGTGCATGCTTGTAGTCAGACCTGAATCATGCAAATAAATGAATGAGCTGATTCTTATTTCTTGTAGAAAGTCAGAATAATTTTTTTAGGCTGCTACAACAAGGAAAATGTGGACAGCAACTGATTTGTGGGAAGGTAAAGTAAGGATATGGAAAATGTCAGTGAAGAATTTGTTCTGCAGTGTGAATGGTTGCAGGGTTTTGTTCTTTGATTTTTTTTTTATGGTTACCATTGTAACATTTTAATGTTGTTTTCAGTCTTTAAACAGCTTTACACAGCAAGGAGAATTTTGTAGAATCCCTTTAAGGTGATAAAACTGAAATGACAAATTGCAGTGATATAATTACATGACCCTTTGTAATTTTTTTTCTCAAAGCTTCAGAATAACAGAATTCTTTGATTTAGTACTTGCCTTTTATTTTCTTCTTCATATTTCTAAGCCACAAAGAAGACCTGCATTCCTTTGCTGAATCTCTTCCCAGTCTTATATAGAAATGAAAATCTATTGAGTGTCCCAGGTGGAACAAACTTCCATAAAAGTTATTTCCCAGGAAAACTGATTCAGTTGCTTTACTTCCCATTCATCATAAAGCTTTTTTGTGCAGGTTAACAGTGACAAAGACAAGTGTAGTTTTCTCACCATATCCATATAGCATTTACATAGTATAAGGTAGGGGGTTTGGTTGTTTTTGTTTTTAAGTCTGGTCTGGAGGTGATGTAGAAACTGAGCTTAAAATCTGGATGCCTACCAGCCATTTTGGTGCTCAGAAATACACAGTTCTAGGCATGAATTTACAACAGGGCAGAATAATTCTGCAAACCCTGGAGCAAAAGAATACTGGGAGAAAGTATTCAGTATTACAGTGCTGCAAAGCAAGTGCTCCTAGTTAAGCAATTAATTTTGGTGTGTCTAAATAACTGCTTGTAGGAACTTGCAAATTGATTTTAATGTATATTGGTCTCTAATCCTGCAAGTATTGTGCAGTAGTTCAGGCACTGTTCTGGAAATACATTTCCTCTGCATAATTCCTTACTGCTGTGGATGTCTGAAAAGTTTCTGTGATATTTGCATATCATTGGAGAATACCCTGTAGCTCATGTTCATCTCAAACATTGTTTGCTTCACTTGCATCTCTCTGGATAAAACTCAGAATGGAGTATGTATTTTGAGACTTTCATATTTGATCCAGGAATCCCTGAGCATTCTCACACTTAGGAAAACCTAAAATTATATCTTTACCTTCCAATTTTGTTATTTCATACAATTTTTTAAAAAAAATGTATTTTGTCCCAAGGCATTATGTCATCATGCTTTTTACATGTTTGGACTCATATAATGAGTTTGAGGTTGCAAAACCAGCCTTGGTTTACCCACAAGAATTATCTCAAAATTGTATAAATATGTCAGAATGCACAGTGTGTTTATAGTGATTATAAACTACTGTAAATATGCAGCAATTTAATGACCTTGCATTTTTGCATGCAAAGCATTAATGCAGCACAAGTAAATAAAACTTAATTTTCTAATCTGTTTCCTTGAGGAACTGATGAGCTTCTTCTGAAGTTTGTATCTATAAATTTTTAGAAAGGCAGTAGTTCTAGCTGAAAGCTAAAATGAATGGTTTTGTATCTGCATCTCCTGTTGGAGATACTGAGCCTTTACAGTCTTGAATGAGTTGCCATTTTCATGTACAGCTTATCACTGAGGAGTAGTGACTTCTGTCTCATTTGTCTCTGCTTCTTGAGACTCAAACTTACACTCTGGTCTGAAATCACACCCTTTTGCAGCTGCTGGAAAATCCTTCACAAATTTTATTCTTTACTTTGGTCAGGAAGCATTGTAATGTGACTCTGCTGGTTGAGAAGGATTGTTAATATCAGATACTAAACAATTCAGAAACTCCCCATCACCATCTGTTTTCCCTCCAGCAATGCAGATTTCATACTTTGTTTTGTTTGCTGTTGATTTCACCTCCAAGATCTACCTGCCTGTGTTCTTTTAAATCTTTGGGCATCCTGGGGGAAGGAAGGGAGTGGTGTTCTCGGGTTGTGGGTTTTTTTATTTTTCTTTTTTTTTCCTGAGGTGTGCAGTTGACCCTGTGCCTTCTCTCCCTGCTTTCACAAGGAGATTGTTTATGGAAGAAATTTGCTAGACTGCCAAATAAGAGCTTTTGTTAAAAAAGAGGCCCCTTACCTAGGCAGCCTTTGGGGTCATGGTCTGTACTTGGCAAAGGATACTGAATGTGATAATTCACAGTGAGTGGTGTTGGGTTGTGCAGCACAGAGCAATTCCTTGGAAATTCCTGGGAATGCAGGTGGCACTGGGTGAAGAGTTGTGCACCTGGGTTCTAAATGTCTTTTATCTGCTCACAGGTAACTGTGTGCCAGTCCTGAGCAGTGAATGCCTCAGTTTAGCCTTTGGCACACGCCAGGGAGCTGAGCTGTGTTCCCTTCCCCTTCCCTTCCCCTTCCCTTCCCCTTCCCTTCCCCTTCCCTTCCCCTTCCCTTCCCCTTCCCTTCCCCTTCCCTTCCCCTTCCCTTCCCCTTCCCTTCCCCTTCCCTTCCCCTTCCCTTCCCCTTCCCTTCCCCTTCCCTTCCCCTTCCCTTCCCCTTCCCTTCCCCTTCCCTTCCCCTTCCCTTCCCCTTCCCTTCCCCTTCCCTTCCCCTTCCCTTCCCCTTCCCTTCCCCTTCCCTTCCCCTTCCCTTCCCCTTCCCTTCCCCTTCCCTTCCCCTTCCCTTCCCCTTCCCTTCCCCTTCCCTTCCCCTTCCCTTCCCCTTCCCTTCCCCTTCCCTTCCCCTTCCCTTCCCCTTCCCTTCCCCTTCCCTTCCCCTTCCCTTCCCCTTCCCTTCCCCTTCCCTCCCCCTTCCCTTCCCTTCCCTCTCTAACAGCACCCGCTGCCTGACAGACAATGGGGCTGCTCTCAGAGGTGTCAGCTCAGGTTTCACTCATTCCAAACAACCAGGAATTTACCAGGAAACTTTGAAAGAAGGGGGGAAAAAAAAAAAAACCACCCACAAAAAGAAAAACACCCAAGGAACAAAAGAAGAAAAAACCAAACCAAAACAGCCAAAAACTACCCCAAACCACCACCAAAAAAAAATCAACCAAAACCAGAAACTCAACCCAACCATAACAATGCCAACAACAAACAAAAGCAACGATCTCCCGCCTGCTGAAAGACACAACTTAAAGATTTTTTCCAAAAGAAAATCTTGACTGCAGCAATGAGTACTTGACAAAAGCCTCATTACATAGGCAGCACCTATAATAAGGTTAATCTAAAAATGAAATAAGAAAAAGTTGGTTTTATCTAAATTTTATTTTATATAATAAAAAAAATGAAAGCAGATCTCAGTACAAAATACTACAAATTTTCAAGCCAGCAGCATTTTTAAACCAAAAATATTATGCTGACTTTTATCTAAGGTACTGTTAAATACCAAAAGGTGTGTGAAATGTCCTTGGGGGTTTGGGTATGTTAGATACTGATACTGGAAATTTTCAGTTCTGTATTCAAGTAGTAGTATCAAAATATATAATATGCCTGTAGCACTTTATTTATGGTTGCCTTTTTGTACAGGATCCATGAGTATATTTGCATTAGTGCAATCTTTTCACCTTTTTGAATATATGGGTAATCTTGGTGTTAGATACCTGTGGAGATTATATATTTGATATGTATATCTCTAAAAGCAATATATTTTAATATTACAGATTTAGAAATGGCCATTGCCTACTGGAATTTAGTACTTAATGGAAGATTTAAATTTCTAGACTTGTGGAACAAATTTTTGTTGGTAAGTTTAAACCTTTACATAAACTGGACTGCAGTATTTTCAAAACTTGGAAGATTAGCATGTTTAAATCACTGAGTAGATGAAATAGACTGTCTTGACCCAAATCCCAGATATTAATTATGTGTACAAGTGAAAAGTGTTTTGGGGATATGGATGTGTCCAAGACAGTAAAAATGAATGTGTAATAGGGTTTTAATTTATATTTTTAATGTAAATTTTCTACGTCTTCAAACAGGAACATCATAAAAGATCAATTCCTAAGGATACCTGGAACCTTCTTCTAGACTTTAGTACAATGATAGCAGATGATATGTCTAACTATGATGAGGAAGGTAAACATTTCCATTTTCTCTCATTAACTTCTAATTGTTTTATGCTACATTTATTACTGTGTATCTGCTTTGGCACAGCTGTCTAACAGCACAATTAGAGTATCACTGGTGATCTGAAGCCCAGTTGGAGCTGCTTTCATGCATGTTGTAATCAGCTGTTACTGCTGTTTTAAAGAAGAAATGCTGAAACTTTCATGGAATCCATTTTCTTTTTTTCTTCTGTCTAAGCTCAGACACAAATTCGTTCTTATTGAGACAAACCCAAATTCTTTCTTATTGAGACAAACCCTGGTATTTGTGCATTTCAAACCCACAGATTCTCTCTTGGTGCAGTTCTTGGCGTCCCCATCCAAGGAACTGATCCATGGTCTGTGCAGTTCAGTGCAGGGTCCTCTGCTTATTGCATTTGGTAGCTGAGAACATTCTTTAAGTCTTGCTGCTTCAGTTTATGTGAGGGTTGGACATGTTTGACATAGAAGTGAAGCTGGCAGCACACAGGGGTTGCTGAACAGGACTCACTTCCTACCAAATGTGTGTCTTGTAAACTTTTGTATCGATCTTTCCTCTTCCAGTCCATGTGTAGCCAAGAACAGCTGATTACCCTCAGTCCTTGGCAGCAGATCAGTTCAGTGGGGGGGGGAAACTCAACTTGTGATACCTCCAGAGCAGAGGGGAGCAAACTTCTACAACTTTATTGAATAATTATGGACTGTCCTGATTCCCTTGTCAGTTTTGAGTTAGGATTTTTGTTTTTGTCAAGATGATGATCCTTGAACGAGAGGTGTATTAACTGGCTTTAAAGGAAGCAGAAATCTTTAACCAGCTCTTAAATTTCAAGCAGGAAAATAAAATTATATTTTTTTGTTTCAAACTCTGCCCAGTTTAATACTGGAAAGTAAATAGCTTGTTTGGATCTGAAGCTTGTGAAAGAATGCCTTGTTGAACAAAGTTCTTACGTTCTGGTGTTTTTATCTTTTAGGGGCATGGCCAGTTCTTATTGATGACTTTGTGGAATTTGCACGCCCTCAAATTGCTGGGACAAAAAGTACGACAGTGTAGCACTAAAGGACCCTTGTAGAGTGTACATAGTCTGTACAAATACCTGAAATGGAAAATTGCACAGTCAATTTCTGCTGGCTGGACTGAACTGAAGATCAATCCTCACAATATGGCTGAGGGTTGAGACAAACCTTTAAGGATACATCTTGGACCATATCATATTTCATTCTTCTACTGGTGGTTTGGGCTTTTCTTCTAGTCTGGACCACTCTTGCCCGTTAAAATTCCAACATTGTGGATTTCATCATGGAATTATTTTTTGTTGGTGGATCACCCTAGTTTCATCTCCCATAAGTCCTAGAAGCTTTATAATTATTTTGAGGTTTCTGGTTTCACATAAAGCACAATGCCGGTCATCATCAGATAACTGTTGTATGGCATCCGAATTACACAGATCAACATCAAAACAATTTTTAAAAGAATCCTTAAATATACACTTGGGGCTAGTTGCAAAGACTGTACTGATAGCACTTCCTGCGAGAGTGATATATTTAAGTGTCCCGGGTCCGAGTTTTTTCTTTTCTGGAAAAGTGCAGGTGTTGTGTGAGCTCAGCTCTCTGCTCAGAGCGATGACAGAGGTGCCTGAGGAGCTCCGGGGCCTGGCTGAGGTTCTGCGGCTGCCCCGGGGCCGCGGCCCCGCCGAGCTCGCCCAGCCCCGGGGG
>VZRZ01003747.1:1007552-1076172 GCA_013398175.1 Climacteris rufus | reverse complement strand
AGAGCCCCGGGGGGCGGCGGCGCCCTCAGAGAGCCCCGGGGGGCGGCCCCACAGAGCCCCGGTCTCCTGCTGAGAAACCAGATCTCCTTACAGTCGTGAAATGCTTCTCTATCTGTCCAAGAAAGGTTTTTCATTTCTGTGGAAATCAAAAACTTGAATATACTGAATTTGTGTCTTAACTGTTTGCTACACAATACAGTATTTTAAATTGAGAGATGTGACTTTTATGGCTGAGGCGTGAGGAAGCAAATGGCCCTGTTGTACAAGAAGCTGGTGAGTTTGATGTGAATCTAGGTTTTGAAACCATCCTCCTGATAAGTTAAATCTTTATAACATAGAGGTACTGCCATTATGGATGACACCCTTTTAAAAATTATTTTGTTGAGTTTTCCTTAAATTGACATATCACTGTGGTTGCCAAATACAGCAATTAAGAGTAAAGCTTTCCCCAACAAGCACAGATCAGAGACAAACTACTGCACTGGCTTTGTTTAAATTATTTTATGGAGCATCACTACTTCTGTCGTACTGCATTTGGCTAAATCAGTTCATTTCGTTCAAAGCAGATTTTATCAGATGCAATTCTTTAATATTACAGGAGTTCTTTAGCTGCTCTTAGGGTCTTTTACTCCTCACAGAGAAGAGAAGTGATAAATCCTACCCTGTAAAACAGGCTGGAAAGAACAAGCTCCAGGAGAGGAGGCAGACCATAGTTAGAAGGGAGGAGAGGGGGCTCAGTCCATGCTTTAGTGCCCTGAGAATGCCAGAATTATTTTTGAGATGAGTCATTGGTACTTGCACTAAACTGCAGCACAATTTTATGCAGATGCTTGAAGTATTTTAGGGAAGAATTGACTATTAAACAGCTAAAATTTTTATTTGTACTCTGTGCTGTTGACCTTAAGGCTGCCTCCCCTTACAGCAGTGCCCTTTTGGCAAATCCAGTTGTGCAGTTATTCCAAAAATACAGTTCCTCAAAAACATTGCAGACTTTCTCCAGCTACTGGAATTGGCTATGCCAAAAACTGTGTGTTTTGCTGCTTTCAGTATTTCCTTTCTCAATTTTGTGTAAATAAAAACGGGGACTTGAAATTACGGGGTGGGTGGGGTGGAAAAAAAAAAGCTTGACAAGGTATCTCTGCGTGCTGTTTTCTGTCTTGAGGGTTTTGGTACTGTTTCAGATTGATTAGTTCAAGTATGCTGTGTTTGGAGAGGAGAACTGACTTGCTTTTCATCCCAATACAGACTTGTCCCTGAAAAAGTCTGGGATTGGGCAGTGGCGAAATGCCGTGGTGTTTTAAAGACTATTCCTTTTGAATGCAAGATCTTTCCAACAAAATAGTGTTGTCATCAGTTTGGTACTACATGCTTATAATTACTGTGTAATTATAAAGAAATACATAAAACTTTGACTAATTATGTTGCAGAAAAGGGTTATTTGTGCTATCATGGCATCTTAAAAGTTTTTCAAAATGACTGAAGTTGAATGAATCATTGATTTAACAGGGTGTTGTTCTAAGGACAGAATGCCTGGTTACAGGGAATATTTTGTACTGAAACGTGCTCGGATGTGGCCATGTGTTTTTTTCCTTTATATATGTGTGGTTTTTCTTTTTTTTTTTGTTTTTGTTTTTTAAAGAATGCAGCCAGTTGCTTACTTGGATTGCTTTAATTCGTAAGTGCTTATGTCTTCAATTTGATGAGCTCCCTGCAAATGGATTGATTTAATTTTGCCAAATGTCAAGGAAAAAAAAAAAAGAAGACAAACATCAAGTTTGTAAGCTGTTTTTATACATTAAAATATGTACAAAATTAGAAGTGCCCTGATATAAAACACTTAATCTTGAGATTATATTTAGTAAAACCCATCATTTACATATCTCTGTAAGTTCAAAATGTAACTTCTTACAATCCCTCTCATTACGAACAGAGGCAATAAAGCTCCAGTGAAATTGCCATGACTGAGGCTTCTACTGCATTGTTTCAGTGTATTATTTGTAAAGCTTGTTTCTACAATATGCTTTTAAGGAGGGGGGAGGAAAAACAAGCATGGAATACGTGTCTTCTGCATAAAATAAAGTTTAGGGTAAGTCTGTCTCTTGGGGAAAAAACAAATCTAAAAACTGCTACAACACCTTGCCTACTGCTTGTTCTGAATGTTTACAAGTCCCAAATGAAGCTGATTTTCCCAGCCCTTGGCAGTGCCAGTCCCTAGCATGTGAAGGAAGGTGCCACACACACTGCAGTGGTTTCAATATGGCTGAAGTACAGAAGTAAAGCAACTTTTTTATTGATCAACCTGTAAATAAGTAACTTATTACTTGCTTCAAAAACTGTTTTACCATGAAAGCCGTACTGAGAAATCCTTATTTAAGAAAGATCCAATTTTTTTAAAGGAATGCATTTAATAAACTTTTGTCATGCACACTTTATTTAAATAAGGTTGCCAGAGGTCTCTGTAGATTTTATTTGAGGATGATAAACTGACTGGGTTTGGCTTGTAAACCACAGTGCCCTTCAGGCCTTTCAGCTCTCCAGGAGTTGATCACACAATTAAATACTCAATGTAATTATAATTTCATGTGTCAAAAATAAACTTTAGCTTTGTAAATATGTAGCTGTTTTAGTACCAACATGTAGAAGTATCTGCAGGAGTAAACACCAAGAGTTTTGCTCTTAAATAGGCACCTGTACCTCAGGCCCAAGTCTGACCAGCTGAACTGGTACAAAACTCAGCACCCAGCTCCTAGAAATTCTGCTAAATTGTCTTCAAATTCTCACTCAACAAAAGCTGCCATAATAGAATTTGAATATTTTGCATGAAATTACAACTGTTTATTTTATAAAGGCAATGCTATGTTTTCAGAGTAGAACATTTCAAGCCTTCCTGAGTGTTCAAGGGACACCTGGCAGGGGTCAGAGGGATAACTCACGTTAGGAGCAGGAACCTGTGAGGGTGAGAGGAGGGGGCTGGAAAAGCTGTGTGGGGAGAAGCCCAGGCTGCATTTCTCACTGTGACTTCTCTCCAGTCCTGCTCCAGACTGATCCTGGGCCTGGGGCACAGCAAGCCTGGCTTAATCTGCCACCTTTCCCTCTGACACTTAAATAATAAAAACAATGACTCAGCTAGAAGTGAACATTTTATTTAATAAATATAGTTTTCATAAACCGTTTTCAAAACCACAGACCAAGCTGTACAAGGAGCAAGCACACGGCCTCACTGGCAGAGGAGCAGAAACAACATGACGCAGCCACAGTGTCAGAGGTCCAAAATTCTTTGTATTACTTATTGCTCGTTTCCAGTTGGCAATGCCCCTTATTTGCCTAAAATCAAGGCTCAACACCTTTTTAAAAGCACTTCTAGCAGAGATGATACTATCCCAGTTTTTTTCTTCAAAAAAGCAAACTCGATCACCCTTCAGTGAAAGGAGTCTAGATGATGATTTGTTATTTTTGTATGCATAGGGCCTGAAATCTCTCATGGGACTGCAACAAGGAATTGTAAAAATAGATTATGTGAGATACAAACAAGACACTCCTGCAGCAAGGCGCGCCTCATTTTTAACCATTTCCAACTGCATGCTCCACAGATTATCTTTTGTCCTGTTGTCGAAAGTAAAAAGGGTGAGACCCTGCTGATGGATGAAGTAATTTCCTTGAGAGCTGCTGAGGGAAGATTCCTGCAGCCCCAGGGTTTCTCTCGGCCCAGTCGCGTTCGTGGCACCAGGCAGAGCTCTGCGGGCCCTCGGCTTCCCCAGCTCTGCCCCTTCCACACCGGGCTCGGCAGCGGCGGCCTCTCTGCAGCGGGGCTGAGCTGGGCCGGGCTGGGCTGGGCTGGGCTGAGCTGGGCCGGGCCGGGCTGGGCTGAGGGCTCGGCCGGGGCCGCGGCACCGACACCGACACCGCCTCTGTCACTCCTGCCGCCCCGGGGAGCTGCACTGAGCCGAGGGGAAAAGAAATCTCCAGCGAGCAGGAGCCGTGCAAACAGCGCTGCAAATCACTCCCGCGACGATGGACGGCGAGAGCCGACAGAGCCACGAGCATCCCGTCTCTCCTGTTACAAACTGAGTCGTTCCCAGAGCAGAAACCAAACCATGCCACTGGAAACAAACAGAAGCAAGGAACGTACAAAACAACCAACGAGAAAAGCATTTGCAGAGAAAAAACACACCTCAGAGCTGCAAAGAAGGGAGTCTGGGTGGGAGGTAATTTAGGAAGAGGATAAAGGCTAAAATGAGTCCCTGGTGAAGGGTTCACCCAGCTCTAGGAACAACTCCTTGGAGCAATGACATCTGTGTAACCAGGCAGTGGCGAGGGCAGTAACGATGGTGAGGTATTTGGGATTCTACACCAAAAAAATGAGAACCTCAAAATAAATGCTTCAGAAGCACATTATGCTTTTGAACACTGAATCTCACCCAAATCACAACTCTTTAGGCATACAGAAGTAGCAGATAAATCTATGAAAAATAATTTAGGCTACAGCTTTGAGACACTTCTAACACTAGAAAATGGTATTTTATTCCAACATAGAGTTACACCATCATAAAAAAGCATTTGAAGTATTACCAAAGGTTTTCAATAAGAAATTATAGGTGCCTAGTATGCATTCTAAGTTGCATAAGCTTTTCTCAAATCTTCTTTTGCACTAGAAAACAAGAAAATGTAAAGCTAAAGTTTTCAGCATTCTTTCCTTCGCAGTTTTTGTTCCCCCTCCCCTGCCATAACCTTAAAAAATACACAGAATATTCTTAAGCAGAATATTTACATTTTAGGTTCTGAAACAATTCAAAACATCATCTCAACTCTTTTCCACTGTATCCTTTTAAAAGCACAAGTTTGGCAGCTAAAATTATGTTTTCCTGAGTACCAAAACCTAACCCTGTTTTTGCCAGAACTGACCTGTTGAGAACACAACCCCATTCAAGAGCAGCTGTGGAGGAGGTGCTTCCTCAGGGACACTGCACAGTAAAGTGAGTGTGCACCACTCTTGTTTGGAACTACAAACACCCACTACAGGCTTTTATGGATTTCAAGGCTGAGAGGTTAAAAATATACCATTTCCTCCCCATGGCAAAGTCTCCCCCAACCTTTCACACTCTAACTCAGAGACAAATGCCAGTGTTAGACTGAATTAGCTGGATTTTATTCAGATTTCTTCATGAAGGACTCTGCACCGTGCACAGTGAACTGGTTTCTACACTTTAGCTCTCCAAAAAATACACAAAGTCTTTCTTCCTTGAATAGAAGCATTTTTTAAAGATTTGTGACATCAACACAAAACCCCACTGACTTCCACACACAGTATTTGTCACACCAAAAAATCTGCCCTCACACAAACCATGTCTATGCTCTTACTCAATGAAACATTACTGACTTAGATTTACTGCAAATAGAAAAATATACCTTGGCTGAGAGATGGATTCTTAAGTTCTTCCTGAATTGTTTAAATGCAAGTTTCTTCGGTAACCTTACAAACACTGGGAAAAAGGGAAAGTAGGGGGAAAGGGAGGAGAGGAGATGGAGGGTTTTAAAGAAACACATAGTGAATGCAAATTATTCTTCAAATACACGACTGTGCTGCTTTTGTGCAAATCTAATTAACACATTGGTGTGGAAAAAGCCAAAATACATCACCTACAGAGCTGAGCCAATCGATATGCTTGGAGCAGGGTTTATGGCAAAGCCTCTGCTTCCTGCTGGACACAATGAACCAGGTGGATTTCAGAACAGGACACACAAACCACAGGGATGGATGAGGCTACATGGCCACACACAGGGACAGGACAATGCTGTGCCTGACATGGACAAACAGGTACTGCTGGAAAGTGGAACACTGGGATTCAGGTACAGAAGACACAGCTAAACAGCAGATATCTGATTAGAGTAGTAAAATAATTCTGTATCTCCTAGGTATCCATGGCAGCATGAAGACTCCTAGAATGAGAAACCACTATGAAGAAAATCATTATTTTAAGCCCAGGTTTAATATTGTAGATATGAATTATAAGGAATGTTACAGGTGAAATCTAAGTCTGTTTTGCTGCTTGTGCATATCTGGAGGGGAGTGGACAGATGACAATCAGGTATTGCATCTCCAGCTGATCCAGGTTTTAAGCCATATGCAGTGGGATTAGTCACATGTCCATACCTGCTGCATGGGGAAGGCAAAGCTCAAGTTTAGTGATTCTTCATCCTTCATCCCCTGGGCACTCACTGGGGGGATCTACTGCACACCTGGCATTTTCAAGCTCAAGCTTCACTGCACTCAGGCATCTGAACACATGATACAGAAATGAACTATGAACGCTGAATTAAAGTCTTATTTACAAGAAAACTTTGTTGTATTTTGTTTCTTCTGTTTCATAATCTATTTTTAATTTCTGAACTGGTCTTCACCCATACCAGTGGAAAGAAAACCCTTACATGCTGCATGGTCAAGCCACTACAAGTTTAACAACAAGGCTGCAATGACAATTTCTTTACTACATCAAGGTTGCCTTGAGCACTGAGATCACAGTCCCTGCAGCCTTCAGGTCAGAGTGAATCTGCCAGTCACTAACACAAAAATAAAGCTCCAAGAGGAGCGATGAAATAGTATCAG
Organism: Climacteris rufus; assembly: GCA_013398175.1. Taxonomy (NCBI): domain Eukaryota; kingdom Metazoa; phylum Chordata; class Aves; order Passeriformes; family Climacteridae; genus Climacteris; species Climacteris rufus. The sequence continues at coordinate 1,069,568 of VZRZ01003747.1, read as the reverse complement.
TTAAAGTCATGAGCAGCAATAATGAACAGCAGAGCTATTTATAGCTAAGGAACATCTGAAGGATCTGATCCAAGGAAAGCTGGGCTTCTTGAACGCTTCCTTTGCTCACTAAACTTGGAAGAATTTGGGATGACCGTAACAAGAGGGATACACTCCCCTGGCAGCAGCCCAGTTTACAGTCAGCCAGATTTACAGCAGCCCAGATTTACAGCTTTGACCCAGAGCTAATTTTAATGCAGATCTTTACACCTTTAGCTGTCTGACAGGAACAGTATCCCAGTTCTGGATGGGACTTCATTGCCAGAGACTGACACAACAGGATGTCCTGCAGCAGCAGCACTTTTCCCAGTCCCCAGCCATGAACATCCCTGTTCCTAAGGCACCCTGGCAGCACCTCCATTCCCTCTTCCACATCCAAGGACAACCAGTGGGTTCAGCCATCCTGGCAGAGGGAACAGCCCAGTGCTGCTGCTCCCCAGCCCCACCACGCAGACACATCTGTCCTGGGACAGGGGAGGTACCTGCAAGATGCACCATGCAGAGCTCCAACTGTGCAATTGGTTTTTATTGGCATACTCAGGTATCAAAACATTGCCACCGAGGTCTCAGATCCTTCCGACAGACAAAGATCATTAAGCATTAATTATATCTTCAAAGTACAACATGACCGAATATAAATACATGAAAAAGAACAAAACATGCAAAAATTCCCCAACTTTAAAAGGATTAATAATTCAAAACATTTATGCTAGTGAGACTTCGCACAATCTACCAATTCTTAATGCATTTTTCCATGTCGGGATCCAAAACTGTTAACAAAACACACAGGTCATAATAAAAGATGACTGGCTTCTGAACTGTACTTTAAGAGAACAGTTATACCCCTTATTATTCCAAATTATTGATTTGTCACAGTTAACAGTGTTTTTCAAAGCAATGACTAAATATATTGCCACTCATACACCAGCATAAATATTTGAATTGCATTTAACTCTCAAAAATTGCTAAACTGATTGCTTATAGAATACAGGAACCATCCACAGAAATAACAAAATTGATTTGCAAACTGCTAAGACAGGATCTGTGAGACACAGCTCAAAATAAATGTGTGTGTTTAAAGTGAAGGGTCCTCATGGAAAACTCAACTTTTAAAAGTTTCATTGTGGAAATTCGAATTGGATCACTCAAATTTGGGAGGAGAAAGATTTTGTCACTGCGCTACAGTGATGTCTCAAGTATTAAATGTAGGATTCCAATCTGCTCATACAGCAACAAAAAAAGATCAAATGGTCAGAGGTAAAAGCATTCCTTACCAAAAAAAAAAAAAAAAAAAAATAGCAATTTGTAGATAGAATTAGAAAAAAATCCTGGAAGCAACTGCTGTGCAGATTATGCCAGGCCAGACAAGCCCTGTCTGGACTCAGGAGTCACTGAGGGCTTTCCTAGGGCAGCGCCGGACACTGAACTCGCCTCAGCACCTGCTCCAGGTGTGAGCACCACCTGGCTTCCACAAGGCATTCAAAAATGTCCCTGTCAGCAAGTGGCTGAGTCCATTGTGGAGAGAGTCAAGATGCTCCTGTCGTTGGCATAGAAGGGATCCGATGAACTCCATGATCTAAAGTAACAATAAAAGAAAAGTTTGGCTGACTGGGAACTTACACTCTAAAGGTGAGGAGAGAAGTCTGTGAGAGCAGAAGAGGAAAGTGTTATGAGAGTAGGCAAATATAGCTCTTTAAAGGACTGATCTACTACTTTCATGTAGGTACCTGCAATTCATTCAAACCTTTGGAAACAGAAGCCAATCCATGCCTACCATGTAATTAACAATTTACAGCTACAGATGTTTTCATCACTGTGAATTAAAACAAGCAGAGGTTTATATGCCTATTTTGCAAGTGAAGTTTTACTGCTGTGCCTCAGCAGGCTGTGAATGCTGCCTGTGCAGAGGCACTGTGAGGCTGTTCCCTGTGGAGCACACAGCTCACCCTGCAAAGCCAGCAGGAAACATCCACGCTGGCTGAACCTGAGGGGAGCCAAAACTTATCTACAGCCAGGAGCCTGCTTCATCCCTTCCTGTTGCACCTTAAAACATCAGGAAAACTACCTGAGATGTCACAGCTTCTGACTCATTATCTCACAATGTCTTTCAGTTCAGGACAAATTACAGCTTGGGAAGAAATACTGTTCTTGGTTGGACAATATTACAGGACTGTATGGGAAAAGCTGAAAAACCGAAGTTTGGAAGGGAGAAGATCAAAACATAACGAGCTTATCCTCCAAATTAGGCTCTGTCAGAAATCTGCTGTTGCTTTAGAACTGTTCCATGCAGTGCCTTGACACAAGAACCACTAATGGGAGACCCAACAACTCAGCAATGAATCCTACTGTACAAGAAATGTATGTGATCCAGCATTCTTAATATTTTAGTGACTGACAAGTTGACAGACAATTTAATGGAACAGACAGACAAAAATGCACTTTAACATACCACACCACACATTTTATATTCTAACTGGTGAATGAAGCTATAGAAAATACTTCTCAAATACATTTTACAAGCAGTAAATTAAGCACAAGAGACTATATTCCCGTGGCCCGCTACTCCAAGCATTTGTACAATTTTGATTCATCAAAGTTCCAATCAAAATTTCATATGAAGTTTGATTGCATGTTATCATATTTGACAGAATATCAGGAGCAGAGAATACAACACAAGCTGGCTACAGCAACATTATTTAAAACAGTGCTCTTCATTCTACAGCACTTGCACAAACAACGTATTTATCAACATCGCTTCATTCAAGAAAAATAATTTGCAGCTACCTCCTGGTTGAATAATTAGCTATTTTATAGAGTACAAGTACTCAAAAGATCATCCTGCAAAAGACCAAAAAGACTACACAGTCTTCTAAGATTTAAAAAACAAAGCAGCTCAAGCTCGTGAACAAAGCCTGAACAATTTTATGAGCATTCTAAAATCACCCAATAGTTTTCCTGGCTGTACCTTCAGCATTTCACAACTTGTAACTGCTTCATGTGATTCAAGCAAGTAATACATTAAAAAATTAACAAAGACCTTCTCATATTACCAGGAAAGTGTAAGGGAAAAAATGGTCCCTTGACTTTCATTCTAAGTTTTAAGTATTAATACTAAATGGAAGGAGCTGAAGTCATTGGAGAAAGAAAATATGACTGACTTAAAATAATGTCTTTTCTAGCTGTACTGTACATAAATTTCAGTTGAAACTAGAAGATCGTTCAGAGTAATTTCAACCAGAGGCAGAAGCAAAACCCACAGAACTTCAAGACCTTAGTGTAGCACCAAGATAGTTTTGCATATTCATTAAACAATCCTAATGTCTGTGTTCTAAGAACTCTAAAATGATTTGAAGATGAAACTTCGTTCGAAAACTACACGAGGTAAGCAGACAAGAAACGGAGAAAAAGCAGTCTTGAAAAAAGTTTAATATTCTGTCAAATATGAGTTATCTTCAATAAATATTTGTAAGTTCTTAAGGAAATAAAATTTAAGTGGAAGAAAGAGCAAACTGTAAAACTGCCAATACATTGCAGAAAACAAAACACAGAATACCTACCTGATAAGACTACAGGTTATTAAGGCAATTGTTAGCTAACAATCTGCCCTAATTAGATAACAATCAGTGAAAAGAAGTAGTATGAGAAATTCCTCATTTGGAAAGCATAATTTTACAGACAAGTGAAAAAAACCCCCAAAAACTTACAGCAACTGCTACAAAAATCTTGATTTTTAGACCAATTAAATGCTCATCTTGTAGATTAAAAATTCTATTAAATTGTTTATTTTACACATCATGCCCGTTTTCTACACAGCAAGTTTGAATTAAAAATGTACTTAATAATAACAGTTCATTTTTCATATGGAATGAAACTTTTTGCATAATCATACCCTAGACTTGTAGAAACATTGAATAAATTTCATAAGCAAGCCAGAAGAGAGAGACTGACTGAAAGCACAGACACTGTGTTCAACACAAGAGTTCCAACAGAGATGAGCTACAGACCAGGCAGTACCTAAAGGCAGAATCAGAGCTGACAAAGCTGTCAGGGAAAATTACCCACACCAGATTTGATACCCAGTGAATGATATCACAACCTTTAACCAAAAGAGACAAAGTTGTTCAAATACAAAGTGAGTTCCCTTGAAAATGTGTGAAGTTCAATGTTTCCAGGTTTGCCTTTTGACCAATGAAGGACCATGATATCACTCAGGGACCGAGAGATTACGATGTACAAAAGACTATTTTTATTTCTACCCCCAAATATTTCCATATTTGTTTGCTATCCCTCTTTGTTTGGAAATGGGGAGATGGCACACTAGAGGTTTCAGTGAGAGCTCCTCTCACAATTTTTTCAGACTGCAAGAGCAGTGTTGCTCCTTAGACTTATTTGATTACTCAATGTGTTTTTATCCCACTGATGTTTGTTTCACACGTGGTTTGTGAAGGAAAGGTTTATTTAGCACACACTTTGGAATGGCACACATGATTTTGACAATATACCTTCTGGAACTGAAAAAAACCATTTAAAATTCTTAGAACCTGAAGACTGTTCTGTCAATTACTCTGATTTTAGAAATAGATTATAAAAGTTATACTACAAAAATATTTCATCTTCATATCAATCAATGGCTGAAAGATTTAAAGACTCTCCTTCTAACAATGAAGTTGTATTTAAGAGGGGGAGTGTGAGCCTTTTGTGAACCTTCAGGAGTAATTCAAGCTCCAAGGTAAATATTTGGAGGTTGTACATCAAGAACCAGAGGGAAAAGTCTTTTGACTTTACAAACAACTCCTGATTTGTGAAGGCAAAAAAGTAATCATAAAAAGGAGAACAAAAACAGCAGCAAGGCTTGATTTTCTAAAGAGAAGAATGTACAAATCAAGAGAAATTACAATAGATACAACACAAGAACTTGTAGGAAAGCCAAACTAAACACTTCAACAGAAATCTTTTGGAAACCGTTTTCCCCCTCCCCATCCGAAAAGAAACCACTCAAAAAGAAACAAGAAGCTAATCTTTTAGGATGAAAAAAAAGTACAATAAAGAGTTGCATTTTCTACTTAGATAAGCAAAACCTGCAGCTGGTTTCTAGACATCTATTGCTGCAGGCTCATCGGGTTCCAGTTTATAGGAGAATCGTCTGCAGCAAAGGCTATTGAGAGAAATGCCACACCTGTTCACCCGGGCTGGGCTACACCTGCCCATCAGTCGTTCCAGCATTCTTCTAACAGATGTGCATGCTGTTTCCCCATCTGAGAAGCAGCACATGGAGTCCAAGCAGTTGATACCTGAACCTGCCTCAGTAAGCTGGAAAGAGGAAACAAAAAAAAAAAAGAGAAAAAAAAGAGAGAGGAAAAAAAAAGAAAAATCAGTACTGACAAATTCTAGCAGTGAAGATGTTAGCACAAAACACTTAGGAAAAGCAGGTTTTCTTAAAAGTTAGAGTGTTGAATATTTGTCAATTTTATAGGAGAACTACAATGATGAGTAATGTTATCACTTCCCAAGGTCTACATACACTAAAACCTGATCTTCCTGAGGTTTGAATGCAGCCTTGGTGAGTGCATGGAAATAGTTTGGCACCATGTCTGCCTAACATTGGAAATATTGGAACTGCTTAGGAATTCCCAGTGTTCCAGCTCTAAGAAGCCCCCACAGCAGAGGACGAGCACTTTCAGCTGGGATGCCTCAATTCACCTCCATGGCCCTACAGTTACACAAACTCAGCTCTGCCCTATTTTAAGGGAAATCTATCAAGAGAAAGTTTCAGGCTACAGAATACAACATAGCAACCTGATCCCAAGTAATTTTTCCTGAAGTGTACAACACCACTTCCTACAATAACTGACATTATATCACTACCACAGATACCCTTGGCTTGGGATGGAACAAAAGCATATTCCTGATTTTGTGGACATGGTTTGTCCAAACTCACACAGGGTTGATGTCAGAAAGGTTCAGTCATGTTCATGCCAGCATAAGATTAATTCAACATTAGCACAATAAACTTTCAACAGCTCATTTTTTATAGGTGAGAAAAAACAGAATAAAAGAAATCAAAGGGGAAAAAAAATAAATCAGTCACAGATGTATGGGTGTAAGTGCCACCTACCAGTGTGCTCCTCTACAACACTGCTGCACCAGTCAACTGCAGCATAACTGAAACCTCCTGCTTCTGGAGAGAGAATATCCTAAACTGACTTCAGTAACCATTCCAAAGAGAAATAAAAATGTGGAGTGTGGGAATGCTTTTTAATTTAATTTTGAACTTTTCATGAGCACATCCTGTCAAACAAATACTGAACACACAGGCTGAATTTAGCATCCATTCCCCTCTCCTCACACCAGTGAAAGAATTTTGGGAGGAGGCATCATAGTCCATGATATGACAGAGCTCAATTAAGAGCTTCCCACAACTTTTCACCATGTGGCCAAAGGTCACTGTGTTGTCTGAAGACAACCCCAATTTCTTTCACCCCACCCACACCTGCCAAACACTGCAAGGAAAGCAAAGAACCTCAGAGTTCCCTGTGGGAATGGTTTCCTATGAGAGGACACACTGTCTCTAATCCCCCCACACAGGCAGCCAGACACATTTACAGCTTCACAACAGAACAATTCCTGTACAACAAAGAAGAGGCAGCTAACAGAAACAAGAGGCACTTGGGCAAGAGAAAAATCCCTTGTCCCTTGGTAGGACAAGGAGGAACACAGAGGCAGAACTGGAGTTTGTTTCCATGCACTTTTTCCTGTGTGTGCCCCTAGCTCAGCCCTGTGCCACATTCCCCAGGGTCTCTCCAGACCTTCCCACCACACCACTTCTCATGGTGTTTCCAGGGCTCAGTCAGCAGCTGTGTGAACAACCAGGGACCTCTACAAACAGAACCCCCATTCTGTGGATGCTGCACCTCAGAGGCCATGGATGAGCACGGGCAGAACACACACTCTAACACACACTGATCTGGGGGGGCTTTGGGACACAAAAGAAACATTGACTATGACAATGAATTTCTGTACCTGAGAACAGGAGCAGAAGAATTTCAAGAGACAGGTCTGAAAGGGGTTCTGGTTAAAACACAAACACAACAAAACACACCTCAACAGAGCCTGAGTCCCTGAACGCCCGTATTTGATGTCCACCACAACTGCACTGTCACAGGAGAGACCAGAATCTGGAACTGCACCATTTGCAGCACTGCAGCACCATCAAATATGACCTTCAGACCCACCTCAGACCCACCTCTGTGCTCCCAGAGTTGTCACACAAGAGATTACACAGAAGGACTTCCCATTTGGAGGTCAGCAAGCAAACCCCCTGCTAGAGATGCAGTGACCTTCACAGCTGTGTTCACAGCAATACAAAACTACAACATTCCTACACTGAGGATTTCAAAAAGCGTATTTAGCTCATCCATTATCCTGAAGCAGACCTTTAAAGTTTCTGCAGAAAGCCACATCACAGTAGCTGTATGCAGGATCAGATGAACCAGGCCATTTTCTTCCTTAGAATGTGCTACCCTGAGAGTCAGCAGTCCCAGGTATTATTCAAAGACTGTCAGAAAGAAGAACCAAGAGTGACCCAAAGCTTCCAAAGAATGAACCCTCAGCTCTGGATCTTGGAGGCCTGCTATCTCTCTTTCTGGAGACTCTCCTTTATTCTTCACAAGTTAGAAAAAAGGTAGGATCATGCCTGAACCACAGTTTATGGAAAAGTTCGTATCACTTTTTAAAAAAACAGCAAATGTGACCTTGAAGAAGCCAGGAAACAAGAATTCTGTTCCATCAAACTCACAGTTAAGCATAAAGTAATAATGTGAGAACATTAAGGATAAAAAACCCCAACTCAATTTAATATGTAGATATACCGTGTATCACTGCCTGGTGAACATGGATTTTTATATTTACATTCACTCCCTGTAAGGAAGATACATATGCTAGAGTCCCTTTTCTCACTTTCTCTTTGTGGAGGACAATTATGATCACAGTTTTATACCAGAGTAAAAGCTGGCATGGAAGGCAGGAAGGCAGTGTTCCCTGAACACCTGAAACAAAACCTCAGGAAACACAAGGCAGGAGGGACAATGTTTTTTTTAAAAATAATGAGTATACAGAAATATCAGGTTTTATGAATATTTGGGCTGCAAATAAAGTATTTTCATAAGCTAAGGTCCAGGATCTCAATAAACATAATACTTTATATGATAATGGCCCATTTGATGTCATAAATCAAAAAGCAACTGAAGTGCAGAATTAAAGAATGATTCAGCTTGATAAAGAAAAAAAACCAAACCAACGTTTTATGATTCAAATATTCTTGCAGATACCAAAAATATGGGTATTTTGGAGATGGCCCAATGACTGTCTCTGTATGATACATGTCAATATATATACACACACAGTAGGTAGAGTGGCAGTACTACCTAGTGGAGGTAAGAACTGTCGGGCAGGCAAGATGGGTCTAGCAGCTGCCTATTGTCCTCCCCTCTGTGCCTGCTTTCAGCAAAGTCACCTGCTGAGCTGACTGAACCCTTATCTTCTTCCATCTGGAAGGACAGAAAAGCAACAGATCTTATAAAGCACCACGCTTGCATTGCTTTAAAACAGTTACCATTGTTACAAGAACTTGCATTTCACTTGGTCTTGAGAGAACAAGGCATATTTACAAGGTCAAGAGGCAATTTTTTCAGGTGATTTGGTGGATCAAAAGTGGTTTTGCAGTGCAACACTTGGGCAAGTGTTACAAGTGTTGGCCTTTTAGTGCTCCACAGACTACAAAAGGAGAAACCCAACAAATCTGGAACCTATTTCAAACTTTTAGATTTCAGAGTTTTGTTTTCCCCCTTCTAATAGAAAGGCCCATTTCAGTTTGTTTGTCTTATCACAGATTATTCCACAGGCCACAAGACAGACACTTCAACCCAACATTGAATCACACTGAAAAGTTGGGACTTTGTGGAACAGGAGTACAGTACACCAACTTAAGAGCACTGCAGGTTCATTTCCTGAGCCCAGGTCCCAGCTCCCAACATTCTGATGCCACACAGATGTTTCAGAAAATATATACAGGATGGGCATTGCCATTCCACAACGAAGTTAAAACTTGCTCCCTTTTGTAAATCTCACTTTCTTTAACCCTTAACATACTGTATACCAAAATCCCAAACAAATAGGTTTAAAATTTTAAAAGAAAATCTATAGGAATGTTGATGTCTAACGACTTCACTGGTATGATGTTTTCATCACTTTTTTCATTTTTCTACTCTTTGTGTCTTTGAATCAAACAAACCTATGAATGCCAAATAAGTTCATTATTTCCAAGTCATTAGAAAAAAGCATCTTCAGGTAAGTGGTATATACACTTCCATGACTGAAGACAAACACAAAAATGGTGCATTCTTTCCTCATTTATTCCATCTTCCTGTGACAGTTTCTGTGGATTATCCAACAGATCAGCACCAAACTATGCTAACACAATGCACAGGCCTGTAAAGGAAGAGATGACCCTTGATCAGAGTTTAGCACATCAGGGTGTTCTAGTACACCTCACTAGTGTGAATGCACACTTCCACTTGGATACTCTTCCCGGAAATTAATGTTCCTCACAGACAACACAGGCTGTAAAAAGGACAGAGACCTCTCTGCTCTGGACTCAGCACAACTGGGCTGGTCAGACCTGAGACTGTGGGGAGGGGAATCCTATGGAACAGGAGCTGCAGTTAAAAATACAAACAATGAGGGCCATAAAGGCAGGGCTCAGAGCCTGGAGGTCTGGACACAGCTAAAGAGCAGATCTGGACTGAGGTGAAGGGAAAACCAGGCACCACCAGACTCATGGCCCTGGAGATGGGGAAAGAACAGGGTTTGGCTGTGACAAGACAAGTGCTGCAGAACCCTGGATATAACATCATGTACTGACAGCCTTCTCTGTAAATAAAACCCTTTGTAGTGTTTTACATTTCCCCAGTATTGTGTACAGTTCATAACACACTGTCCCAAATGCAGAAACTCTATAAACACAGTAAGGAGAATTAAAACACCTGTCCAAGCAACACTTCTCACATGTGGTTGAGATTTCTGACAGCTCTTATATAGCACAGAGACACGTAGACATACATGCACACAGAACACTTTCTTCACAAATAAAACCATGGAATGAGATACAATGGGACCCAGTTAGTACCCAAAGATACATATTTCACACATTTCAAGAACAGGAGAGACAGCTATGGAGGAAAGCAGTGCTCAGCCAGGCTCCAGCTAAGCACAACATCTGCACCTGACCTGTGCTGCCTCATTTCCTCTTCATCCCAAGTTCCAAAGTGACAGTAAAGTTCAGAGGCAAGAGTTTAACAGGCACACACGAGATTGCAATTCCGACTTACAGGAATCACCTGGACACTTTGAAGATCCCCGCCCTCAAAGATCTGAACTGTACATCACAAAGGTACTCAATATAAACTTGAACATTTTTTAGCACACTGTCAAGCCCTGTACACATAAAAAAATTATTATAACATCATACTTGTCTTTTAATGTGCATTCATAAAGGGAGCCTCCTTTTGATCTCAAGAGAACCGTAAGATGTTGGCAGAACAAGGCATAACTCAGTTTAACCTGAAGTAATGCTCTTTTGAGACTTCTGATATATATTTACAAACAAGGAAAAACTGCCCACGTCTGTTCATCAACTTCCATGCATTCTGCAGTCACAAAGGATGCAATTCCTGGGTGGGCATGTACAAATGAGGTGTGACAGATTAGCTGGTACATATTCACCAGGCAGCTCTTTTGTTTCATGCTCCTACAGTTTTCCTTACTTTCTCTGCCTTACTGCTTTGGGAAAATAACTGCCCTGGACACCACAGTCTTCACTCCAAATTCGATTTTATTTAGCACAGTCAGGTGAGTTGTTTCTGCCTATTAACTGATCTTCTTTTTTGCTGTTGTAGGCAAGGATCCACAGGGTAACTTCTGAACTTTGTCCAAAGATAGAATAGAGAACTAGAGAAACCAAAATCCTTGTTTGTTTCTTGTTGCATTTTACAAACTCAACTGCATATCAGAAGGCACTCAGTGCTTCTACTTCAGATATATCAGATACTCAGCTGTAAAAATTCTGATGTAGAAGAGAACTGGATTTGCATAATCATCTGTCAGTCATGGAGAAAACAGACTTCCCATTTTTTTAACCCTTCTCTAAGTTTAATATGAAGAAAATTGCTTCATGTTAGCAAGAATTCTCCTGGGTTTAGCATTTTAATAGCAACAATGCTGCATTCCTAGACAGCTTTATTTTTCTTGACTACCCAGCTGCATAACCATTTTAATGAGTTTAGTTTTGGAAATATTAACAGAATCTTCTGTTCTAAAACCTTTGGTGTAGATATGATGAGCCACGTAATTCACTCCAATAATTCATTGAGAAAACAGATTTATTGGAAATACGCTTATCCAAAGCTTTTAAAAGGTAACTTATTTACATGACACTGATAAACCAAGAATTAAAAAAAGCTAACTTGTAAAGGCTTTTGCAGAGGAACCTCCCCAATATGCTGCTAAGTTTTACAGCTTTCAAAAGGTACACTGCACTTTGCCTGTTTTAAAGCCATTAAGTGCTGAATTCAAAACAAAACCAACCCAACCCAACCCACCACCATCTCCCTGGGTGTACAGAAATCCCAGGTGATACATTTCACAGTGGGGTCACTAACAGCTAAACACAGTGGCCATTTCAAGTTTTGCCTTGTAAAGGTGTAGTGTACTCTCAGAGGAAATACAAAACTTTTCTATTTTGGTTAAACAAATGGCAGTGAAGTCCCTAAAATGTAGGTTAGTTGGTTCTCTTAGCACCTATTTGCACATTTTTAACAACAAAGTCACCTTGAAAAATATTTAAAGGAATCAGACCTTTGCATTAGTTCTTGCTGTAGAATGTAGCAGTAGATAAAGGTGGGATTGAACAGATTGAGACATTGCTGATGCATATGAATGCTTAAATCTTCCAAAAGAGAATCAGCATTTGACAGCATTTCATGTGCTGAACTCGGTGCATTTGAAGAGTTGCAGAATCATGTTTTACCTACACAGACACATGTACACTTTGATCTTTTTTTGAATAATTTTCTGGGACTTTGTAGCCAAATGCCTTTAGGAATATGTATCTATACACATTGAAAACAAACAACACTCACTTTATAGCTGCACAAAACAAACACAAAAAGCCTCAGCTGCACAAGGGTATGTATGCACCCAAGCTTAAAACATTTTCTGCTCTTTCAACACAATTGAAAGCAAATTAAAATGGGCAAATAACTTGCAAGAAATTGCTGCCTGAAGTACATGGATCTTCCTGTCACAGCCTTATGAAGCTGAAATTATCCAGCATGCAAAAAGCACTGTTAATTTTTATCATGAAGAAACTAAAAGCATTAGAACCATGCTAAAAACTATGATTATTGAAAAATGGATGCAAGAATAACTAGATCTTTATCTAGGAAGTTGAGCATCATGCTAGGGATGTTTCTTCCTAAAATAAAAAAAAAGGCACGTCCAACACATGCTACTTAAGAGAAGCATTTGGCTCAAAAACACAGAGCAAAGCCAAGAAATAACCAAACTGAATGTTTCTGCACTACAGGTATTGCCCTCTCACCCCACTAATATATATTCATGCCTCTTCCCATCTCTCTCAGCACTGGTTAGTTCACCTTGAGCATGCATAAGAGTTGATGAGGAACTGTCCCTCCTACTCTACCTAATTTTGCTCAGCTGATTCCTTGCCCTGGACAATGGCTGCAGTGCGATGAACTCGTCACTTAAAGCAACTCTGTTGGAGTACATCTACAATTGGACAGAGAAGGGATGGAACATACAGGTCAGTAAGTAGCAGCAGTAATTTTCTAAGAGAAAGACACAGGACAACACATTGTTATTTAAGTGGAATACACATCATATACAGAACACAAGCCTGGTACCTTCGAGACAGCTCCTGGGATCATCACAGCCAGTCACTGTTTGGTAGGACCATTCTTACTGTACTTTGCTTTCATACTGAGAAAAAAGGCCTAGACACTTTTACATCTGTGCTTTACCAGGTATTTTTATTCTGTATTATTTCTCCCTCAATAGTGCTGTGACTCATTGTTACCCAAAGATTTATATTTTTGATTCACATTTACCTTACTGTCCAATTCCTCCTGTAGGATTCTGTAACAGACCTATAGTGAGAAATTGCCCATAAGCTACTCCAGGGCAACTGACCTCAGTCAAATACAATACAGCTTTTTATTAGGCCAGCAAAAAAACCTCTTGGAACACAGGAAAAATAAAATAAAATAAAGTAACACATTCACCTTAAGTGGATTAAGGAATGTAAAGTTAACGAAATTCATCCTCTACAAAAGTCAACTCATCTTGCCTGTCAAATATTTAATTTTTAGTTTCCCAAAATGGATGATTGAGATTTTAAGTTGCTGTGACAGAACAATATTTACATTTAAAAGTCTACGAAGTATTTCTCTCTTGTACCAGTTAAATTTCTGTGCTCCCTTATGAATAACTTAGCTACATGCAACATCTAACAGATCAGAGATAAACTCACTCTTGATGCTATCACTTTATACTAACAAAAAAAAAATCAAGCTCCTTATATATTAAGTAGAGTAAAACAGATTCCTACAGATACAGTGAATTCAGAGCACTAAGCTGGGTAAGTAGCACAAAAAAAAACCTTTCTGAAAAGTGAAAACAATAGGGGCAAGCATTTTCAGCAGAGAAACCTGTTTTGCTCACTGCTCCTGGGAGTAGTTTAGAATTTAAATGATGGCAGACAGAAACAAATAACCTAAATAGCTGCAATTTAAAAACAAGGAACTAGGTCATGTAACAGTTTATCTTGCCATGATAAAAAGCATAGTAACTGTAAACTAAGCTTTTTCTTTCCCTCAGTATGAAAATATAGTAATTTAGTTCTACAATTAAAAATGAATACTTAAAAATATTCAGTTATATAGAGGGTGTACCTACATTATGAAAAAAAACCAACTTCATTTAAAAGGACAATATACACAGTTTAATATTTTCTCTTTCAGTAACTTCCACAGCATTAGTCATCACCCTTGGCTTCTGGGACAAAGACATTCTCCAAACCCTTTCCATCTGAAAGCCAGTCTCTTCCTCTGCTTGGAAACTGGAAGAAAAATATTTACTAGGAATTTTAAACACAAATTATGAGGTATGATCATAAAAGAAGCATTCTGTCACTTCTTGAGAACAAATGTGCTAAGCTGATCATCTGCTCCTCTTCAGTTACATCTAATTCCTCACTACAAGACCAGTGAATGAATTTCAGTGGAGCTGATTGTCCCATTAAAGCAGGAATGGGAAAATCTCAGCAGATTAAACCTCAAGAAAGGAATAAAGAGGTGCCTTTTTTTTGCAAATACATTTTTAACTACAATTTCACTATCAGACACACAGATAGAAACCACTGGATGGCTGGCTGAAGAATTTCTGGTCAAATGAGATTTTAGATACCTCAACTTTGCAGCATCAGGAATTAAAAGTTTTCAGAAAAAAGACAGTATTTTAGTAAACATAGACCCCAATGCTGACTCTGTCAAATGCAAAGTAGAAGGAGAATAAGAAAAAAGATGACTAACACAGATGCACAAAGTAAAATCCCCATGGCCAGGAATCAAGCTATAGCCAGAGGAAAGGTGTTAGACATTGATCAAGATTCCTTCTTAAAAAGTCCTACTGTGTCCTTGACAGCACAACTGCAATGGAAGCAAACAACCCAAAAATTCTTTAGAAAGGCTTCAGAAGCAAGAGAATGCAGCAGGAAGTATATGGATAAAGGCAGGGAAAAACCACATGGGGTTTTTGGTTTTAATTTAAGCACTTTAAGAACATGAGAAACCTCAACAACCACACCAATACAGTGCCAGACAGCAGCAGCTGATGTACAGCAAGAAAGGAAAGGGAAGCTTTTGATAAATACTGCCACTAGTTTTTGAAGGGGAAAAAAATAGATAAGCACCATTACCTATGGTAACCCAGTAATGTGCAATCCAGAGTGCTACAAGGTTTAGCTGAACAGTTTTCTGAAAGCCACTGGTTATTTACCTTGGCTTTTAGCTACTAAATTCCAAGATGAGAAAAAGCAGCCAATATTCCAATTTCAAAAAGGGACTAATGGGATATTTTGGCTGGCAGTAGGCTTGTCAGCATGATGTTGATCCTAGGCAAATTAAGAGAATATCTCACATGGATTTTTTTTTAACACACAAATTAGAAGGGTAAGATAATTTAAGTAAATCAACATGCACTTCCATCAAAGTAATTGCAAGGTTAGATGCTAAAGATAACAGCATTGATGTAATGCAGTCAGGAGTTCTGTATGGCACAGAGCTCAGTGGAATTTGGATTAAGCAATTAGGACACCACAAAATCAATCTGGCACACAAATGGACTGAAAACTGCTAACAGGTTTCAGACTATAACTGTGCATGGAACAGCTTTGTCAATTGGGTTCTTCATTCACTTCCACTATTTTTGGCCCTGTGCTGATTGACCTCTCATCAATGACCTGAAAGAAACCAACATCAGCACTGGCAGATGAGCAGAAGATGCAGAAGACAACAAGTTTTTGATGTATATTATTCTGAAAACTGAATACAGCTGGGTACTCATTATTACCATACTTGGCACTCATGTCTCCTGTGCTGGAGTATTCTGTCCACTGGTAAATCCAAAATTCAAGATGAGGTTGAGGAATGGTGAAGATTACAGGAGAAACACAAGAATGATGACAGATGATAAAATAACCTTTTTAAAAAGAGATGCAAGTCCAATCTACCTATCAGTGCAAAAATTAACTCCATCACAAACCTAACTCTGAATAAAACAAAAAACTGTAATAAAAGGCTTCTCATTTTAGCAGAAAAAGTATAAGAAGATAAAATGTTGAAAACTGAAACCAGAGACAGAGTCACTATTAGAACAAATGGTCAGGATGACTTCACCATAACTGTCTCTAAAAAGAAGAAAACACTCTGAGATGAGATATATTTACCTAAAAGACACCCTAATTTTACCAGAATGATTTGAAGGATTTTTTTTTTGTAGCCTGTGTCAGGCAAAAGGGAGATTCCATCATCTCAGCATAAATTCAGACCTTCTCTATGAATCTGTGAAACTGCCACATGGATAAATAACTTTAATTACAGAATCAACAATCAAATGCATAGCATATGATACAGTCAAGATTTAAGAAATACTAACTAAAACAAGTCCTACTAAAGTAATTCTTAAAACTGTTTCCATCACATTTTAAGAACTATACAGTGCCAATTACAGTTGTAGCTTCTGATACCTAGACAAAAATAAGCTACCATCTATAAAGCAGTACAAAAATGCACAGTATGATCCTCTCATCTGAGATGCAAAAGACTGACACCTTCATAAATAATTCTATTTTTGTTATTATCAATGACATAAACATTATTGCCTTGTAAAATGGTGTCCTCACATTTGTAATTTTAAATTAACAACTGTATTTCAAAATGAGAACACTTCTATGCACTAAACATGACAGCAATGTAAGAGGATAACTACTGGTCAAGTTGGAAACAAAACTTTACCTGAGCTTTTTCAGTACTTGTTGGTTGTAGATGTCTGTACAGCACTTTCTTCACAACATCAATAAACAAACAAGCAACTACTATGAGGATTATGGCAAACCAAGCAGAACCACTTGACAACAGTTGAACAAATACAAAGTACATGTCCTGGGTATGTAAAAATGGCCTGAAAAGTTAAAAGAAGTGGCAATTATTAAAAGGAACTTCTAGAAACAAAAGTACAGCACAGGCTGTCTCAAGTGTATCTTATTTTACATCAGGCAGTGAGTCTCAGGATGCAGAGTCACAACTGCACCATGTCCGTGTCCAAGTCCAGCAACCTGTTGGATCTGACCTGCAAATAAATTCCAGGGAAAGAGGGTACTGAACTTCAGAGTTAAAGGTTCTGATTTAGTTTTAAATTGTGTTGCAGGGAATCAATCACCATTCTATCCCTCCGAAACCCTGAAGTACAAGCAAAAATACTTTACTGATTCAAAGCCCAACATCTTCATTTCTGTTGCAAATATTTACCTACTACATAGCACCCTTAGGAACCTATGTACTGCTTAAAAACAAAAATGCCTTTACAATCACAGGCTGTCAAAGACAAGTACTGCCTGTCCTCGACAGCATAGCAGCATTGCTTTAATTTTTAAAAGGATCACCAAAAGCAAATGGCCACTCTAGGCTTAAAACTTTTTTCCCCAAAAACGTGTCACAAAATTCAGAGCAAGATTGTAGAACATATTTCAGTGTTTTTTCATAGCTTCATTGATCTTACATGCTAGAGGAAGGGGGAAGAAAAGAATCACTTACCAGATAATTCCCCCATAAAACAAGGAGAATATGAAATAAAATACAATGGATCCCCAAGTAACAAAATGGTTTATCCATGTCCAGAAGTGAGTTTCTAGTGCCATCTAAAACAGAGATAACTTCAGTGAGCTTCTGTTTTCCACCCACTTCACAGAAAATGATAAATACCAATCTGAACATACTTAGGAACTTCCCAAACACTAAATATTGATGTAACACACAAAAACTAAAGAAAAATTTCAAGCAAATCTGAAACTAAACATAAAAGTCACTTAACTGGAATCCTCAAAAATAAATAACTTTTGAATCAATTTTAAATTCTTGCTTTATTACATATTTGTCTGTATATCCAAACAGAGAGAGTAGGCAGTATAATATCATACCTTCATCGTAACAGTTATAACCATAACGGTGAAGACCAAAGTACCAAATGTCCAGTTTCCAAACATCTACGAAAATGGCAAGGCAAAAATCATGGAATAAAAAAAAATCAGTTAAGAGCATTCACAGTAAGTTAGATTCTTCTCAAGTCAGCTACACTAAAGAAATAAGACTGTGGACATAAGCTTGTGACAAGTAATCATCATGAAAAAGCAAGGAGGATACAACACAAACTACTAGAAAAAAATACAGCTTATGGTAAGAGCAAAATTAACAACCCACAAGTCATCTTTCTTCTTGGTTCAAAACAAATCACCACAAAGGCTACATGAAATATGAAAAAAAGTCCAAAACAGCAATATGAAATGATAGGAAAATGAAAATATCAATTTGATCAATTATAAGCATCCAATAGGGGGGAAATATTGGGTGGAAGGTAGACACTTTAACATAAGAGCAAAACACTTCTGAGTTTAAACATTTCCAGATAATTTTCAACATGCAGCATCAACTGAAGGTTCACTTAACCCCAAGCACAATTTTACAATTCAAAAATAATGGTGCCATTGTATTTTACAAAGAAAATTCTAAGGAAAAGACACTTTTTTTCAAGGCTAATAAACACAAAATTAAACTTTAATTCTGAAACACTGAAATCTGTCACTTCTGTTTTCTCTTGTGCACGTAAATTAAAACTATCAAAACTCTGAACAAGGCCTACAACACTAAAATCTCAGCTCTGACAACCAAGCAGGGATGCTGAGGTTGTATCTATCTAGACACGTGCTACTCAGAGCTGCCATTCTACACCAGTCGAGCTGCTCAGCTCCCGGGAGCGGCTGGGGGATCACACGGGAGATGTTGCTGTTCACAGCTTTTTTTGCCACTGACAAATTGAACAATGACCAAATCCTCTGTGTTTACTCTGTGTTTACTGGGAGCAGACTAAGCAAGCAAGGAGGAAGGTACCACATGCAGACAGGCAATCAGGGTCATCCTAGAGCCGATGTGTCAATAGGGCACAGAGGCACGGAACGGGGATTCGCACGGTTGTAGTTCTTGTTACAGAGCTCTGACAAAAACACCCCAGCATCTCACAACTGCTTCTCTCATCTGTACACCAGGTGTAAAATTGAGGCAGCCATGAGTCTGCATTTACTGATAATTTTAAAGGTCTTTGTTACAACACCTCTTCTGAAGCCTTGCATTTACTTGTCTCACCAACAGTAAGTTAACAAGTAATGTGCTTGTTGTTAACTGCTGCAATATTAATCTTAGAAGTAAAATTAAACTTCTGCTCCTGAGTGACCTGTGAAAGAAAGTGTCTTTGCTAACACTGCTCTCAATGGTCACAGAGTTAGAATGCAAAACACAAACAGGTTCTTGCCACCATTTTATTTTTGAACACATTTACACTACGGATGCTGCATCCTTTAATCCTACGAAGTAACAGATACAATATTTTGTATCTCCTCCTCTTCTAAACTCTTACCATTTGCCTGTTAGGTTTCAATATCTGACGACATGCACAGCATGAAAAAGGGGGGAGAAAAAAGAACTAAAAGATCAAGTAGTTGAACAGTATGTTGAGGTAAGCCTAACAAAGCACTAGCATTAACAAATTATTTACAATCTTTTCTATTCTGCTGTGCTCTGAACTGAGAACTTGGAATGGAAATGTGAGGCCTTGCTCTAACACTACCCTGTATCACAGATTTGTACAGGTGATCACTTCTTGAGGACTTATTACTAAGACAGCGCTTCAGCAGTGCACAAGGTTCTCTTGCCCTTAATTTTGGCTTTTTCAGGCACACATTAAATCTGCAAGAAACTTTATGCAATGCAGATATTTTACTGCAAGAGGCAGTTATACCAGTTCTAACAACTATCTTTTAGCAAACACAGAGAGGCACAGCAACTAAAAAACAAAAATCTTAGAATTTATTTGAAGTCATATGACATGAGAAGGGAAAGGGCAGCTGCCAATTCCCCAAACCAAAGAGTTGTTACTAAATACAATGAAAGAAGTCTCTTCCTGCCCTGTGGACATTTACTAAGCAATTTTGAAGTGAGGTGCTTTGACAACTGAAGATGGATGCACCAAAACACACTGATTCACAGTCTAAAATTACCTCGTTACAAGAGTCCTGAAGGACCTTTACCAACTCACTAGAATTTCATATTCCACAACTTGTATCAAATGACAAGAGAGGACACACTCATACCTCAGCTGGAAGAGGCGTTTTAGCCTAAAGCACAACTATTTTAACGTTCTTATCAAACATCTCAGCACAGAATGGGTGCTCCAGGTGGCTGCTCCACTCCCCCCTCACTGCAGGGATGCTGCCAACCACCAGCTCTGGCTGCAGCCACCCAAGACAGTTCTGTTCACTGCCTGCACATCACCACGCTCCTGACTCAACTTCCTGAGCCCACGCCACTCCCTGTCACCAGGGGACCCCTGTGAATTCAGCCTGATGCTGTTTTTGTCCCTTGTGCCATAACTGGCAGCTCTGCCAAGACTATGACAATCAGCAAATACTCCATGCCAGTATTAAAAATGGCATAATGAGAAGCAAATGTATTTTTCCATTACTACCCATGTTTAACGAGGGAAAAATCAGTATCTAATCGTTCTAAATGGAGGTAACTAACTCAGAACCAGGGGAATTAGGGAAATAAGGATGAAACCAGTAATAGTTTCATCCAAACTTTTGAGGTTTTTCTGTAAATGATTCTTCCAGTGAACTTTACCATCTTTAAAATAGAAAGTGTCAAACTAGTATTTGATGATTTCACTAAGTTATGGTCTTAAAAACATTTATTGAATAAAAAGTTTAATTTAAAAGCAGCTTGCACCACAAGCTGCCAAACCACAATTTAAAAAAAATCTGAGTAATTAAAATAATATATTTTCAGGAGAAAATTTAAGACAAATTTAAGAATTTGTCAACTTTCAGCCTAACTTTATAACAGCTACTGAAGAGAAGCCATTGATTGACACTGCAATTAAATCCAACTGAGTTTTGAATTAATGAATATAAATTCTCATTTGCTGACACTATGAAATACAATTTTGACAAGAACAGTTTACAAAATAAAACAAAGTTTAAGACAACCATGACACATCTATTATCTTGAAAGATATGTTCTTCATGGACATATCCTTTCTGACAACATATTACAACTTCCACACTAAGAAATGTTACTCTTGAGAGCACACACAAATATTGACAAAGAATCTTTGATAATTATGTAGTTCATAAAAACAAAATTTTTTGGACACAGGAGGATTTGTCAAAAAAACATTAAGAAATATCAGTAAAAGTAAATGGTAGAATAACACTTATGATATTGTACCTGGCCATTTCCCAGCAGAGAAGTGTCTTCTCCCATTAGAAGATACGAGCCATAAAAGAAAACAAATGCATGAAAGAAGCCCAAGATGGTCCAGTAAAGAAATGGTTTAAACCCCAGATGGGCATTTTTACTGATGTCTCTGCAGAAATAAAACAGATTTTGGATGTCATGCTGTCCATAACCATCAGCTAGTCACACTGCATGACTGCTACTACTTTGAATAAATGCAACTTTCAATTGCACTGAGACACATTTAACAAATGCTGACATATGAAAAAAATACATAAATCATGGGCAAAAAAAGAGCTCTGAGCTCTCATGATTTGGCTCTGCTTTAAGCAGTGGTCACCAATGGCAAGGGTCTCTACTGGGTCAAATTCACAATAGCACAAAATAGAATTCTTGTCCCTGGAGGTGGAATTGCAAGAGGAAGAAAAAGCCACATCTCCTGATACTTACCCCTTGCTCTGCTTAAAAGACCTTTACAAAGAGAGAAACATCTGAGACGCATCTCTTTTTTAAAAAATACATACTTTTTCTCCAAAAAGCAGTATGCAATGCAACATGCTACCACTGGGAGGACATCTAATTCTACAGGATATCACATCACCTCCTAGTAAGGGATTTTTTTGTGGTGATTCCCCTAACCATGGTGTCCTAGTTTTTCATTTGTGCATCCAAGTGATTTTCACCTCCTACACATAATGGAGGAGAAGGCTGCCAATCATGTAAGGTGACCAAGTGCTCAATGCTCTTCCATTCTGAACATGACTAACACAAGAAGGTGCTTCTCTTGAAATACTCCTATTAATTAACTTTTAGGATGAAAACGATGTAGCTTCAGTTCCTCCTCACCAAGATAGTTACTAAAAATGCCTAAATTACAGATGAAAATATTGCACAAATGCCTAATAGCAAGTTCAGACTTCTGGAGATGCCACTGCAGCTTGACAAGATGTGAGGATTGCTGCAGGACATACGTACCTGTAGAGCACAGGTTTGCTCTGCAATACATGCGGGTGCACATGCTGCTCAAACAGACTGTAGATGAGGACAGGCAGGGAAGTGAAACAAATATTGTACAAAGTCAGGTATACACTGTCATAGAGCGTCTGCAAAGGAAAGCAAAATGTATTTTATGTCTTGTAAAGAAGGTGTTTGTGTTTCTTAAGATTTATTAGCACTCTAATAGCAGCAACAAATTATGAGTTATGTGAATTTGCTAGTTAGGAAAAAAGCTTTTCTTACATAACCATCTATTAACATCAGCTACCAAATACAGAAAATGAAGCTGGATATTTGCTAAGTGTAACATCTGTACTGCTCTTTGTGTCACTCTATCCTGTGTTCTTAGTCATGTACCTCAAGTGTTTCACAGACATCTACCAAGACGTAAGGCAAGCAATACTTACTTGTTGTGAAAACAAACAGAAGAACTGATATAAAAATTGTGGTGTAATAAAGCACACATTCTGAAATAAAGACAAGTGAAGGAAACAGTTAATCCTCAGCACATGCCTCCCAGCCCTAAAAGAAATTGCTAACTATTACAAGCTGGTAAAAATACACAGGGGGAGCATAAACCATTTCAGCATTTTACTTGTCAAAGTGAAGCAAGATGCCTTGCTTGAGAGCATATTTTGTTTGTTTGTCCTTTGGGACAATGAACCTGAAAAGTATAAACCTAATTACATATGCTTGATGAACACATCTTGCTATGGGAGCCTAAGCAGTATTAAAGTAAGAGAAATCCATTCATTTTCCCCTCAGTTTCTTTTTAAGAATTTCTTTGCAAAATAGATTCCACAACTAATGATCAAGTAAAAAAAAAAAAAATTAAAACATCACAAAACCCCCCTGCTTTGAGAAAACAAACACATCTGCCTCTCAGCCTAGGCAAACTCACTGTGGTATTTAAAGTTTATTTCTAGGTGAAAGGACTAAACAATTTCACGGTTAAACTATGGCATTTGGTTGTAAAATATAAAATAAAAAAGCACAGAAAACATCTTTGAACAGACACAGTTAATCTGATCCCAACAAAAATCTCAGATATGAAATAAAATTCTTGCTGGGAAAAAAACTCACCTTATAAAAAAAGTACTGTACAAGGGTTGCTATTCTAATATAGTAAAAGTGCCCATGAACAAAAAGCAACTTGGAGAGGAATTTAAACCGTGCTATTGCATAGTCACTGTTTCTTACAGCTTGCCTTCCTTCCTTGCCCATAATTCCTGTAATGTTTGGGAAACAAAACAGAAAACAGGTTAAGCATTACAAAAACTGAAGTTCAAAAACCCCAACAACATACATCTGAAGTTACAGTTCTGTTTTTCTGCACTACAAGACTCTAAAGACTTCAGCAACTTCTGTTGCAAAATAAGGTATTATTCCTCACACTTACAAAAGGAAGCTGCTCATTTGATGCTGATGCCAATAAAAAAAGCCCCTATTGCTCCTGAGAACAGCAAGTTACCTATGCCAACATGAGCCTCCTGTATCATGCTCACATCATTAGCACCATCGCCGATCGCTAACGTTATGGGCTTCTCTGGAGAGGTTTTTAACAGTCGCACTACCTGGAAAAAAAACGTGGAACATTTTCAGGTTCAGTCAATCTACCTACAAATCATGTCACCAATTCCCAAGTATCTTAATTAGTTGCCTATCTGTAGATATAATTAATATGTTTTATGAACATGCATGCTTGGGTAAAAAACATCTTTGGCGTATCACGCATAAATTCATTCCTTCTTTAGAAAAGCTGCTTGTTTTGAGGCACAAGCCTGATTTAAATGTTACATCTGCCTTCAGCCTATTTTCCTGTTCTTATTTCAGTGTTCTTTTACAACTCTTAGTTTGGTGCTTTATCATACAAAACAGTCAAGTAAAAGCGGGATCTGAAAATTTACTTACGGAGTAATACTGATTTAATGCCCTTTACTAACCCAGATTCTTCTTATTTATAATTAATGGAACTAATCCAGGTAAAAGAAGAATTTGAAAAAGCAAATGCATTAGCTAAAAGATCAATATGCTGTTATTAAGAAAAATAGCTTCTTTCTTAAGCAACTTCATTATCACCAAGGGGTATTCTCAGTTGGCAAAGATACAGAAGAATATAATGACAGAACAAGGAAAAAAAGTGTTGATATACAAGTTCCTAAAATACTTGGAAGAGGAGCAGTGATACCAGATCTTCAATGTAAGTGCCAATAATATTCCAAATACAGAAGAGTTAGTTAGGTGAGGCTTTTGGCTAAGGAGAATTAGTAATTCATTAACCTCCCACAGAGTTCTAGCTTAAGGTAGAAGCTTCACTAATTCAGTTGTAAATGGGCTGCAGGTTAAAGGTATGAATGCAGATCAAGAGGTTTTGCAAAACCAAGAATATAAATATGTACAAAAAAACCATTTCTGCCCTGAAATTTCAGAAAACCCAAAGTGGAAATATCAACAAAGCAACTGTATGAGGTTAAGTAGGCACAAAAGACTGTATTGGAATAATTGAGTTGTAGCTGGCAATGTCAGGGCATTGATTTGCTGGAGTGGGAATTCACTTCACACAGGAACACAACAGTGATTAAATACAGACCAGAGCTCAGAGAAATCCACCCAATTGTGGGAATACGTTCTCTAATTGCAGGTATTAATATTCAAGTTTAAAGGCTCCCCCTTCCTAAGGGGTAATTATTTCAAGTACATTTAGCATTAGATCCTAGACCCAGCCTTAAAGAGGTAACAAGGCTGCAAGATGTCACCCAGATCAGTCCTCCTGAGATCCCCAGGGCTCGGGCAATTTAGACAGACAAACATCTACATGAAAAGGTCAAGACAAATCCTCTGGCAAATTTTAACAGCAGCAATCAGCAGCAGCTCTGAATGACTGACATGATCATGTTTAAAAAAGGTTTTTGAGTCATAAAACACACCAAAATTAGTAGTGACACTGCTAGCCATACATTAACACGCATTATAATTAAAGATGCAGGAAATTTTAAGCTGAGTTCCAGCTTAACCTTGGAATAAATCTCACAAAATGGTCGCCTACAGCAAAAAATCATGTGCAAGACTACACTAAACTGCCCTGCACTTCCTTCCCTACCCTTCATGTTGTATGGCATTTGTCCCAGTCATTTATATACTTCAGTCACTGCCATCAAAGTTATGTTTTACTGTACTTCATGATTAAAGACAGGAAATAATCTCCATTATCTGCAGGATAGGAGAGGAATTAAGGAAAGTAGTATAAAACATTGTAAATCATGTTACATGACAAAATAAGAACAAGGACAACACTGGCAAACAACTGCACCTTAAAGAGAGAGGCTGGCAAAAATTTCAGCTGAAAGAATGTACAGACTGGACATATCCAACAAATTGTTTTACTCATTGTAGCTAAAACTTCCTTTTAACATTTTATTGAAACTAATATTATACCAGGTGAACAGCTCTATACTGGAGTGATTCTAAAGACTGCATTAGAACTCTGGCTAAATGCTGGAAGCAGGAAGAGAGAACTCCAAACAGGGCACTCACGCTGCAGTAGAACAGCCTGCCCTCTTGCACATCTAGTACCTCACAGAAGGGTTTCCTACTGTTTTAAGGTAAAAAGATGTCTCTTCATGAAGACAACATTTCAGAAGGAAAGAGTAAATACTATAGTCCTTCAGAGCTTAGCTTTCTAGAGTAAAAAAAAAATAAAATCACAAAATGTGAATCTGAATCTTATCCAATCTGTACTTGAGTAAAATTAAGTACATGTGAAGGAAAAATGGTCTTAGAAGAGTCTCCCCTGGAGACTGGGCCTCAGCTTCCCTTCCCTTTTACTTCTTCCTCAAACTTGGGTATTTTTTAAGTATTTAGAGTTATACATTTTTTCCTTACAGGTTCATAGATTTTCAATTTAGCATTTTTGGTTTGGAGCAGCTAAGGCAAAAGCACACAGGTGATCAGAATATCTGCTGCCACACTGAACACTCGAGAGGCAGATTAAAGATGAGTCATTTTCTTGCTTGGTGGCAGTATTTTGACTTTTACACCCACTTGCAAATTTTCACGCACACGTGTAGAAACTTCAGAGCAAACTGCTCCGGATAAACTGAATTCAACAAGGATTCAGAAGTCGCAAAAAAATGTCAGACAAATGAACAGAGAGGTTTCAGAAATCCTTTCCTCCTCAAAGTATGATAAAAATACTTCAAAGACAATCCTGATTCTATTCTCACCTACCTTTGCTTTCTGAAGGGGTGCCATGCGACAGCACAACACTGCAGAACAGTTTTTGCAAACTTCCATGAACAGCTTTTCATGTTCCCTGAGTGCAAGAGAGAGGCTGGTCCCATCCACAACCAGTCCATGCTGGATAACATGGTCTTCCTTTATTCTATACAGGGACAAAAATGTTGACTTTGTACCAGTGTTAACAGTAAAATACCAATTTTGCTATAAATTATGTTGTTGGCCAGATAATAAGCAAAGAAGGTAATCTGTTAGACAGACTACTTCTTCAAGGCTGTTATTACATTAATAAATATCTTTTTCAAAAGGCAACTTCATTTGTTTGGCACATGCATCAAAGAGACTGCCATAAAATTTGGAAATGAAAACAAAGCAAGCTAAGATCATCACTGAGATAGCAACATCTCAGTATTTTACCTCTTGGCTAGCTGCCTCAGTTGTTCTGCACAGGTACTGTCTGACTTGTGCTGCACAAGCTCAAGGATGTTCATGGTTCTGTGAAAGTGTCCACAGGACAAACTGACACTAACAGCTGTCTCATGCTTGTCTCCAGTGAGCACCCACACTTTGATACCAGCCAACCTGAGGGCTTCTATAGTTTCTTGGACTTTCTCCTGCAGTCTAGAAACAAGAAAAAACTTAAATAACCAATTGAACACTTTACAAACAAAAGAGCTCACACTGTAACTCCATGTTACCACTGTAACCCCACTGTCATGATGAGTTAAGACCGCATTTCCCATCTAACATGTATTTTCAGAGAATCACAGTCTGGCAGATGACATTCTGTTACCAGGAATAAAACAAAGGCCTTGATGAAACAAAAACTGAACTTCAACCCTGCTAAGGGATCAAAAATTTGTAATAAGCATATCTTGATTTAAACTAGGCTCCATCATTGCATTTGAGAAGCTTTAAAACAGTCCACAACAATTACTGGCTACTGTGGCACATGAAAAGCTTCTCAGTGCCCCATCTGCTCACTCCATTGTACCACACACCCTCTGAACCCATAGAGCATTTACTGCACAAGCAAAACACTTTGCAAAGGAGTTATGTGTAGAGGTTTTCCCAAGGAATCTGCCATTATCCTAAATATTTACTGCAACTATTCCATTTCACATATGTAAAATCTCTCCTGATGAAACACACTCTATGTCATTGTTACTGAGCCAAGATCAGTTGGCACAACTTGTGCTGTGAATGCACCCCATTCCAAAGAGTGGTAAATACACTGAACAAGAATATCACAGAACTTTTGGTCATAGTGGGAGAGTTTTTCACACAACGTATTTCAGCTATAAATCCTAAACTCGCTGGGTTTGAGTGGTTAGCAGTAACTCCATTGCATACTTGTCTTCTACTCCTGTAGCCCCAAGTAATTCCAGGTCCCTTTCTATGAAGTTGAACACATCTGCCAGTCTCTCTTCCCGCTGCTGTAAGGCCGTCCTGGCCTCATGAAGGCGTTTGCCAATTTCTTGGTACTCCTCGGGTGTGAATCTTCTGTAGGCTACACACAAAGTTCTTAGTCCTTTCTGTGAGGAAATAAAAGACTACATTCAGAGCAGACAAGATTCTGGTCTAACAAGAAGGTGTCATCTGCAATTTGTTCACTTCAAGTCACAATTCCTAATGCATGAATTTTCTTCTGATCAGCTGAGGCTGGGAGCTGGGCAGGCATATACACTCACCAAAGCAAATTCATCCACATGTATCCTTGTTTTGTCTATTTCTCCACTCTTACTATGAGGAAGAATGGAAGATTCTGCTCCCTTTGTGAATAAAAGCTTTTCCCCTAAAAAGTCAAATAGGACTGAAATTAAAATAATGCCATTTAAGAAGTTTTCAAGTGCTGCTTGTGCAATTTCTGATCACCTACCTGAGGGACTCTCTACGATGACACTCATTCGTCTGCGATTTGGATCAAACTCCAAAACATGAAGCAATTTATACCTGTATTTTGTGTTTTAATAAAGGAGGGAAGAGGAAGAAAACATTTTTAGAAATAAAATTTCAGAGACAATTACTTATAAATAGACTCTTACATCACAAACCTTTCCTCAAAGTGTCATTTTTATATAGAAACTCCAACAGTAATGCCACGACTGCTGAACAACAATCACTGTTATTAGTCATGGTGCAAGTCATTGCTTTTTATCAGTCTATATATACTTAATTCCATTCTGTAAGAATAAAAGGTTCTTCCACCAACAGGAATAGTTTCCTGAATATTAACTTGACATTTGGAGATTACAAGCAGCTCCTCTTTCTTCATTCTTCTGTCATTAGTTCAAGTGTAACTTTGAAAACTAGGTTTTGTTTCTGACATTTGTAAAAAATGTACACTGTCAAAACAAGTGTGTGTGCCCTGCTAAGTGGACTTGCTTTTGTTATGTTACCAGTAGTTTAGAAAATTAATTTTAGACATTTAACTTCAAAGTACTGCCAACTAACTGACACGGATCAAATAGGTAAAAGGAGTTATGACATACTGCAGATATACAGTTATTGGTAATTTCTACTCATTTGGGGAAAATTTAAAATATTTAATTAGATTATGCATAGATGCGACTGATTCTAGGAACTTCTAGAGATGAAACAAGACTTGAATAAGCAATTCAGTTTTCCAACTCTACTACAGTTTCAACCTTTGAGGAATGGGCAAAGATACAAACTGTTACAACACACACCTACACAGAGTAACTCACAAAATTCTTGCATCTCAGCTACAATTGGTAAGGAATAAGATACAAGCTGTCTTGAAGACATCAAGGGAAAAGCATTAAACAGAGCATGCTGTGGAAAGGCAAGGTTTGCTTATGAACAGAGAGGATTAAGAGGAGAATGTTCTATTAATCTTCACTACTGTTCTGTCCTTCAAAACAATCAAGGAATAAAAACAAATACCTTTCTGGTTTTCCAAGACTTTTTACTTCCATACTGTCTCCACTAATTCCAGTAAATACTACTCCAACCCTAAAAGTAAAGAAAATACACATTTAATTATCACTTTACACAAAATGCCTTTTAATGGAGGGAGAAGGAGATGCCAGAAGAAGAAAAGAATAAGAGAGGCTCTTATAACCCATTACTGTTCCCTGCTTCTAGAGAAAATTAAGAATGTCCATCTTCTGCAGTATTTTATTTGCATCATACTCTGACCACTATAATTTCGCAGTATTTCCATGAATATTTTAAATCATCATTTATAATACACCTAGGGAGTTGTGTATTTTATATTTGAATGTTTTCCCAGTAAGGTGGCAGTGCCAGGCCCTGGGCTTCACCAATGTCCTGAGCAGCTTTAAAGTTGCTTTCCCCCTGGACTGGCTGCCCTTGCAGGCAGCTCCTGTGTTTGACAGTCCTGGCAGTGCTGCTCACCGGCTTGCAGCTTCAACTAAAGCTTTCTCATCTGGTGAAGAAGCATAATATTCCAAGGGGGATGTTATTCCATTGGCATGCCAGGGACCATCAGCACCATCTGTTTGATCTGCATTGATCTGCACTGTATGACAAAGACAAACTGCTTTCAAGAAGAGTTCTTCCTCTTTCACCTGTAAGAAAGAAAAAACTTGACTTGTAACATTTACATAACAACTCTGTTTTGAACACACTTGATAAAAAAATGTTTATACTTAAAAATCTGCCAAGCATTTAATGTTTAATAACCACATCTCAACATGTTTAAGAAATATTATTTGTTCAGGAACACTTAAAAGCTTCAAACTATTCAAAAATTCTGATTTATGTTTGAAGGGTTTTTTAATGCTAATGGTACAAGAATATTTCTCTGAAATAAAACCCTTTCCATCCAGGATGACTATTGATGGGAAAACCAAAGAGCCTTACCAAACCATGCCTATTTCCATCTGGAGAATCTTCAGAAAATCCCTCTGGAGTTAGTTTACCATTGACCTCTTGGTACTTTATGCCATTAATGGAGCACTCCCGAAACTGCATCTCATTTTCTGTTAATGTACCAGTTTTGTCTGTAAACACATACTCTACCTGTTGTAAAACAAAAAAAAGAGACTTGGAATTGCATGTACTTGTTAGAAGAAAAGGATAAAATCATCTCCACTCATATTTCTACTACACACATTTTTTTGATCAGACAAGAATTTTAACTTTTCCCATCCCACCTTACGTATTTTATTTTAAAATTATTCAGAAATCAAATCACAAGTAATAAAAAGACTACAGTAAAAAATGTAAATATTTAAAACTAAGTAGAGAATAGGTTAAAAAAGCCCAACAGATAGCATTTTTTACTCTACCTGTCCCAATTCCTCATTGAGGTCTGATGTATTTACTTGTGCTCTCTGGTTTGTTTCTTCATGATAGAGGTCAAGATCCCAGCCAATAAAAAAAGATCCAAGAAATTTTTGCATCTCAACAGTCACATAGAGTGAAATAGGTATAATAAAATTGTAAAGTACCAGAAAAGCCAGAAAATCTGAAATGAATCTCAGAATCTACAAGAGAAAAAGAGAAAATGTGAAGATTACTACAGTGATCAGGTGCAACGTGCTGACTTAATTATGCTCCAATATGCATGAAAAATGACAAATTGGGAGAGCCAGAGAAGCCCAAGTCCCACGTACACATGAGAGAGACAACACTCCAGTGACAACACAGGCACTTCCAGGTTGCCCCAGTAACACACCCTCACACTGAGGCAAAAAATCTGCCTTAAGCTATGACTGGATGTTTTAATTCACAAGTTCATTAATTTTTGTCTTTCTTCTGAATCTGTCAGGAGAGTTGCCAATTAATATAAACTGTCATGGTGATTCTGTTTTTGAACTCTAAAAGAGTTGGGTCTGAAAAGACGGACGTGTTCCCCATTCCATCAAACAGCATCATTCCTATAAGCTTTCCTAAGGAACCCTAAACTGTGAAGGCAAACAAGTGACAGTCCATGCTGTCAGAGTAATCTGCAGGTACTCTCTTGTTTCAGGACAGCAGAGTGACAAGAGGGTTCCTGTGTGCTGGCATTCCCCAGTGACTTGGTGACCCACACTACATGACAAGAAAGGGACCATGTGGATTTCCATGGCACAGACTTTTTTATGCCTCTTCAAGTAACTGTGTTCCACACATACATTTCAGGCAAACACATATGTAACAGGTTAGGAACTTCTCCTTATTGGATATAATAATTTTAACAAACTCTGAAATGCAACTCTATGGTTTCTTTCAAATCTTTTTTTAATTTAAACAACAGACTCAGTATCTAAATTGTACTTTGGGAAGACTCTTACCAACACTTCAAAATTGAGCAAGGGAGATTACAGATGACAAAAGCCAGGCCACCTCTTTCAACTCCACCAGATATTGGTGCAGAAGAACATTTTAAATAAAGGAAGTGTAAAAGTAGTCAACAATTTGCAAAGCTGAATAATGGCTGTTCTCTCTAAATAGAGAGCATTGGTCTAAGTATTTAATAAATAATTAAAATATTGGACAAAACCACAGCAAGTTCTGTGCCTAAATAGATCTTCCAAACTAAACCAGAAAAGACAGATAGAAACTGAGAGCAGTAATTAATCTAAGAGAAGCAGTGACAATTACTTAAGTTAGAGAGTTTCTTGAAGCAATGACTATGAAATAACAATCTGCACACACAGGAGGAGATGGACAGGGAAAGCTCTCTGAGTAAGGATGTCAGCATGTTGAGAAATGCAAAGCAGATTGTGGAAGTCAACAGGGGAGAGAGAAAAACAAAGATGTGATAGAAAAATGACACTGCAGAAAGATGCATGGCTCTCTGGGTTCCTGATGGCAAAAGTAAAGGAATGGAAAGATTGGGAAAAACCTTATCCCTATTCTATTCAGAACTGAAAGGCTCCACAGGCTAGACTAACTTGCATAGCAATTACTTAAAATTAAGCTTCTGAACTGCTTTGGACAAAGGAAGACTCATACAGAAATCAAAAATTAAACAGAACTCAGAAAAATACAGACTAATTGAAAAAAGAGACACTTTTCAGAAGCACAAATTTCAGGAACACTTCAAAGTATCCCTTCAATCTCTAAAGAGAAGTGAGAAGGCAAGCAGAAGCTTGAGCAAAATTATAGCCTTACAAAATTGCCCAAACTACCTCAGCATCACAGAACGTACAGAAATCCTGAACTGTGAAATCACTGCAATAGAACATACACAAGAACAGCCACCCTCCTTCCCTTTTCATTTATGGAATGACAAAAGACATCCTGAAGAACAATAACAAGAACATAGAAAGTCAGAAATATGTCCTAACAAAGCCTTTTCAAATTTTTTCAAAAAGCTTGGTCTTTTCATAAAGGAAGAGAAAGTCCAACCCGTAACAGAGGTAGAAATATTTCTACACAATGGTCAGGCTACATGGGACTAACTCTCTCAAAATCACTGAGACAGCAGCACAGAGACTTGCAAGTGGATCCCATGGTGGTTACACATAGATTAGAGACAGAACATATATTACATTGAGTGTATATTGGTTGAGTGGTCCTCAGATATGCAACTGGGGAGGACTATGTTACCTTACTGCTGTTTCTTTCATGCTCTGTTTTTCCATTATACCAAGGCTCATCCCATTTCTCTTCAGCTTGCCATGCATACTTTAAAATAGTGCTCAGAATGGCTTCAAAGAGGAGGATTATTAGATAAATAATCAAAAAGGAATTCATGGACCTATGAAGAGGAAAAAAAAAAGAAACCAACTTCAGTTTATTTCACTTAATCTGTTGGCTCACTGTGGTTACATGAATTGATCAAAAACTTGCTGGACTGTTTTTTAAAAAATGTATCCTGTGATTGACATGGATATAATGTTTCTATGTGACAAGTAAGCAACAGAATGGAAAAGAAATTCTCCATCTGACTAAGGTAAACTCTCTATACAGCAATATGAAGCCTAGATTAAGGTGCAGGAACATCCCAACAGCTGACATGTGTCACATGTGCAGTCCCAGCCTGGGGGCTGACTTACCCTTCTCTTTGTCCCTGAGGGTCTAGCAAGGCTGTGGATGTAGTACAAACACCCACAGCAGAAACCCACAGCTGCACCTTTTACTTCATTTAGAAGAGCAGTGCCATGTGCAGCTGAGTATTTAACCCAGGTCAGGCTGCAGCAGGACACAGTCCCAGCTGCCTCTGTGTTCTGTAACGTCAGCCAGACCATCCTTGCTGTGATGACTGAACAATTCTGTGCACACTGTAGTTAAGTTTGTATGTAGCTACAGAAGACTAATCAATCCCACATCTGCATAAGAATGCCAGTGGGCTCTCTCAGGTTTTTAGTGGGTGGAATAAAGGCACCATATCAGAATTCCTTTTCCTTTTAAAATAAATCACGATTTTCAATATAAATATCTATTATAGTAACACTTATCCTGTAACCATGAGCAAGCTCGGGTATTTCCACTTTGTACACTCTTAAAGGATGAAATATCAAGACATGGATTTTATCTTTATAGGTTCCTATTGAAGGCAAAGCAATTAACACTCTCTTCCCTTTGCCTACAACCCAATGATGAGACCATCAGGGTTTTAAGGTTACAGAGGAAAAACTAAATTAAAGTTCTAAGAATAAGAGAGATAGTAGAAAATAAACATACTTTTCTACTGCTGACCGTTTCTGAGATTTACTCTTGTAATTTAATGCCATCTTTGTCTCCATACCTGTATACACAGCAACACCTGGGAAGGAAGGGGGAAAGAGTTATACTCCATTTACTGCATAAATACAATTTGCAGAATTTTTCATTTTGAGAGATACAGGATAAAAGCAAAAGGTGGTATTACTTCTGTGTTTACTGTGACAGTATTTTGTACTATTTGCAATACTCTTCTATAGTAAAACAGTACTACAGAAGTAATTTTAACACCTACTTTAACACTTCATTATTATGACTGTACTGCTCTTCAATATGTATTTTATGGAAATCAGAATGGTAAATCTCAGGAGAAAGTCATGAACAATAGATAACAGTAAGAACAGTCATTTATGCATTGAAGTGAAGTTATTCCTTTATCAAACCACTTCAAATATTTTCACAGAGCAAAGTTGGAACTTTATATCCTTAGAGATTGCTCAGCATAATATCATTGCTTTCATCTATAATCATATCCCCTCAGGTAACAGTCAGCAAGATTATTACAATTTCTTCAGTGCAAGTAGAATTAAAACACAGTTCATCAACATGCTTTAAGAAGAGAATACTCTTTAAATATTTAGATGTCTACAAACCAAATATTTCTTTAGTGTTTTTTAATCTTGCTCCACGAAGTAAGAGACTTTCAGGCCCAAGAGGTCTAAAAAGAAACAGACATATCAGCATGTAAACATCAGCTGTTCTGTATTCTGGAGAACTACTGAAATCCAGTTTCCTATGCAAAGCTGTCCTATATCCCCTAGAAATTCCCAATGCAGCAACTCAATCAGTCATCTTACCCCTTTTACCAGACCTCCCACACATCTCCACAGGGCTCTCTGTCTCCTTTCATGTCTCCTTTGGTCACTGCCATTCTCCCACCACTGTTCCCTATCCCATAATTACTGACTGAGATAAATATTCCAAACAGCTGGTTCAGAGTGACTTGCAAGCAGGCAAGAAACCAGTGGAGCTCACAGTGCACCAGGAGTGCTATTTTAGGTTTGGCTAATTTCCCATTCTTCTACCCCCTGTCAAACTGAAACGATCTAGAAAGTTCGAAAGCCACTCATGCCAAAGAAACAAACAATTAGATGGACACCACCACAGCAGTGCAAATTTTGTTTCCTACCACAGCAGTAAAATGTCATAGATTTTTTTTTTTTTGCTCACATCTATCACAATACAGTAACACATTCCTTTCTTTGGCTAAGTTAACTGCAAACAGTGCTGTGAAAATAAGGGTCTAGTTAGAAACAAGGTTAATATAAGGTTAGAACCATATGTTCTATTCCAGCAGCTGTATCATCTTTAGAAACTGCCAGCAGGGCTGGTTTGAAATGAAAGAAAAAAGTATTTCTGCCACTGTTTTAAATGAAAGCAGAAATTTAATGACTGCAGTGGCCAGGCTGACATATTGGGTACAAGCAAAATAATTAAAAGTTCATATGCTAAGTGCTCTGGCATATAACCCCTTGGATTTACCTTACTTCTACCTTAGCTGTGCCACAAGCAGGCCATGATCACTATTACACAAACAAAGCTCTTAGACTTGAAGTTCCTTTGAATAGCATAACCTGCAGTTACTTGAAAAAAACCCCAAAGGCAAACCCACAACCCACCTCCCACAGTCAAACATTTAACTTAAATGTTACTGCAAATGTAACAGTTACCATCACAAATACCATGTGCATCAATTACACACACAGATTATAATGGCTGCTTTAATTTAAACATACATATGTTAATACTTTAGGCTAGACTCAAACTTTAACTGAAAAATTGAACTAAAAGGGACTAAATGTTCGAGCATTAAAATTTTCACATAAGGAGTATAATTTATATTTCTGGATTCAAGTCTGTAAAACCAGTCTGACAAACCCAAAATACAAAACCTGAATCAGTGCAACACAGACTAGATAAGTTTATCTTTGACAGACAGAAGATACAGCTCCACTAGTAGTCAGAACTTGCAATTATTTTTTACACACTCCATTTAAATCAGCTCTGTTTTATGCTGTCAACTAAATTATTTTGATAGATTATCCCAAAGCTGAACCTGTCATGCTTGGCAGTAATTAATTCTGAAAAGCTCTAAGTGAAGTAGCACATAAAGTGACCTTAGAAAACAGCTGAGTGGGGTTTTGGGGGTGCTATGGGTGGGTTTTTTCAGTGGGGCTGGCTAAGCCACTGAACTTGGGGCCAAGTGACCTCTGCCTTCTACACTTCTGTATTTCTTGCAAAACCACTGACAAGTCTTCCATTCATTCTGAACTCCATGTCACTCCCATCTAAAATGCACAGATGTTTGCCAGGCTCAGACTGAGACACATTCAGTTTTTCAGACTAAAGGCACACATAACATGGAAAATAGCACTGCTTTAATATTCAAAGTAGAAATTTCACCAGAAAGTGCGAAAGATAACACTTGGGACATTAGAGGAGTGACAGAACCATAACAGATTTACCTGTTTCTGTGACATATTTACACATCATAACACAGCACTTCACCTTTTCAGAAGAGGTGACAAAGTGTTTTAAAAGCTGGACAATCAACAACTCCCAAGACAAAATAATTAAATAACTCGAATGCTAAATATTTCTGAAAATTTGGCAACTTCTTGTGAGTGATTTCCATGTCT
Organism: Climacteris rufus; assembly: GCA_013398175.1. NCBI lineage: Eukaryota > Metazoa > Chordata > Aves > Passeriformes > Climacteridae > Climacteris > Climacteris rufus. The sequence goes on along the minus strand of VZRZ01003747.1, from coordinate 1,032,823 downwards.
GTATTTCAAACCATGATCTTTCTCGCTCCTGTTTTTCCTATTTTTCTCTCCTGTCCTGTTGTGGTGGGAGGAATTCAAGGAGCAGCTCTGTGGATGCCTGGCTGGTAGCTGGGCCAACACACAACAACCAGAAATCTTTTGAGAAAGTCCATGTCTAAGTCTGTAAGTGGCTTCACACTTTTATTTTTATATTTGCATGTGTTTGTTACTTGCTGTGACTGCACAAGGAAAGGTGGTGAGTCCACACAATTGTGTTGCCTGTTACAGATGTAAGCACTTACATGTACAGTCCAGCTGTAGTTTGAAATACATATTAAAACCTAAAAATTTCGTTAGACCAGGAATTTCTAGGAATTTCAACTGCAAAAACTCCTTCTCAGTGCCTCTGATGACAGCATCTGTAGTAGTTATCATAATATGTCACTGGAAATTGTTTCACAGCAATAAGGTTTTAATTAACATTCAGCAACAAAGTTACCACCTGAGTACCAATGCTTCAAAATTACCCTCTACAGAACAGCCAAGCTTTCCAGAACTGAAAAACTGAGTAGTAATGAACTTTCTTTCACTACCTTTTTCTCATCTCCATCTGAAGCATGCAACTGCAATTGATACTTTCAGTAAAAATACCTTTCCCTTTCATATTTCAAGAGTAACTCTTGTGATGGTCAAGATTTTAACCACCTCCATGTATTCTAAATAATCTTACAAAATTTTACTCACCGTACTATTTCCTCGGCTTGTTGACTTACAGTTATTCTTCCAACAAATCTATGAAAGAAGGACACTTCTTAGAAATATCTACATGAAGACTCAAAAATGTAAAAAACTCCTCTATATTTACAGAAAAGTCATTAATGGTTCACAAGTACAAAATAAAACAACTTTTATTAACAATCAAACTAAACCAATATGGCAAAACTGGCAATAATTTTACAAGAGATATTTAGCAACAAAAACATTTATCCCTCAAAGGAATAGTCATTTGAGAAAGCTTATTAAGTCTGATTAATTACCACAAAAGATTATATTTCTGTTCATTTAAAACAGATTGTGACTTCTTGATGATTCAGTAAGAATTAATTCCTCAACAAATGTAAGTTTGCATAACATCCACCAGAAATAGTAATTTTTCATTTAATAAGGCAAATCTACTATGCATTTAAAAACCTGACACTCGTATATTTAGCAGGACCCCAGCTACAAAGAGGGACATAAACTTCCAAAGTGATTTTACCTTCATTTCCTAAATATCAAATATCTGAACAGCTATTCAAACTGAATATCTTAGTTTTAAAAAACTTAATATTTCTCAAAGATCTCCAAGCTTACTTAAGAACAGCTGCTGATATACTTGGATTGTAAAAACTACTACTTAATAGCTACCACTTTTCATTATACAATTCAGAAGAAAGTTGGATGTGAATATAACTTTTGCTACTCAGGATGCTGTTAGAGAATCTAGCACATTGCCTGCTGATGTTAAAGCACACTCAGATACCCCTGTTTTTAATCTAAGGTTTTGCTGATGGAAAATGCAGTTCAAATCTTCTCTTGAGCATATGCAAAATAAATGTGACCAATACAGTCTTAGAATTAGAGTTGAGTCAGTTCCACTTGAAAATATCCTATATAATACTGAAATCTCCTAGCAGAACCTTATACAACTTTCTCCTAACAGCTCAGATTCATAGGCCATTTAACTTTTTAAAACCTGGAAACAAGTTTACTGGTTGAAACTGAAATGTACATAATTACAATAAAAACTATAAATATTATAACATCTGGTTTACCACTCAAATACTCAAATTTAACTTGTCACTTGCAACTTTCAGTAAGTACATATGTATAAACACAAGCTAATTATTAAAACCTAAAATTCAAGCAGGTGTCTGAAGCTATTTTAATCCCAGCAAGAACTGTAACATTCTGAATATCAAACACTTCATTTTGATTTAATTTCAAAATATTTACTAATGAGGTGATACCTGTATAGATCTGCTTCTGGTTGCTGACATTCTATAACAGCTACCAGTTTGTCCAGGTTGGCAACAGATTGCAGCACTGCTGTTTCTGGGACTGCAACGTGTGTCTGTAAAACAGTGCCCATTAAGTTCATACAGGACTGTCAGGCAGCAGGGAGGGTATTTTAACAGGCTGAACCAAAAATGCCACCACAAATTAACTCCATTCTATTTTATAAAAGTAACCCAGACCTTGAGATTGGTCTCTCCATCCAAACTTGCAGTAGTAACATGGCATGAACCGTCAACTCGATCAGATGACAGGAGCACCAGATCAACAGGAAAAGTCTCATCTTTGGCTACTCTGACAATGTCCCCCACCTAATGAAGTGAACACAAATCAGAAGTATACAATGAGAGCTTAGAAGAGCAGAATCCATTTCAGCACTGTTACCAAACCATGATGAAACAAGCCACAATGATTAGTAATAAAACAAGAGCTTTAGCTGTGTGATAGAAACACAGTTTTCAATGTCCTTGAGCCACATACCCGAATGTTTTTAGATCTGGTTTTCACAAGGCCACCGCTTCGAACAACATAAACTGGAGCACCGTTGACTTCATTGTCTGCTTTATGTCGTAGCCAATCTTCATAACCCTGTGGACAACACATAACAAATCTAATTTTTAAGCAAGAAAACGAAAAAGTAGACTGAATACCTTATAAGCAAATGTGCTTCAAATTACTTCCTGTATTGTCTGAATACAGTTACTAACTTCTCTCCAGTTTCTGCTACAGCTGTTACTCAAGAACCTGGGAAACCTCTTAATTTTGCCACTTTACACAAACAAGTAAAAGCAAATAAAGGAGCAAAAGTGGTGAAGAAACTGAACAGTCCCATGTTCTCTTAAAACAAACAGACATTTTCTGCAGATCAGATGACCAAGCACCCAACAGATCTTTGATCTATATGGATTCATACACCACAAAACCAGGAACAGTCAGCCCCCAGGCTCCTTTGTGGATTCCTTTTTTTTAAAGAAGTTAACACACTGCAATTACTTTCTCAAGTCAAACCATATAGCATTTGTTACACTTACTGCCATAGCCTATGCACGAAATTTCAAGATTTCTTAATTTTGTGTCACGTTGTTGACACATCAGCTCTGTATAGCAAGAGAAGATGACTGAGGAGGTTTTAGTTTTTTGAGTCCTAATGGAATCACTTGCAGCTACTGAGATTTTAATTGATAAATTAAGCAGTTTTCCTTTACCTGATATTCTGCACCTGTTTTAGGCACCTTTCTCCCAGGCACACACATGTGCAGACACTCATGATTGTGACTCCAGGCATACTATTCCCCTCCTATTCTCCTAAAGTTATGAATACATTGCTTGTTTCATCTAATAGCATTAGATCATAATAGCATAATAATCTCCGATGCCCAGGTCTAGGTACAGTTTGGAAAGCCCCACCAGCAAGCACAGGAAATGGATCAATCTATGAAGGAAGTTCAGCTGCCTCTTACAACCCGGCAAGACTCTTGCAAATGATTTGCAATCATAGAGAGATTTCCTAAAATGCTTTTCTGTATAAGAATGGTGAAAGAGTTAAAAACACTTCCTTGTGAGTCTGTAGACAGAAGAGAGTCATGTGAAACAGCAGGCATGATCCCAACTCATCCTACAAACATTGTATGAATGTTGCAATACAAGGAGTATTAATGCAGATGCAGCTTGGAGAGTTCTGTGGTTGACTGGAGTTTGCAGGAAAAGTTACGTGATGAGTTTTTTTACATGTTGAAAGTACAGCTTTGCAGTTTTACCTTCACAGATCTCTACTGTTATTAGCACAAATGCAAAAGTGCACTGCTTGTGTTTGAAAAGAAAGATGAGAGAGAGGGAACAAGGAAAAGAAAAGAAGCTTTATATACCAAATGCTTAAAAATCAATAATTAAGAAGTGTGCAGTAACAGCAACCATACAGAGACATACTGGGAAATTAGAATCCTAAAGCCCCTATGTAAGACTCTTTTAAGAATCCTTCCTAAGCAGTATGAAAAAGCAAGTCAGTACCTACAGCTCCTTGTTAAAGGTGACTGACAGAGGAAAACAAGGATTTAACAAACATCCAGTAACCTTGGGGCATTTGTCTCATAAACCTGAACAGCTGAGCAATGTGGGCATTTGGCAAAGAACTGAAGTTTACTTTCTTTAGAAAGTACAGATTTCAGCGCTTTCTCCATCTGACACCTCCTGTCTCCAACACAAGGGTGACACCTCACACCAGGGAATTCAGAGCCAACTTAATGTGGTCAGTTCAAATTCCCCCCACACTTATCTACTGCGGCGTTTTTGAGAGCTCTCTATCCTCACTTGAAAACATTGGAAAAATACTGTGAAAAAGAAAGATGCAATAGAAATACAGGGAACGTTGCTTACTTGCATGAAAAGAAACTCAATATTAAAATACCTCGATTAAATTATATTCTTAAGTCCTGCTTAAATAACTGCATCAATGTAATTGAGAAAAGGCCTGTATTTTATATAACCAAGCTTTTCTTTCTAGTTTAGGTCTAAAGTTAATCAAAACCTGCAAAGTAGTAGTTTATAATTTACCTGGCAGTCAAATAAACATCTGTGTTTGATCAGCTAAATACCTACAAACTTATTAAAATGGACTAAGTTTCCTGAAGTTCCTTGGGAAATACCTTTATTTTGTTATATTTTGGTCTGAGGTTTTTTTTTTAACTTTTTGATTTGTTTTTATTTATTTGCTAATTTTGAACTCCTTGGAGGACTGCATACAGATCTTCACAGCCATAAGGAGGAAAAGTGCTCTGGCTAACAAGACAGACAAAATGACACAGCATGAGCTGCATCACTTTGCAGTCTTGTATGTCCTTCTTCTGACCTAGGTGCAATTACACTTCTAAGTAGAAAAAGTTCTGTCTCCTTGGCTGAGACTGAAATAAGGCTGAGTTCTGAGGTTTGCTAGAGGTGCCACATTCACTGGTCTTCTGGAAGTAGAGGAGAGTTTTTCCACCCACTGTTAGCATCTCAAACTTGCATATGATTAATCCTTTCCTTCATCTTTTGAGAGAATAATAAATTACAGTTTAACATTTATCCGGATGTAACTTCGTATAGAACCAGTGCCCCACAGCTTTCAAAAGGGGTTTCTTTCCTTAAAATCTGCTTCTCATTACAGTTCTGGTTTACAGAAAATGGGAGCTGATTTTGAGGCAATACTGGGGATTTTTCCCTCTGCATTCCAACAGATTTATCTTTCTCCCTCGTCTGAGGGCAGCCTATTGGAAATAGCACAATTCACTGTCCCTTCAAGATAACAGCTTGTGAATGTTATTTGCCTCCTTTGCAGTAGGTGGGAGAAACAGGAGAGCCCATTAGATCAGCTTAGGTGCTTCCAATAGTCCTTGCAGAGATATTGAGACAGCCAGAAAATCTCTTGATGCTTGGTAAGTCATGAATGATTCGAAGCTTCCAGAAGGAATGACAGAATCTCTGTTCTTTGCAATTGATAAGATACTAAATTTCCCAATATAACACTGGACATCTGGAAGCAAGGTGGTATCATTTTGGACTATTTTAGACTTACACAAGTCCAACTTCTTTCTGGGGAAAAAATTATCTAATATTCATACCTCTGTTTCATAATCCCTTTTAGTTCACACAGCTTTATTATCCATTGCCTACTTATGGTTATAGCTCTCAAACATGTGATTTTGGTGGGGGGTGATGGTAACAACTGCAATTGAATAGGATTAGGGCACACTCTACATGTACAAATTGCACAGCAACAAGATGAAATGTTAGTCCAAATATCAGTCCAGCATTAAGAAACACTCTGTCCCAAACACCATTCTATCCACCTGAAAACTAGAACTATTTTTACTTTTGCCCTATTTCTGGGTGGCTTTGGGTCTTTCTGGCACAGAAGGTAAATTGAAATTCCAGTTGCAGCTTCGAAACAGTCTCCTGCATATTTTTCAGTTACAAGGCTGCATCTACTCCCCAGACATCACTGTCAAATCCCTTGAAGAGGATAGTTCCTGAAAATTACCTCCCTGCAGAAGAGATTATAATTTTTATCCACATCACTTCTTTATTTATGAGCTTGTTTCTTCTCCTCTTGCTTTAAGGGCATAAAGAAAACAGAAGACTTTTTTTCCTTTTATTTTTACATTCTGATTCCAGAGGCTCTAAGTCTCAATAGGATGTAATATGGTGCTTGAACAAGATTTCTATTAAATTCAGAAGATTTTTCTTATTTCAAGTGCTATAAAGCACTGCAAAATGTTTTATGCAACCAAAGAAGAAGAAAACCAGGAGCTTTCTGAACTGGAGCTTTTAGCTGGTACAGGATCACAGCTAATACACATTTTACACCATGAAATATACCCCTGGGGGCAAAATTTGCCTTTTGACTACTGACAAACACACACTGCACCACTGCCCCATCTACCCAGGCTCCTTTCTCGGTGTGTGATGTGGGAGGATTGGTTCTAACAGGCAGTGAGGTGTGCCAAAGGAATAAGTGAGGAGCTTCCAGAAAAGGTCTTATAGCAAGTGACATGTAATATTTAGACAAAAATGCTGCCTGACAGTCATTCACTGTCCATTTAAGGGTACTGCAGTGAGTCACTGAGTGCTTGACAACCAACCAAATGCTGGAGATCAAGTATCTCACAAGAAACATTAAATACAAAATAGTTTCTAAAAATTAAACCATTTTAACATATTTTTAGTATCTAAACACTATCTTGGTCAGACTCTGCTAAGTAACTTTATTTTAAAAAGACCTTATGTCACAAGTCTTTTCCCCTTTACCTGTTTTATGGCTGTCACAGTTATGACAAAGAATAATGGCAATCCACTCGTAATAGGACTGGTAGGGGTATCTATCATGAGCTAGAAGAAAAGAAAATACAAAAATTAGCCCAAATTCTATTTGTACAACTGTACTTTCCAAAAAAAAAAACCCAACCCAAATGAAGTAAGATGACAACCATTTTCCAAACTCCTCATTATAACCTGAGAGTATATTTACTGTACTTCCTGCAGTATTTCTCAAGCAAAACTCAGTAATACACCAATAATGATGCAAACAAATGTTCTAGGGCACAGAGCAGCCTTAGTCACATTTGCAATGCATGTGACAATTTTAAGGGTCCTTACTAAAAAGGAAGGTATATTTTCACCCTTCAAAGATGACTTCAAAAGTATATTACAAAGGAAGGAAATCTACATTTCGTGAAGCTGTTTCAACACTGTACAATGTACTGGTTACCAGCAATGCAGAATATAACATCACCCAGTCTAAAAGTGGAAATAAAGTTAAGAACATTGATTTCCTGTGGCTTAGATTTTAAAGAACACTTTGGCTAGACTGCACCTTTCTGGTTGCCCCAAGTTAACATGCAGTTTTTACAATTTGTGCTATAATTGCTGGCATGCCAAAAGTGCAGTGTACACACTAAGGTTCTGTATGTGGGGGGATCTTAGTGGTTCTCCTCTGCTGCAGGAAAAAACAACATGATCAAGTGCTGTAAAGAAAATATACACAAGAACTATTCAAAACCACAGACACTGATTTGATCCACTTTACCTGAGACTTATGGCATTGCTTTGGAAATCATTAAAGAAGAAAGAAAAAATCATACATGAAGTTCACTCTGTTATGGGCGAAGAACCTCACAGAGAAAACAGATTACGCCACCTTACAATGCATGCATGAGGTTTTAGGTTGTTTTTTTTTTCCACTGAAACAGACAATGTGTAGAACACAACAACGAGACCTAGCCTGCAATATTGTCTCTTTTTTAACTGTAGCATTACAATTCCAGCTTGGCAGCATATTGACCATGAAAACCATGTCAAAAGCATCTGGATTGGGCTGAATAGGGTTAATCATGACATTTTTTGCCATCTATCCTCTCTCATTCTTTCTCCAGAGAGGCTCATATGAAAATGAAGGAGGTTTTGTGCTGGTGGAATTGCCATGCCAGCCTGCTCCCTTCGACTCTTTCCCCAGAACACCATAGTCCACTGCCTGCCACTCAGCTAAACACACATCCCATCACACACCTCGTGTCACCAAAATGCAGTCTGTCACCTTGTTTAGGGCATGCATATGTGTGGTGAACAATGTGGACTGGACTGTGCTGCAAGTTGAAATCACACAATGAGACCCTGCCCCAGCTCTGCCATCCCCAGTGGAAAAGGTGGTAATGACAGATCCTGCATCTTGGCCACACGAGATTCATATGACAGTGAAGGTATCTTTGCCTTATAAGAAGAAAAAATACTGGATACTAATGAATTTCCAAATGGGATCTGAATAAAAACAGAATTCCATTCCAACAAATGAACAAAAATGACTACAGCTTTTCTCCTGATCTATTTCCAAGAAGGTAAACACACAGACAAGACATTTCCCATACACATGAGGGCATCCACTTGGCATGAACGGAGAGAACAGGATTACACTCAGAATAGAATTTATGCCCTTAGACCCTTATTTGTTCATGGACATCACATTTAGATACTTCCAAAATGAAACACTTTGAAAGAAATGTGACACAAAATTGAACTGAAGAGGCACATCTGCATTAAAAAGACATAAAAGCAACACTGTCTGTGTTTACTTTAAGTAACATTTATGTTCCATCTTCAGCACATTCCCATCTTCCTCATGCTACAGTATCTTAAACAACATGAAACATCACAACAGGAATGACAGTCAATATTCTTAACTAGGACAATGTGATGGACAACACATTGTTAGACTACTATATGACTTTAGTAACTCCCAACAAAGGAATTTTCAGCCTAGAAATGTCCTTCTTTCTAAGTGTGAAAGAACAAGATCAAGGAACACAGGAGGCAATGAATTAAAAATTGCAGAACTGGCCCTGATACTGACACCCTGCACAATTCACAGACAAGTTTTATGAACTCTTCACTACCCTTGCTCTTTGTCAAATGAGGTGCCATCTTTTTCAGATGCATACTCTAAACGTTGGTTAATCACTGTGGAGTGTTTTACATTTTCAAATGAAAGAAAAGTTTGTGTAGCCCCAAATCTTGTCTCTGCTTCAGATACTAATTAGTCTTTGAAAAGTTACTCTCCTCAGAGCCTTTCTCCCATCCTTCACTTACTAAGCCTGCAGTAGCTCCACAGAATTCAGGTACATTACAAAGCTGGAGGGGCAAAGATCGCAGAAAGTGTACAGAGTGTCCTAATCTACTTGTGGATGTTCTTAAGTAAAAGAAATACAGTCTGCTACAAAAGGCACAGCAATACTTCTGACCTCAGCTGTTAATATAACAGCACTGAGGTCTTCAAAACTGACAAACTGTCAATTTTAACTGTAACATCTGTGTGTTCATTTTATCCGAACAAACTGAATTGGAGGATCTTAGAACTGTATCACAATAGTCTGTTGATTTACAAAAGCAAGATTCCACCTACAGTGAAAATATACAAATACTCAAACATTACCAATGCCCACAAAAATATAAAGTGTATCTGGAATTTCATTACTAACTTAAGAGATTTAAAGTTGTATTTTGAGGCAGACAATTGAATCCCTGTGCTGGCAGTGCAATGGACTTGGAAGCTGCACACGTAAACACATTAGCATTTATGAAGATAAAACCTAAGGATAATACTTAAATTTGGACACAATTATTTTTAAGGTTATATTCTTTTCCTAGAGAAACTGTAAATGTGTTCTTTTAACTAGACAGAATACGTAAGTAGAGAAGTTAAATTCATAGAACAAAAATCAGTGACAGAATTTACAACATAAATTGCAGTTTCCTGAGTATTATTCAACTTACCTGAACCAAAAATATAATGAGAAAATAAAAGTTGGCTACTCTTCTGAACTGCTCAAATAAGTTTTTTGGAACAAAATTCCACACTGTATACTGAAGGGAAAGAAAAGAGAAAAATAATTATGACACACTGTACAATTTTTCAGTGATATTCAGTTCTGCTCCCATTAAACTCTGCTAACCTAAATCTTCTCATTATCCAAGTTCCCTCCCCCAAACTTTCTTCTGGTCTTGCTCTTCTCCCACACAGAACTACGGCATTCAATTTTTGTCACGTTTTTTTTCCCTTCTGTTTTAAGTACAGCTAGCAGTGAAGCAGGGGTAGCAACCGCATTGCCTCTACAGGCCAAGTTTAAAATGTTTTCCTCCAACTGGGACAGGGGCAGCTGGAGTCATTTGGCTGTTTGTATCCTGGGTAGGAGAGAAGAAATTAATTCCTGCAGCTGTAACACTCTCTCCAACACCACAGCGATGAGGCACATTCCCACCATCAGCTGCACTGATTTCAATCCAAGGACACACCAGGAGGGACTCTGCTACTGCAGCCCACTGCTGATTTATTTTATGCAGAATACTACCTTTCCATTTGGCTCTTTTAAAAACCCTCATAACCAGCTTCACCCTGCCTTTGAAGTAATTTGGTGCATCATATCCAGACACAGGCAACACTGCTTTAAAAACGATTTTTCTTCAGAAATCCTGACCAATATGCTTAATTGCTCTGCACTTAAATAGGCTTTGAGGAAGAAAGGGTGAGAGAATAAGAAAAACTACATAGGAAGCAACCTAACCTTTCCCTCAAGAAAGTTTATAGAGTTTAATTTTGTATACTGTATGTGCACCTCTAGACATAATATACACATACACAACTTCTTAAGTAACGTATCAAGTGGTTTTCCCACGAAAACCATGGGATCCCTTACCTTGGATGATATGATTCTGTTGTCTGCAAACTTCTGAGGAACATAATGGCCATGCTGGGGAAAACGATTTGCTATATAAATAGTTCTTGTGTCGCTTTGATGCGGTGGGTCAAAACCCTGAAACATAACATGAAAAAACAGGTCATCAAGAAAGACTATTTTATGAACTGTTGTTTTGTAAACTTGTTACCTTTGTGCTGAAAAAGGACATCCAGATATCAAGAAGTAGTTTTAGAATAGCAGTTTTCAAAGAGGAAAGAAAGTTAACACATAAAATTGAAGTCTGCTATGTCCACAGAATTATCAATGGAAATGGAGATGAAAATATAAATAAATTATAAAGCAATGCTCATGATAACCCTAATAAAATAGATTATTGAAAAAAATAAAAGATCAGAACAAACAAGCTATACTAGTACGCTGTGGTAACTGGATTTTGAAAAGATTCTTGCCAGCTAAAAGCCAAAAGCATATGCATGTACCACACAGCAGTATTTTTCCAAACAAGTTCTATCTCCAAGATCTCACATTTTGTCTTATTTCAAATGTGATTTCCTGCCATTACCACCAGTTCATACACAAATGGTGGCAACACTGAAAGTATGGGGAAAAAATGCTTACTCAGAAATATTTGTCAATAGTTTCCTGCCAAAACAGATGATCTGAGTGAGGTCCCTGGGAATCCAAGCCCTGTCCCAGGTCAGGATTTTCATCACCTGCCTCGCCATGCAGAAGGTGTTAAACCTGCAGATGACTCTGAAACTGCAAGAATACCAAATAACTAGAAAAAATTCCAAATTGTCTTGACCAATCAGACACACAGAACACTCTGAAAGATCCAGCAGTTTGCCACAAGAAACTGCATCTAGAAAAAGGGAATAAAAGCCCATAAAGGAATTCTGCAGAAAAATGTCAAAAGGCTATAGAGGATCACAGGCTGGACATGAGTCATCTGTGCCATCCCACTGAGAAAAAGGCCCTCAGTGCTGAGGAGGCTGGAGGAGCAGTGGGAGCCTCAGCTGAAGCACTGTGAACCAAGTGGGCAGCACCCAGAGGAGCGGAACACGAGCCCCAAGAGATCCTGAAAACATGACATATAACGCCAGGCTGAACAATCTCAAAAGCAAAGAGCAAACAAATTAGAGTCATTTAGCCTAGAGCAGAGGAAACTTGGGATATCCTAGTAAATCTTCTGGTACATGGAAGACTGTTCATTGAGAAAATGGATAATTTGAAGGACAAAGAAGAACAGAAGTAAGCAGGCTTAGGCTGCAGGTAAGAAAACTTATGTTTGGATATTGGAAAACAGACAAAAATTCATTTGTTATGGAAAGGCAAAATTAAACACCAAAATAAGTCATGAGGGAAGGTTGCAATGTCTGTAACAAAAGGGCTTATATCTAGGTCATTCAAGTCTATCTTTAATTGAGACTTTCCTGGGGCTACATGACTCACCAGAACCCTTCCTAGCAATGATGTTCTGACCCGGAGAAGCAGGTGATGGCAAAAGACAACAAAACAATAATAATTCATATAACAGTCCAAGAAAACTACTCAAGCAAAAGGCAAAAAGCTTTAATATATGAAATAAACTAGTGAAATTAAATTTGGAACTGTTGTTTGATTAGGAATCAATGAACGTCAGCAAAGTGGTGAATTCCAGCATCAGCATCACAAACATTCCTAATCTTAGAACCAACTTGCACAGTTTACACAATCCCCTTGTTTTTTGATGCCAAGTGAAAGGACAACTGGTGGTGTCCTGTGCTAGAAAGGGCATTACCAATTCCACTACTGCAAGAGAGGAAACAGCATTTGCAATTGTGTTGCTCCACTTGTGAATGAGGCTTAGCCCTTGGTTCATGTCAAATAAGAACTGACACTTCACAGAACTCCTAAAGATGACACTTCTGTACCAGTTAACTACAGATGGTGAACAGTGAGCACAGTGACTGTGTTGGTTGGTATAATCAAACTAGAATTTTCTTTAATCCATTAATGTCTCTAATACAGGACATTACGTATGTTCGCATTCACGATGGTGTGATTTTAAAGTAAAGGAATAATTTAAAAAATCTTCTCAAACATACAAATGTTTGTGTTTAGCATCATTACTACAGAAACATTCTGCTTCAGAAAGGAAGAGGTCCAGAACAATGAAAGGAGAAAGAAAGGAAAGAGGATTTTTCAAAGAGATTTGAAGGAGAATAAACTTTAAGTGACAAGCAGTGGAAGACTGGTCTAGTCACATGCTCTAGGGTGGAAACTTGTTTAAAGATAAGAGTGGAGCAGGGAGATCTACAGAAAGTAGATAGGGACAAGAATGGAAAAAAATACACAGGATACCAAAAGCAAAAAGAAAGGAACTGTTCACAGCTTTAAGAAAAGTAATACAAGCATGAAAGCAAGATGAAAAAAGATGAACCTGTTAACTGCTGACACAAAATTTAAAAAGAGAGCAGTGTTTGTAGCAGAAGTATTTTGGATATCTGACATTAGTGACACAATATTTCTAAATCAATCCAGAAGATGCCACAAATAAAAGTGTTTTGCAAGCAGGAGAAAATGTGCCTAATTAGTAAGACTTGGTACACACCTCTTTTCTATCTCAGAAAATGTCTGGCACTCACAAAATGCCAGCCATCCTCACTTTGGAAAGTCATCTCTACAGCCTGAAAAAATTCCACTCGAAAGCAAACAGATATAAAGCAAGGAAAAAAACACAAAGAGCAAAGAAAACCAGTGGCAGTCTTAAAGCTTTCTGACAGTGATAAATGCTAACCTCCATGTCACTTGCTGAATGTTATTAAAAAATAAATCAAAGATTTCTGAGTGACTAGGATATCACTGAATTTTTATGTGTCTCTTTTAGGCCACTATCTGGGCACCTGAAAGTTGATGAGTTTGATGACACTTTATTATGAAGAGTAAAGACCTCTGTACAACTCCAGCCTCACTGCACAGGCACTTCTATCAGAGATCAACACCTCTGCTCAAGCAGACTCAGCTGATTAAAAGCAAGAAATCTGTTTTCCAGATAAATCAGAATCTCAGGCCATACAAATTTACAGGTGCAGTTGTGCAGTTCAAACAGCTTAAATTTGCAGTCTGTACAGATTTAATTCTGTTTTGTTGACATTTGCCACAGAGAAAGCACGGAAGCTGTGCAGTCAGCAGATCACAATGCACATGCAAGGCAGGCTGGGGACAAAACCCCTTCAGTTGTCAGAGCTGTGGCTGGAAAAGGACACATCCCTGACACCCTCAGTGACTGGACTGTAGTCACAGCAGGAAGCAAGTGTCAGAGCTGGGAATGAAACCCAGATTTCCTAAGTTTTATGACTGTAACTTCTAAAAATCATTTAAAATTACCCATCAATCCCTACCATCTCATAATTAGCTGATGAGACCACAACCAAGCAGATCTTACAGAGAAATTTTAATTACACATCTCTCAGAGGAAAATTCTGCACAAACGCTGAACTTCATTGTTCAAGATTGAAATGCCTTTATCTCTTCTCTAACTATGGGGATGGTCACAGAGCCTGCTCCTGACACAAAACTGATTTGTAGTCCAAATTTCTGTCCAGCAAAGGGATTTTGCACAGTAACTCTATGCAGCCAGCAAAGCAGAGCAGAAAGCACTGCACACTGTTTCCTAATTTCACTTAATAGACAGTTCTTTCTCTTTCTAACGTCATTCTCCAACTCAGCTGCAAAAGTAGGGTAACATGCCCTTGTCAAAGGATTTCTGCAGCTAAACAGCATGAGCAGAGAAACCCTAAATTAAAGTTTGAGTCTTGCAAAATGATTGTTACCAATCTCTTTAAAAAAAAAAGTTAGTTTTCCTGCAGTTATCTAGTGAAGTGATCATTGACTTCATACAAATAATGCTGAATATATTACAAGAACTGGTATTTAAGGCTTCTTGATCAGGTATATTACAGGTACATATATTACATGAATCACCTTTAAATAAAATTTGACTGAGTGATGAAGTGACCTGATTTTCCCCCCTTCATGTTGCAAATTAAATCTAGATTTACTGGCTAAAGTTCAGTCCTGCAGATGATTTATTAACACAAACCAGGTGTTATCTACCCTTGGAATACAGCTCTCATTTAATCTTCAATACACACCTCCCCAGTAGAAGTTCTGCACCCAGATAAACTTAACATGGTTTTGAAAATAGCCTAAATGCATGCCACTTATATACAGTACACAGATGCTTGAGTCAAGCTGATTTATAAAGCACAAATGAAAGTAACCTTTAATGAAAAATAAAAAAAGAAGTGACTCCTAGTTTTCATTTTTCATAAATTTTGAATTACTCTCACCAAAGTCAAAGTAATTTTTATTAAATTTCTTCATCACTGATTTCATGACTGTTCTAAAAGTTAGACAAAGACATTCTCTGTGCAGTAATTAGACCCCTTTAAAACAGCACAGAAAACATTCTGAGGCACTGGGGAGAAATATTTGACTGCAATTTTATGCAGTTTATTTCATGAAAGAAATGGAATTCAACAGCCACCCCCAAACAACCATTTCCTACATTTTGTCTCCATCTCAACCACTGTACTAGGAGAACTGCCCATCAGCCATTGGCTAAGGAAAACTGATCCAACCAAAACACCATTTTTCCACTTTGGTGTGTGGTTTTAGGTTTTTGTTTGTTTATTTGTTTGTTTTTTCTTCCAATTTTTTTTAATGTGTCAGTTCCTTAAAACAATTGCATGGTCATGCCAGTTGTCTGGTGATGTAACAAAAAGCTTCAGTGTGAAAGAAGACTTCTACACTGCTGCTGAAAAAGCATTAATAACACGTAAACTGCAGAGGAAGCAAATGAGAAGCAGCACAACAAAAAAGCAGCACTACCCTCCCAACACCTGCAAGCGTAAAGGAAAAAAAAAAAAAAGCTTTTGCAGTCAACTTGTTGCTATAAAAGGCACATTTCCTGCAAGACTCTTAACACTTCAATAGCGCTACTCTGGTATGGCAGGGTACACCAACGCCCTCCCCGCTCTCCAGCACTGTTAAGTGAGACAGCAGAAATCCGTGGATCTTTCAGCAAGGATTAGTGACATGAGACCAGCTAACAACACATCAATCTCATTATCAAGCTTTGCAATACATGTATTGATAATTACAAATCACCTGACAGGCAATTTTTGTTTATGATTTGCATAAAGTTATTATACTTTAACATCATCTCCCAGGGTTTCTTATTCCTCACTCACAGCTTTTACAGGGGGGAAAAAGCAAATTTGTATTTGCCGGAAGAACTTCTGCTATGCGACCACTTTTCAGTGAAAGGGGTTTGAAAGAAGGAAGTCTCATTTAGGGCCTCTTCCTCCTTTCAAAACCCACACTGAACACTGTTAGGTAAAACAGCAGTTCCCCCAAAAGCCTTCTGAGTATCACATTCTACTTAACAAAGCTAATAAACAGAACAAAACTTGGTCTCAGAAACCCTTTCTCCTAGGGAAGTGACATGACTGATTGTGGCTGCAGAAGCAGAACACCACATTTGCTGGCAGACAGCCCAAAAGTCTGCTATTACACTGCTGTCAAGACATATTTTGATTAAAGGTGTTTTGAGGAAATGGATTTTCTTGCTTTGGATTTTCTTCTGAATATACATAGAATACTTTTCCCTCTGTCAGATAAGATGATCTACTCACACTCCATGCCCATTTTCAGAAGTCTGTGTAAATTTGTACTCCATACAGTCAGCCAATAATTCTTTCAGTCATATAACTGGGCAGTAGTCAAACTGAATTTGCCTTATCAAAGGTTAGCATGAAGGAAGAAACAGCCTCTCACAGCAATTTTACACACTGCTTTAACAACTAAAGTAGTGAATCAGCTGAAGCACCCTGATGTGTAAACAATGCCAAGCAATTTGTTCCTCCCCTTTTAAATATCACTGCAGTAAAGAAATAAAACTGTACTAAAAGTCATGCACTATTCGTGCAACTTCCTCTTCCCACTTACTGTATCTACAGCTGTTCAAAATATCTGATAATAAACTATGCTGTGACCTACTAAAAGACCTATAACCAGACCATATTATTTTGTGAAAACACACCCTCTAGGCAACAAGGCCTGAGAAAACATGAAGCAATAATATTTTCTCTCACAAAATTAAAATATACCTAGTACTGTATGAAGAGAACTCATGCTGGTGCTCTCCACAAAGTCCTGCTTACACAGAGCTCAAGTTGGTCTTATTTTACACACTATTTTGTCAAAATGCCCACAAAAATAACTTGGAAAAATCACTACTTAAAATTTTTAAAATCCCCTATCTTCTCCTTATTTATCTGCAAACATAACAAACAAGGTAAACTGGCCTCATTCACTGCTAACACAGTTCCCTGAGCCAGTTTCTCTGCTCAGGTCACTGATGCCAAACATACTGGTCTTGTAACATCAATACAATCAGAAAGGAAAAGTGGGCTGAGCAGGCAAGTTATGCTTTCTAACACAGTGCTCTTAAAGGCTGCTATGGCATGTCCAGTTCCTGTTAGCAGCAAAGTATTTTAACAGAGGTTCTGCTACACTGTTTAATTCTAAAATAGTCCAACTTGCATCAATGAAGGAAACGGTTTTCTTACCCTCACCCACAATCCAAAATCACATTATTATAAAGCATAATCTATTTTGGACTTCATATGATAAAACAAACCTAAAACCTTGTAACAGCTCCTTTCGCGAATGTCAAGATTGACATTTTTCCTACAGAATTATTATTCCAGTACCCAAAGAGGGCCTACAAGAAGCCAGGGAGGGAGTGTTTACAAGAACAAGGGGGAATGGCTTTAAATTGAGACAGGGCAGATCTAGATTAGATATAAGGAAGAAATTATTCCCTGTGAGGGTGCTGAGGCAATGGCACAGGTTGCCCAGAGAAGTGTGGATGCTCCATTCCTGGAAGAGTTCAAGGCCAGGTTGGATGGGGCCTGTTTATCCTGCTGCCTCCATGTGTTTAAACAATCAAATTCCAAAGGCAGGGCTACTGGCTCCCAAGTTACATTTCAAGGCCAGTCAGTGCTCTCTAAATTTTTTTCTTTTAAAAAAATGCATTATGTTAAAGTCCAAGAAGTTCAAGAGACATTGAGGCCTGGCAGTATCTGTGGTCCGAAATGTTTGGTCTTTTTGCTCCCAAAGCAGTCCATTGCTCTAACATGGAAATGAAGATGCCTTTGAAGTTCCAACTACACAGTTCTAATTTCAGAACTAGAAGTTCTTCTCTGTGGGCTCCAACATCTGGAATATCATCTTCCTGTCAGGCATGTATAAAAGGAGAGTAGGCAAGATTTTTAAAGCTGAAGGGTGACTTAAGACACCCCTGAGGAGACAACTACAGCAAATAAAATTTTATAAAATAAGAATTGAGATCTCAAAAATCACAAGCCACTTTTTCAAAAGACTGCTCAATATATATAAACTACTTTGAACATGGAAAGTGCTACAATTCTGCAATAATCAATCACAGAAATAGCAACCACTAAACAGGTCACAGTAAGAAATACAGAACCAATGCAAGAAATGAAACATTTAACATACAAATCCTTCACATACCTTGAATGACCACAGCATCTCAGACCCCTCCCCCCATGCTTTCTGCACATTCCCTGCATTTGCTAAGTAGGTTTATAGCAGATTTTCAACATTAAATAAGGCATTCAAACCTGTGACAGGTTATAAACTTTCACTAGAAACTAAAATGAAGCTCAAATTTTGTAGATAGCAATTTCACCATAAAAAAATGACACTTGTCAAGTCCATGACAGGAAAAATACAGAACAGTCATACATTCCTTCATGTATTGGCACACTATACGCACTATTATCTTAAAATGAAATGCTGTTTACTCTCTGCTTTGAAAAAATCATTTATAAAAGTATTTTACACAAGCATGAAGAGCTCCTGTTCTGGACTACTCATACAATCATTATTGAAAACCACTGCCTTCAATATTTGGATTTGCTCTACTAGGCAATAGCTACTTATGCCAATCAGCTCCTGCACTGTGAGTCTAATTCACATTTTTTCAGCATGGAAAAAACCCAAAAAATTCTTTCCAAAGGCATTTTCCCCCCAAATTGCCATTAAATAATAAATCTTAAAGCTTTTTCAAAATGTGTGCCAAAATTATACTGACAATTGCTGGCAGTGGCTGCTCAACAAATTATACAGGAAGAGAATTTAGTCCATAGCTGGAACTGTCTGGCTGTTCCTTTTAACACACTTTGATAAAGCCTGCTCTGTAAAACATTACAGTTTTGAGCCTACTCCATCCAGCCATCCAATAGCACTTTTAGTTCTAATTCCATTTTGAACATGATTTATGACCTAAGTGCCAGTTTAATGCCCTGCTTTCAGACACGTGCACAAACTAGTCTATCTTTAAAGCTTGCTAAATCTTTAGCTTCCTTTCCATTTTGTTGCAATTCTCTTTCCAAGCACATATGTAAATATCTACAAAAACGTGCACAACCACCCATAAACTAGCACAAAAAACATGCAAAGGAGCAACAAAATGCAGCAACATACAAAATGTATTTTTAGGGATAAACCATATAAAACTTCTTCCCCTAGTAAAACATTTCAGCATGAAAACAAACAGCTTGCCTTTTGTCTACATCATTATCTCTCCTTCCCATTTACAGGAAAGTTCTCCTTTCCCAGACCTATTTTTACTCAAAGTAAACAAGGAAAAAAATCCTCTTAAGTCACTGCATGTGGGAGGCCAAGGCATTGCAAGGGTTTGTTTTTTAAATCACGGTGTAGCTTTCAGTCTTTTCTACCACAGTCTGTACTAATGCTAAGTGTTTTTTTCAACAGCAGCTAAAAAGAGGTTTGTATTAAAAAAAGGAGTCTAGCTGCAAATATGTCACCTGTGTTTTGCTAGAAGATGTGACCTTGCCTTTACAGAGGCACTTTGTCACATCTATTTTGCTGCAGTTCTTATCTGCTGGCTTAACAAACAGATTTGGTGGTAGAAATTGAAGGGCTTTTTTTGAGAGGTAAACTGAGGATGCCTTTTTCCTGATTACATAGTTACAAAAACAGTCATAACTACTGAGTGCACCACAATACAATCAAGAAAAAGAGATAGCATATCACCAGTGAAAGGCACAAGTCACTGTGTTTTTATTGAAATTTAAACATATTGTCAAAATTTTCTTTTATATCTCCTGTCTCTCCATCCCAGAGGAAAGCAAATGTCAGTTTTAATGAAGTCAGCCAATCTATTTAAAACTATAAAAACAAATACCAATGATACTCAAAACACATGTTGAATGTTATGAAATTCAGCACATATTTACTCACCTTAGATTATGAATTTTACCTTCTGATGACAGTACAGAAACAATCTCTCAGCAATAAACTGAACCTGAGCATCCCCTGTCCCACCAGGCACTACCTACTGACCACAGGAGAAATAGTTTTTGCTCATTGACTACAAAGTAATATTTTTCTCCCTTAGTCACATAAAAAACATAAACCGACAGAAGTTATTAAGGGAGCAGGACCCTGTTAGTGCAGGAATATCAAACAGTCAATTAAATAGTCCTGTTATTGAATGATAAGTGGGAATTTGGCACAACAAAAATTTGCTACTTAAAAAGTTCATGGCCAGGAAAAAAAAAAAGACAAGAGGATGGGACAAGATACAGGTAAAATATTCAAGTCTCACAGCAAGGCAGCACATCAGACAACCCTGATCTTCCCACTTTCACAGAATCAGTGTCAAGACTGGTTTGATTAGGTTTGGGTATGCAATTTTTAGATTAAGAGTTTAATTTTTATGAGGTAAGACTTAAAAATTACACACAGGACACAGAGGATGTCTCCATTTGGAAGAGACAGCTGGCTGGAGGCAGGGCCAGGTTCTGCACGCTTTGGAACACGCTGTGCTGCAAATGTATCAGCCCTCAGCAGTCGCAGAATACAAAGAGAAAATAAGGTTATAAGACCCAAACACATGGGAGGACTAGTCCAGCACATCAAAGAATATCTCTAGCAAAAAAAAAACAGGGCCACATTTCCTCCTGTGCCAAGTTACACGAGGGGAGTCCTTGACCTCCAAATCTCAAACTACTCTACCAAAGCACTGCAACCTTTGGGCTGTTCTTACATTCACCTTGCTGATCCCTCAGTGACAATTCAGAAGGTGTTAACCGGGCAGTCTGAAGCACAGGAACTCTTCTGAGCAAATATGCATTTATTTGTCTAGCACACCATAACAAACTCCCACTAAGTTTTAGCCAAAAAGGGGAACAGCCTTCAATGACAAATAAGAGGAGGGAAATTGTACTCCAGAATAGAAAGGTGATTTCATAAGCTAGATTCTCAGTCACTGATTAGTTTAAAATAATTTTGACATTCAGAAAAAGAAATTGGGAAAAAACCCCAAACTGCATTCTGTAAAATCATCAAGTGAAAACAATACACACTTGCAAACAATGAGATAAATGCTGTCCACCTTGTTCAGAATGCCAATAACTGCAAGTTATTACAAAATACCATCTGTCCTCTCAGAACATCTTAACAGCAATCGACATCTGAAAGGAAAGAACATCCCAGAGGTATAATCCTTTAGTGCTAATATATTTGAATACTTTTCCCTTATTAGTAGAAATTTTTCATAAGAACACATCCAGAAGATGAAGAACACTCCTACAGATATGTGCTGGCTGTGGAGGGTGTGAGGTGTGACAGGGACTACCTACACAAAAGAGTCAGAAACATTCCCTGTGATCACCCTTCAATGCAAGCTATGTAGAACTTCTGGACTTGATGAACTCCTGACATCCCTCCAAAACTGAACCTTCTCATAACCATGAAATACATAAAATAGTCTGGTAACTAGGTTTTTCAGTTAATCTATAGATTTTATCTTTGATTTACAGTTAAACAGGAAAGCTGCATTTGCCCTAATACCTTGCACTCCATAGCATAAAAGTTGTTGTGCACTACAGCACTCAGGCTCTTAAACTGCAAAGATACTCTGCCAAATACAGCATAACACTTGTCTTGAACTGTCATTTATAAAAGAGGGACCAGACAGGCAGCTCTTTCCAGCTTTTGTACATCACTGAGCTGTTAGACAACAGATCAAAAGGCTCAAACTCCTTGTAACAGCAATAGAAGGGAAATCCTGAGACTCTTCTCCACTTGACAGGATTAATAGTCAAAAATTATGCTGCTAAAATCATACACAGAAGGGTATTCTATCACAATTCTTAGAGAGCTCCTCGCCAGATCACTGAAGGTATCATTATTTTCTTTTAATACCAGAGCTCCTGCACTCCATGTACAGCATCAGGACATGAGCACAATCCAAATGCTGTCATGAACTCAAACTGGAACAGAAAGTCACCGGGTGGTACAAATGTCACTGTACTCTCGTTTTGTGTCGGTGCTGCACAAACCCGACCAGAGGAACCACAACAGCACTTTGCACACAGACTAGCCATGAGGTCTAACCCATCATATCTGGAAATGCAAATAAAACACACTCTGCTATCCCTGAATATTAATGATGCTCCCTATCAACTGTTGTTTATCCGGTTGCTTTTTTCAAGCAGAGCTGGCTGTGCCTGTGGCGTTATGCAACCCTCCAAATCCACATGCCCACAGCTCGCTGAGATCTCAAGGTAACAGAGCTGGAACCCAAGCATCCCTCCTGCCCAAAGCTTGTCTTTGTAATGGCATTTTACTCAAAGCCAAGAATTGTAACTCCATATGTCTCCACATTTGTTCATTACTAAAACTTAAGTACTTCCAACTATTAACTGGATATTGTAACATCGTATTAACTAGAAAGTTAATGACTTTCTATGCAGCTTATTTAGCATGGGGCAGCATTAGATGGAGAAAAACTGATAAACTGTGTCTGTAGGGTAGTGTAAATGTTTCTGAGAAAAAAAAAATAGAAGGCCAAGACACCAAACAGCCACACACACACTTAATGCTGTACTACTGTCACCAATTTCTTATATACAACAAATCACTGAAGAAAGCATGTAGCACCTCAGTTAGAAAACTGTTATGGACTTGTAAGATGATAATAAAGGTGAATAAAGTCTTAAGCTCTCAGCATGTCCCCTCAGAGGACTGGTCATCCCTCTCTGTAGCTCTACAGGAATGCACAGGCCTTCACAGACCAAAGCACAGGAAAATCACTACTTAAAAAACTTAGCTGAAATAGTTTGAATTCCATACCAGGTCCTTTCATTACTTGAAGTTCACCTGCTTCATTTTCCCTGTCCCCTTTACAACTATTGACAATACAGGTTCTCAAGACCATATACACCCAGAGCACTTAGTTAGTATATGAACTACTGCTCTCTAAAGCAAACAAGTTGCAAAACAATTCATTGGTTTCATACAGAGAGTACTTAATAACTACCTAAAAGCACCTTCAGCAAAGTACCAGTCCCTCCCCCTTTCCCCAGTCCCTTACTACTTTTCCAGCATTTCTGCACACCAACGTTTTCTTTTGTATTACTACAACAACCCACTTACATCACTCCCACGTATTTGCCTGCTTCCAAGCCTCCTGTATGGGTGAGAACACTTTTTTAAAGCCCATTGCCACATCAAGCACAGGTACAAACGCACATTCCAAATGCATCCAAACCCACGCATTCTTCTCCTCTCCTCTCAGACATGGATTTTAGCACCTTTTGATTCAAATATTTCTGTCACCCCACTCTTCCCACTCATTCTGGTTATTTTGTCAGCATCTTTCCCCATGTTCTCAGCCCTCTGACATTCTTTCAGAACCTAAACATCACAGCCATGGGAAGAAGCAAACATATGGTGGGATCTATGTTAAACCAAGGATTACACACAGGGATGAGTTGTCTGAGTGTCTCCAGGAAGAAACATGCAGCATGATACCTATCTTAGGCCATTTTTCAGCTTTCTGAGCTGTGAAATAACCAAACCATTAACATCACTGACATCTATAGAAAAGAAAATGCAAAACACATATTGTTGCAATAATTTTTCTCATTAGTACCATATTTAAATGTCTGCCAATAATCTCGACTTTTTATTGTCCTGCTTTTCTAATACACTAATTCTTCCCTGTCAAAACTAGTGTGACTTTTAAACAGTCATTTTCCACCAGTTTCCTTTAGAAGCACTAAAACCTCCTAGTGCCAAGTTTATTGCTCATCTTATTACACTAAGCTTTTACTTTCTATTAAGGGCAAACAGATTTCTGGAAAGCTGGTCAGCGTACTCGCAGTGAAAAAAGCAACCATGTTTGATACACGAATTGCCAGCACTGATACAGTCCTAATCTAAACTCTACAGAAGACAGCATAATGCTGCTTTAAAAACCACTCTCAAACCTCAAGCCACCTTCAAGTGGAAAAAATGACTGCTCTGTTACACCAAACAGGCTTTTTTAAAAAAAAAACCGTGTGTACGACTGTAACAGAACAGAGGAGTGCAGTCAGAGCTCAAACTGAGCAATTAATTTCCAGGTCAGTAACTCTTGGTGTCAGACCAAACTAGTGAGCACTGTGAAGCTGGCACTGAGACCATCACCACAAGCTCTCTGCTTCAGACACAGAACTGGGAAAATCTATGGGCCATGGGAAACGAGGTCAAGGAAGAAAAGGGAACACAAACATTTTAATCTTTTTTTTCAGTACAAAATGATGCAACAAATTAAACAAATCATTACTGAGACAGAAGCTTTAATGATCAAAATCTAAAAACCTAACTAATGTAAGCTCTTGCACTAACCTGGACAACATCTGTGATGCAGGGTGACTCCAATGAATGGAAAAAAGGTCATTTACAAATACATAATTTAGAAAATAATTTCTCCCTTTGAGAAGATGCAAGTGAGATAATGCTGGACGGGGCAGGAAGCCGGCCAGTGCTTCAAATCAAAACAGTGAAACTCGCTGTACTTCCCTGCTACAGCAGCACAGACGTGACAGGCACGGCCGCCTGGCTTCCCCTGCTCGCTCTAACACAGCACAGCAAGCAGCGCCCGGCTGCGGGGACAGGCACCCTCGCTGCTGCCTTTGCCGAGTGGTTTCCCCCGCCAAAAGCCTTTCACGGATGTTTTCTTTCCATTTCTTTCACTTTCAAATGCTCACCACGCAGCGGCTGCAAAGCGCTCAGGTACGGGGAAAGAAATGAGACAGACGCACGTCGGGTGAAAAAGCCTTAAAACATTTCGCAACGGGAAGGAGGAAGAAGCTGCGAATCTCTGGAGTGTCGGTCCAGGGAAAAAAAACACCGTCATTTCTCCGGGAAGTTTGGGGAACCCTTCCCAGCGGGGGCCACAGGTAAGGGTCCTCTGTGTCAAGGGGGGTTCGAGGAAAAAAAAAAAAACCAAAACAAACAACCAAAAGCCAAAACCCGAAACATCCCAAACCCTCCGATACGGGGTCAAAATAAAATCTAAAACCCGACAATAACCATCCAAGTGCAGCCTGCGGGTCTCCCGGCCCCAGCGGGGGGAAGGACTCTCCT
>VZRZ01003747.1:895810-1007169 GCA_013398175.1 Climacteris rufus | reverse complement strand
CCTGCCGGGCCCGGGCTGCCGTGGCCCGACTGCCCCCCTGCCCCGAGGTGCCGCTTCTGGGCCACAAGAGCCGTGCGTGGGCCCGAGTGGCCCTCGGGCAAAATGCCGGCTCCCCGCACGGGCTCCGGCCGCAGCCTGTCAGGGCTCAGCGCCCTCAGCCAGGGCTCCAGCCTGTGAGGGCCCCTGTTCAAAGCGTACACATGTTCCAATAAATACTTTGAAAAGAGGCCAGATAACCACTGATTTAAAGCCCGGGTGCACCGTGTGCGGGTCTCCCAAAGCAGGAAACAGGTGCCCTGTCCTTGCTGCCGACAGCGTTGTCATGAACTGCTTAAAAGCGAGTGTGGAAACGTGCTGATCTCTTGAAATCTTCCACTGGAAGAAATCTTCCCCACCTGGACGCGTTCCTGTGTCACCTGCTCTGGTGACCCTTGGCACAGGGGTTGGATTGGGAGATCTCCAGAGCTCCCTCCCAGCCCTGACAGTTCAGTGATTTTGCTCGGAAAACATCTGCTGCTTATGAAAACAAAACAGTGTTCAGCACCAAACACTTGGACACACCTATACAAGTCTGCAGCTTCTGCGCCTGTGTGACTAAGAACTAAAGGAGATTATTTTAAGCAGTAAAGACCTGAGCGTTTGTGTCCAAATGTAGTTGTCACTGAAGTCATTGACAACTTTGACACTGACTTAAAGTATTTTTGTGTGTGAAGAACACTCTTCCTGCTGCTCCCATTTGTTCCAAGGGAATTATGATATATAGCAACGAATCATAATTGTATGTGCCATAGTTTTTAGTGTTCAGTTAGAAATTTAGGACATAATTCAGTATTTAAAATAGATGATCTAATGTCTGAACAATGGAATCTTATGGTGAATGCTGATGGTTTAAGCATCTGCATTTAATTAGAAAAATAGCGTTTAAACAGCAGTGAATAAAACTATTTTTATCAGGCACTTAGGAAAGCTAATGTTAGCAAAACTCTGTATTAAATGCTAGGCATTATTTCAAAACATTTAAATACATCAAAGCTGAGTTTCAAACAGCTTGCACTACCCTATTCATCTAATGCGAAGTCCAAAATAACACAGTGATTTCATAGCTATGGCACGTTGCCTGGAGAGTGGCCTTAAGCCAGAAGCTGAACTGATACACTCAATATTTGTGCTCCTCCTTTATCATCAGATGTAGAACAGGCTGCTGACCACTACACACTAAAATTCATATGCCATTACTCTGAAGTGCAAGTATCTTTGTCACTTTGTCCCTGCCAAATTCAAGTATGAGTTGCACTTTCTGCAAGCCTCTGTTTCCATGGCTTGCAGTTGTGTTACATAAAGCTGCTTGGCGCTGTCTGTTCCACATTGCTGTAATGATACTCTTTCACCAGGCAAAACTTGGAAGCAATTTGCAAGTTATTTGAACCCTACAGTTTGCATTTTTCACTCGAAGATGTTTGTATTTTAGTGGATGAAAGTATATTGATAGGATGGAATTATTTTCCTCTGTGCAGCAAAGGCTCTGACTGCACCTTTTCCAATATACAGAATTCCACTACAATAACATCCTTTCCTAGCATCTTGCCTAGTACAACTTTGCACCTTTTAAATTGCTCAAAAGCCCACACTAGACATTTATGAAGTTTCATCTCACCCTTGAGAGAGAAATAGTTTTCAGAAGAGAAAATTGAAGCAGAGCAGCCAAGCCAGATATTGATTAGCCAGTAAGTCTTCAGCACTTCTCAAATCAGAGGTCAACTATATTAAGAATTAAGATTCCCACATCAGAGATCCCACTTTAAAATACTGCTCTGAAGCCTCACCTGAATTCACACAGCAGGCTTATACAGAAAAAAAAGCAACTGCTGAAGAAAAAGTCACCTTCTGAAGATTAGGTTTAACCCATCACCCAGGCTCTCTTGATTAGACTCCAAGCTTTCCAGTTAAGGATCTATGAGAGCAATGATTTCAAATGTTTGTTTAGCAAGATCGGGATACAAATGTTGTCTGATAAAAAAATATTTACATAAACATAAAAACACACATTGAAATGTTAGGTCCAGCAAGCTTTTATTTATATGTGCATGAGTAATTCTTATATAATCAATGGTGCTACTTTTAGGTTTATAAAATTAAACATTGGTAACCACAGAATCATTGCCTGAACATGCAACCATCAAACTGATGCTGGGGCTGTTAATGGTACTCCCTGAAGTTGTTCCTCTGCAAGATATTTACACATTTCCATTAGTTTTGAATGGTGTTTTGGGGCCCTTTTTCAGCAGCAGCTGGAGAAGTGCTGTCAGGCTGTGTGGCCACATCCAGTACAAGATGAGAGGAGATGGAAGTGCGGCGCTGACGCCGGAGGGGGAGCTGCCTCCAGCACTCCTCGGAGCACTCAGAAGGGCTTGGCAGCCAAACCCTTTCACCTGCCACGTCCTGGGGTGCAGCAGCCCCATCCCAGGCTCCCAGGGTGCTGCTGCAGTGCAAAGTACATGATAGCAAAGGGGACAGTGTGCTCTGCTGCACTGACTTTGGGGCAGCCCAGCATCTAGAACACCTCTGTCCTTTGGGGGCAAACAGAAAAACAGCAAAGCCTAAGAGGTGCAGAGTAAGGATGTGTGTTTATGTAGCAAAGAGCAGTAATACTCCTTACAGTATCATTTTCCTGATGGAAAATTCCTCTCAGTCATTACTTCGGTTTTAATTAAATATTTTGTAATTTCTCTAAATGAGTCTTTTAATCTATGCATTATTTACTTAGATAACTACAGTGCTAATTAAAAATGTACACTATGAAAATGCCTATTTTGTATCTAATCCATAGAGAGAAAGAGCTGCCTGAGAGACACAGGGTTTCTTCCAGGCATCTTTGTACCAAAAGCATTTACTTCCTGGCTGAAGCATCACTTATATATAGATAATCAGTGGCTGATTTTCAGTCACAAGGCCCTTCATCTAAAGACATATGTGGATTCTTACCTAGAGCAACCAGTCTTCAGGGAAAAACTTGAAAAGTTAGAAAATGAACTGAACTTCTTAAAGGAAAACCTTGTGTGCAATTTGTCACTCCTTTTTTGTGCCCTGCAAGAAATAAGATCAGATTAAATTACAGGCTGCACAAGGTGACATTTCCAAGGCACTACTGGATCTCCACAATAATGTGTTATTTTGTTATTTCTTCTTACCCTTTCTCTCAGTTGTTAAAACCTGGATCCTGATGTAAAACCTCACCTTTCCATTGTTGTTTTTTGCTTTTCACTTGAGAGCTTTATTTAGAGCGTAGAACTTCAACTTCTACGCAACACATTAAGCTGAAGAGAGCTGGATCCTGGAGTGCCAGGTGAGGGGCTCCGTGTGACACACAGAAGGTCAAACCTGTCAGTCCCCAGCACTGCAGCACACTTCACAGAAAGATGCTCTGCATTTACCTCATCCCTGGCTCTCTGGAATGGCCTGGCCTGCTAAATACAAGTCAGAGAGTTGACAGTGCTACTCAGTTTGCAAGGCCCCAGGATAACAGGAAGCTGTGGGGAAAGCATTAAAATTCATCTTCCCTTTCGGCCTCACTGTTAACTTTTTAATTACGTGTTGCCTGTAGGCCATAATGTTCAGCTTGTGGCTTTCTCTAAAGCTGTTTTGTTTTCTTTTTCCCCAGGGAAGCAGTCCAAGATAGAGGAAATAGGAAATCCTGAAAAGCCATGCCTTATCTTCATGAAGCTAAGTATGACCAGGATGAAGAATAAAACACTGATTGTTCATATTCTTATTTTCCTTTCATTTTTTTTTTTTTAACGGAAGAGAGACATTTTTTTAACTTATGGCTCATAAGGTTTGGAACATCTCCAACGGCCCTGTCTTGATGGAAAGTGGAGGACTTGCAAACTCAAGGTTCTGTGAGGAAATATGTTAAGTCAGTTAATTTCTATTATATCCTTGACAGTGACATAATTTTGTTATTCTGTATTAAAAACAATGGTATCCTTATAAAATGTGATTTTTTTCTACAGACTCTTTATTTAATGATTTATAAAAATACACTTTTCCAACTAATTCATTCTTATCCCCATCCTGTCATAACAGTTTATTTTTCTAATTTATAAGCCCAAGTGATTATTGGCATTCATACATCACCTCATGGTTAACTTATGTAAAAAACTGCCAGGCAGAAAATGATGCATCTCAATAAAAAAACTCATCTCATAATATTTTACAGGGAATTTTTTTTTTTTTTCTGCTTTGTAGCACCTCGGTGAAAACCAGTGAATGGATAAAGAAAGATTGAATTCTGGAGAATAAACACAGGGACTAGTACCTAGGTCTCTTGACACTGGGCACCTGGGACATTACCGTGACAACTGTAATACAAACAGTAACACACCTAGAGATGTTATGTTGGGAAGGAGTTTGAGATCTTTGTGGGAAAGGAACACAGGGATTCTGGCTGTGGTTGCACACTCTCTCTTGGTTTAATAGCTTATTTCAAAATGATATAACATCTCCTATATGGAATGTTCTCCAGGTCGTGGGAGGCAGGATTTCAAGCCCCTCATAGAATCTCAGTTTCCCGTGTCTTGGAGGACAAACTGCTGGATTGGATAGAGGTTTTCTGAGAGCATCTTCTGGTTCAGACTTTACAAGTCACATAAATCTCAGTGGGATTTAGATATGAAGTAACCTTGTCATAACTAACATATTTTTATGTTCTCAGGGTTCAGTTTTTTAGTATTTGAGCTAGCTCATATAAAGCCAGCTAACATGTTCCTATAATGCACTCAAATTATTAAATAGATATTCCTGAAGGTGTTCCTTGCTGTGCTGTTGGCTGGACAGTAGCCAGCTTGAATGCTGAACTTGGATGCCTATGGATCTTACCTCTCCCAGCAGCAAGGAACTGTGATTACACAGGCTCTTTTTCAAGGCTCTTCCCGTCTCTCAACTCATCCAAGGGTAAAGGCAAAACAGATTAGGAGAGCCTTAATTCATTGCTCTCCATCAATTCCCCACTATTTAATCATGTGCCTCAGTGGTAGCTGGCAGGATATTACCCAGTATTGGTGAGTTCCTCCCTTTCTCAAGGGTGAGAGATTAAACTGGTGTGCAGTGACTTTACCCCTGTAGCTGTACAGGTGTCTTAGAGCGGTGGTTACTCCCTGCACAGGCGTGTCCATGACAAAGCACAGGGCTCCAGCCTGTCTGGGTTCCACAAATACCAAAGGAAACAAGGCAGAGAGGCAACACAGACATCCTGGGGAGGTGAAAAGAGGTGAAGAAAATTTCAGCGCCTCATCTAAAACTGATACAGCCAGCTTGGCTGACAAAGGACAAAATAAACGAGCTCTGCCAATGCTGGTTTCAGATACAGGTTTCAGATACATCAGTGGGTAGGAGAAAGTCTCACAGATGAAGACAAAATCACCAGCTTGCACTTACTCAACACTGGAGAGGCTGATCATTAGAACAGCTGTAAAAGCAATTTCTGCTAACAGAGACGCATTTTATACAGCAAAAGAGTTTAACAAAAGCATTTACCAAACAGAATAAGCTGGCAAAAGCACTTCTTCCTTCCGACACAGTGTTTACAGTAAAGTTTTTGGCACTTCAAAAACTGTAAATTAATCACATCTCCAGCTGATGTTTGTGATGGGACCCATCTTTCCAGCAGCTTTCCTTTCAGCACCATCCTTCCTACCTCAGCCCAGTGTTCCCAGGGGTGCTGAGAACACACTGGGGATCTCCAGGCAGATCTCCTGTGCCCACCAGCAATGCCAGGCTGGCTCGGAGCAGCTGAGCTCCCTCCCAGCAGGGCCCTGGCCCGCCCTGGGCTGTGCTTTCCTCACCCACAGACACAGCGCGTTGTGCTTTGCTTTGCACTGAGGGCTTTGGACAGCGATCACAAAACAGGCTTTTGGTTGGGTTCCCCCCACCTCGCCTTTATTTTGGCATAAATATAGGAAAATGGGTTGATTTACACCTCTGTTGGGGAATGAGACTCTCCTGGCCTTTAGGTTGGAGGAACATAACCAAAAGGTGATTTTTAAGACAAGTTGTGTATCATATAGGAAGAGTATATGTAAAGTGTAATGACAGGTCATGGTACCACTAATTCTACAGTACCTTCACATTTCACTTCTGGTTAAGCTTTAAGAAAAGTCATGTAGGCTCAGAGTTTCAAAAACCTGTCTACAATTTCAGAATCAAGTTTCAGAACTAACTATAGAATAAATAAACCCATAGGAAGTGTTTAGCACTTAAGCTTTATCAATCTGATGCTGGATACTCAAAACTTGAGAGTGTGTGTGCATATATTTATTATTTTTTAAAAATCCCTTTGTGACCTAGTATTCTAGAAGTAAGGTGCAATAATCTACCATGCAGGGATATCTGTGGACTCTGCAGACAGAAAAAAAATAGCTGTGAACATGACAGATGATGTTCCTGCAGCCATATGAGGCAAACAAACATATGGTTGCTCTGTCTGAAGTTTCTACAATGCTTTATGGCTTCAAAATGTAGCAAAACATTGGCTGATTAACATAATTAAAGCATTTTACAAATGATTCCTAATTATTTTTGCAAATGTAAATGAAGATGCTGACATGTGAAGTTTTTTGCTGTGCATGATGAATACTGAGTTCTCATTTTACTGAGTACTGTAATCAAATTTAGAACAAATGTTATATAAGTGCATAAGTAATCCTAATCCTAATCCCTTTTCTGCTGTCTCACTTTCTCCATCTAGGCCTGCTGCAGCTGTAAATCTATAAATCTCCCATATTTCGTGATTTCCTTGCATATTTTTATTTTTGTTTCCCAATCTCCTGCCTTTCTGAAAGCATACATTTTTAGTTGATAATGGTTCTGATGGAATGAGAAGTCCGATTTTCAGCCTTCTGGCAGCTTCCTTACTGTACTGTATGTTTGATCACAGCAAATGTACAGTACTGATGTTATTGCTGTAAAATATGAAGACACCCTATTGAAACACCTATTGAAACAAATCTAGAGGCCTTTAAAATTTTTTTACTCTGTCTTTAGTGGAGTATCTATTGTTTTCAATGTTTTATTAATATCAGGAGAGGTCAGTTGAGGCTATGTCAACAATGCATAATTCAACGTGGCCAGAAGATATCAGATAGCTATAAACAAACTAGTTGGTAATAAATCAGTTCTGGCTCTGAAACACTGAATTCCCTGTGGGCAACCTGACCCTCTTTCTGATTTTACCCTAGGATTTGTGCCACTGCTGTAATCTGAAATTATTTCACTGGCTCAATGAAAAAAGGCCAGGAGGGACAGGATCCAGCGCAGATTTAAATGCTGGACTCAGAAAAACAAGGGAGAGTGTGCTAGGGATTGTGTTTTGTGATATATTTTCATGAGATGCTTTGGAATTCACTGGCTTAATAATTTCCCCCCAAAAATTATAAAATAATCCACATATCAATTAAATAATCTTATAACAATTATATTTTAATCTCTTTTATTATTAAACTGCATCTTCTATTTGGAATATTTCTAAGGGTGCACAGTAACAAAAGATAAGTATTACAGATGATTGGTTCACAACATATAATTTATCCAGTTAATTTAATTTTGTTGTATTTGTCTACAAATTGCTTATAATTTTATGTGATTAATTCATTATGTGAACCTAATTGCTGAAATAACTGTGAGATCGTCCAGCTGAAATAAATAGCAGGCTTTTCATTGACTTAGTGGGAACAATGCTGGGCCACTGGAGGTTTATCCCTACTCTGTAGATCTTACTGAAGTTATTCTTTGGAAGTACACATTTGACATATTATTCTTTCTATTTCTTGCTTGTTGAAACAAAAATCATTCTTAAGCAGGGAAAATTCACATATATAAATTGGTAAATGAGACCTGTAAATATTCTCCAATTTTCTATTTTTTTTAATATCATACTGCTCATGAATCTATCTATTAAAATGTATCTAGAAGAAACCTAACACAATTACTGTAAATTGATTTACAAATTGAAACTTACAGGAATTCTTTCTGTGGCATCCACACAGATTACCTAAATTTTGCCTAGCATAACTAACCTTTGGTGACACAATAGGCAGTTTTATCTGGTCAGAGGCTCAAAGAACATCATGCAGTCAAAACCTTAGAGCCTGTCAATGGAAATAAGATCTCAGGTGTCTGTCTTTTTTTCCAGTTACATTGATTAGTTTAATTACTGCTACTGCACTTTTACACAAATCATGCTTTCTTCACAACTAGGGCTGTAGGCATCACAATGATAATGGTGGTGACATGGCTGCTTGTATTAATTATATGATGACTTCAAAGGCAATATGAGATATAGGTAACAGTAAAGCTTTTGGAATGATGAATTTACCAGCCATTTGATAATTCACAGATTCCATGGCAGGTGCTACAATCCCATGCTAATGTGTAAGAGAACAGCTCAGGAATATGTTGTTAGATGATGAGCCATAGCAAGGAAAATAGTGTTTCATGTTTTTTAAGTCACTGCATTTCCTTCTCTTTTGCTTATCCCCAGTTCTGCTTGTTTCACAAAAATACATTCACTGACATCACTGGGGAGTCAGTGATATCACTGACATCAGTTGGGAGTCAATTGTTTTCTAGAAAATAAAATGGGCAGCAGTTTTCCAGTCCCACACTCCTGCCCAAGGCCTGCTGCACCAACCAATCCTGGTCATCTAGCTGCTCCTAAAAATCAATCACAAAGGATCAATATCCCCCAAAGCATAAAGTTTTTCTGAACCTCTAACCTAGATCATCTTCACCAGTAGGTAAATTTTTTGCTTCTTATCCTGGCCCAAATATGAAGTACAATACTGAGCAATACCTTTGTACTATCTGAAAATAATCCTTCTACTTCAATCTGAAGAACATCCAGTTTCCTTAAGTTTTTCTGATAAAATCTGTGATTATTTTTGTTGCTCTCATCTGGACATTAGCCAGTTGGCCATGTCCTTTCCAAACTGACAAGCACCAAATGGAGCTAGTACTTCAACTGAGGCCTTATCTGTGCTGCACGCAGTGGAAAAATAATTTCATTTATCTCATATATGTTTGTATAACCCATAATAAGATACAGTGTTTTTTCCCCCCTATATCTATTACATTTTGACTACTGGCAAATGTATGCTCTGCTATGACATTTTAAACTCTTTTTCTGGCAGGCCAAGTCAGTCACTTTATATCTAACGGTTATGCAATTTATTATTCTTAAATAATTCCTATTTTTTTTAAATTGACCATTTTTTTAGCACCATCCAGACTATTTATCTATTTTACCAGGATTATTTTGAATTTAGCTCTTCTCCTTCAAAGTGCCTTCCAGTTTGGTATAATATGCAAATATAATAACACAGTATTCCCTAATCCCAATGCTTAATGAAAATACTGATTAGTATTGGACCCCGAACAGACTCCCATGAGAACCACTCTTCAGTTTACACAATGAAAATGGATTTGACCAGCACTAGCTCTTATTATTAACATGGATTTGAGTTATCCCTAGAAAACAGATAAATTCCAGTGCACCCGACGTGCATGGCTGCCCTGGAGCCTTTCTTGAGCCAAACAGGATTCTGGGTTAGTCAAAGAATTCATTACAGAGCCCACAGAGGGCTAAAACAATTCCTATCGAACTACATCAGCCTTTTGGAGAAATGCCACCTGAAAGAACCTGAAAGTGATATGGACAAAGTGCATTGTCTAACTTGTACATTTTTAATTTTATTCTGCATGGTAAATGTGCGTGGTGCCAGCTGAGTTTGCCCTTCTGCATCTTGCCAAAAAGATACTGCAGGTGACCCAGAAAATGCCGCAGTGAAGAGCTGAGGTTGGATCATCTACACCATTGCTACACTTCCTCATGTTCCTTTCTCACTTCTCATTTTCTTGCAGTTTCAGCTCTGGTGTTGGGTTGATGGTACCCTCAGGAGAACTGATCTTGGCTGTAAAACCACCAGGAAAGCCACTCCAAAGACTTGTGTTCTTGTCTATCTATCTGTCATATGTAGTCAAAACACCAAGTATTTCTTGTCGTGTTTTGGGAGAAAGAACGGAGAAATTGAGAGACTCATGGTTATGTTCGAAATTTATCAAAGATGATTCAGATAGGATTTACTTATTCCTAATACATTTTTCTTTCTTGAACTGACCTATCTTCTTATTTGAATGTATGTGTCTTTGAGCTGAATAAGGAACTGGGGATTTGCCTGTGTAAGGGCACACATAAATTGAAGGAAACAAGAATCTTCGTTTGATAGAAAAGGCTTTTGCTCAGAGAAGTATCTGTAAGGCAAGATTATTATTTCTTTTATTTCAGATTTGAGAATCTGATTTTTATTCTGAGATTGAAGCACACTACTAACAGTATAATTTAGATATCAGATTTACCTGCTCCCTACAGCTGCCAGCCTGTATTTGGTTTCAGGATTCTGATGTTGACTATTAACCTATTTAAATATTCATCAACAGCCTTCTGCCAAGGTGGATTAATTCACCATCTCGGGTCGCTGTCAAGTTGTCAATTTGTCAGATATTTTTCATTTGCCAGTGCCCTTTATAGTGACAATGATGGTACACTTACAGCTGAGCAACAATTTTTCTGTTGGTATCTCCTATAGAAAAGCTCTCCAACATTTGCTTGGGTAAAGCTTTCTGCTGTGGCAGGTTTGAAAAGTAGTCTTTTAACCAAAACCAAGAAATGTTTATGGAAAGGAGCTGATGGACTATCTTATTTGATTTATGACAGCGAGGGCCTGTAACACCAATATGAAAGTTGCCTCTGAAACTAAAGAAACACTGTCAGTTTTTATACCCACTTCATTTGTCATCCAGAACTGTGAATAAAAGACATCAATATTAATCATGGAAGGATTCTGGCTCTCCCTCCAGTGATGACCAGAATTAACCCCTTGTCAGTATTTGATAGAATATGGAATCATTAACTTATTTACTGAATCAATAATTAAACATTAACTCATGATAATTAATGCAATATTTCTTTAATAAAACATTATTTATGTTATAATTATTACCAGTATCTTAAAAAAACCCAAAACAAAAAGAGAAAACTAAACAGATTTCTTTTGTTTACCTCAACATATAGAACATCTTTCTGGGGGACACTTTCAGAAACATTCAAGACATACTCCTGCAGCTGATGATTCATGTATTTTTCATGATGGAAATCAAATCAGCTGCATCAAGCACACAAAACTCCTTTTATAGCTCAAGTACTTCCAGCTTCCAAGTGAGTATTAAAACCACAAATTAAATAAAAGAGTTTTCCAAAGCAAGGAAACTCTGTTGAAATGTACAGAGACAAATGTTTACTTTTGTATTTTGGAGGCATTTAGGAGCGCTAGGAAGAAGTCTAGGCGAGCCAGTGGAGATACAACAGGGATGTAAATGGGATAAGAATGAGACCCTTGGGCTCCCAGATATGCTTCCCTCCCCAGGGGCTGTTTTAGGTCAACATACCACAGTGGAAAGGGATTTTCCCTCTCTAAGGCATATCTGGTGTGGAGGGCCATCAGAACGTGACCCAGTGTGACTGCAGGTCAGAGCCCATGAGAAATTCACTGCAGCCACAAGCACCCCAGAAAGGCATCTCCAGGAAGTGGTAACCCCAAATACAGCCTTTTCAGGATCAAACATCTCTAAAAACATCTCCCAAGACATGCACACAAGGAAGAAACTCAAGCTTTAGTGAGAGCTCTAGGCTGGAAACTGAATTTTCTCCCTCATTAAGCAGAGTCCCTGACTCCCAACTTCCAGTAATTTGGTTTCAAGTCTAGGGAAGGCACCGGTTCTCGTTTAGTTAAACACAACAGAAACAGAAAACCGGTTAATACATGTCTGAAAAGTCTGACAGTCCAGATTAATAGCTATGTTAAAAACGATGACCGAACAGACACAGATCTGCATAGTTCAGCTGGGCAGACATCCTACCCCATTTGCTAGAAGCAGTTTGCATACGGTGATTGATTTCAATGTAGTCTGCAATTCTGTTGAGCAGGTGCTGTATTAGCAAATCTATCATTAAATAAATATGACACATGTAATGCTACACGTGGGGATGCTTTCACAAGGCTTTGGACATGTTACAAATTGGTACATGGGTAGACTGTGCTCTATAAGATCAGATGGCTGAGGCTGCAGCCTGCACTGTATACATTTCCACTCTGGTAGCAATGTAGTGATGCTGCTAAGTTAAGAGCAATATGAAAAAAAGGAAAAAAGTCTCTCAAGGGATCCACGTTTCCTGCAGAATAATTTATCTTTGTTTTGTTTTTTCCTATATAGTTTTAACCTATTACCGGGCAGCCCCGTTATTACGGCTTATCCCGGTAATCAGTCGAAGACGCAGAAATAATGAGAGCTGGACTTCGGGCTGTGTTCAGAGCAAGGGCGGAAAAGGGGAAAACCCCTTTCGTTTAATTCTTATATACACTTTTAGAAATCACAG
The DNA here is from genome assembly GCA_013398175.1 of Climacteris rufus. NCBI lineage: Eukaryota > Metazoa > Chordata > Aves > Passeriformes > Climacteridae > Climacteris > Climacteris rufus. Next base: position 994,685 of record VZRZ01003747.1, on the reverse strand, counting down.
ATCATTGGAGAAAATTAACACTTCCGTCTCTAACTATATTGGTTATAAGAAGTGTCCGTCAAAGGGATCTGTGTCCATGGGAAAGGAATGTAAAAAGATAATTTTTACAACAACATAGCTATGTTTACAGAAATCGTCCTTGAGACTGTCTAACAGAGAAAACTAGCTATTTTACGGTGAAAAATGGGCAACATTAACCAAAGCTGAATGACAGAGAATTGGAGAGAAAAAAGGAAGGAAATGATGTGTGGATGGGGAGAGTCAATCATCTAGGAGATCAGTTCCAACAGATCTATGGGAATGAACCTCCTTCATCATCATCAGGCTCCAGTGATGCTCCTGCAGGCACTCAGCTACACAAACAGGGACTGGGCAAACCAAAGTTAATGGGGTGGACGTTATTTTAGCAGCCAAACTGAGTCTCAGAAGAAAGTTACTATGGTCAAATAATGATTTGTATTTGTTTGCATTTTTTGATCCTAATTAGTCCATGGGGCTGTGAGCTGGCTGCACCAACAGTGCATTTCCTGAGGGACAACTCATCCCCATCCTTCCAAGGCTGCGGTTCTGACAAAAGTTAACAACACTTGACACAGACAACACAGAACACATTTTTCAGTCATTGGTGTTTTATTTGCCCCAGTGAGCAGATCTGCTCCACAGAGGTGCTCTTCTGAGGTACTTCTCACACACCGAGAAGTGATTACAGTTTCTCTTTAGGGCCCTCAATGGCCCAATGAGTTGGGAATTAGGATTTTGAGTCCTGTCATGGTGTTGCTTTCATTACATTTCCACAGTTCACTTTTTAATGCTCTCTTCAAGAGCTGCTGGTGAACTACTAAGTTAATTTTAAAACATTTTAGTGGTTAATGAGTGTAACTTCACAGGCCAGTCAGACCAATTAGTCTAAACATTCTTCTCCTAGAGGTCAGGGAGTTTCACTCAGTATGTCCCATATGCAGACCCCACTTTTTGGTGAAACCAGGTATTTTTGGTCCTTAATAGAAAAAAAGAACCAATTATTTACTTAATGACTTAAAATGAGAAGCAGCCCAGCCCTCCCTTTTGAAGCTGTTGCGGTGTTCAATCCCATTCTTTTTAAAAATGAAGGCAAGACTTTATCCCTAATCTAAGATAACCACTAGATTTCAGAGTCCAATGCTATCAAATATCTTAGTTATGTAAATATTTACAAACCACTGTCTAGTCACCACTTCACCTTTGTGTTAATCCACTAAACGGATTAAGCTTTCTACAATTTTCACCGGGAGCTTTGTTCATTTTCCAGTTTGCTCCTCCAGCTGGTTTGCAGACAAGCAGTGCTTTGTGGGGAATCAGATGGCCAGAAGCGGGATGAATGAAGTATTGCTGAACAAGACCAGAAAGAAAGAAAGAAGCACCTGTGAAAGCCAAACCACACTTAAATTACAGTGTTACCTGTTGCCCATTTTTCACTGTAAAATAGCTAGTTTTCTCTGTTAGACAGTCTCAAGGACGATTTCTGTAAACATAGCTATGTTGTTGTAAAAATTATCTTTTTACATTCCTTTCCCATGGACACAGACCCCTTTGACAGACACTTCTTGTAACCAATATAGTTAGGGACGGAAGTGTTAACTTTCTCCAATGATCTGTGATTTCTAAAAGTGTATATAAGAATAAAACGAAAGGGGTTTCCCCCTTTTTCCGCCCTTGCTCTGAACACAGCCTGAAGTCCAGCTCTCATTATTTCTGCGTCTTCAACTGATTACCGGGATAAGCCGTAATAACAGGCATCGCGGTAATAGTTACCTGTCCTGGCAAGAGTGGGGCTGGAAGATGGAACACCCATCAGGCTCACACCTGACTGATCCATGCGGTTGGTGCTGCCCAGGCCGGCTTCCCCATTGCGTTTGCTGGTAGCTGGGCCATGGAGAGCCCAGAGCAGCCCAGGACCGCAGCTGTTTCACATGGGGCTGTCTCAGCCGAGTGGGGAACCCTGGCCCTGGGGCTTCCTCAGGGCGCCGAGAGGAGGTCACAGCCTGAGCCCCCCGTGTCCCAGAGCCTCCTGACAGCGAGGGCAGCGCGGCCTCCCCGGGGAGGCACCACAGGTCGCTCCCGCACCTCGGCAGCCCTGGATGCACCTCGGTGAATCTGCCTTCTCCTCCCACTCCCTGCGGGCTCATTAGAAACACCCTGCAGCTGGGAAGCAGCAATTCCCCGTGGAGAGGCTTAGAGAGAGGCATGGCTGGGGGTCCGGACCTGCCCTGTCACATCCAGGAGCGGGGCTCACCTCCCGCTCTTGCTCCAGTGCAAGCCGGAGTCTCAAAAGGGAATGGAGAAGCAACATAATTTTTAAGGGGCAGAGAAGTAATTGGGTAATAGCCTTCACAGCTACATGCTCAGCTTTCTACTGTTTGCACAAATGAATCACAAACAGGAAGATTGATACCACTGGAAACCTTGGGCTACCTCTCCAGGCACAGATAATCTTCCATCTCATGCTCAGGCAGTCAGTAAACAAACAGTGGCACTTTACACTTCATTTGTCAGCCTACAAGGCACGGGTTGTATTCATGTTTTATCTCTACACTCATCTTACACAGCGTTGTCATGCAATTTGCAGTGATTTTTTTTGAATTAGCAATAATTATAAGGAGAAACACACCACTGAGTAAATTATAGAGTCACTTGCCATTTCCCGAAGCAGCACACTGCTGCTCTCTGCTTCAATTCTCATACTCATCTGCACCTGCTACAGGGAAAAACTCAACACGACACAAATTCAAAATATAATCAGAAGCAATTCTAGAGAAGCATTCTAGAGAAGCATTCTAGAGAAGAGTGGTCAGTATTTGTAAAGGACAGATATTGCTGTATTATAAGCTGGACTAATCAGCTTTATCAGCATTTTTCAAGCTACGTTTTCAAATCCTTGCTACAAATATCTGAAGCTTATTACAAGATCTCTTCTTTCAGTTTAAAGCACAGTGCCAGTCTGATGTTTATTTGCTTGCCACGGCAAGGTCTGAAGAGCTCTCTGGGAATTTCTGAGAACTCAGAAGTGCCATGGGAAGATGAGCCACTCCCTATGTGCAGCAGAGACCATTCAGCATCTAAGTAGAAGAGGATGACACAAAATTCAGCTTTGGGGGAAAGCAAAACCCAAAGAGACATTGGCTCTAAATTTGCCATTCAATGATCCTTCTCTGAGGACCATTCTCATAAGCACTGAATGATTCCTGGCACCCTGAAAAGATATTTGAATCTTACTGGCATCAACCAATACCTCAGAACTGAGATGATGACTCTCCGTTCTTATCACACCATAGATTGTTCAAATGGGGCTGAACATTTACTCTGCAGTGCCTGAAATAACTCGAGTCTCTTCCAGCCATTTTTGAATGGCTTTAAACTTCCAGCCATTTTACTCACAAGAAACTGCTCAGCCTGTTCTTTTTTCCTTTTCCCTGAACATCATTTCCACTCAAATATGGTCTCAGTTTCAAAGCCTATGGAGAACACAGTCCCTCAAAAATCTCCATAAAGCATCTGTAAGCTGCACAATATCTATAAAATTCAGTATGCAGACTGAAAGCCAAACACAGGTGATGGAAACAAGGACATTTTTATAGGCATGAGCTTATAATAATTTAATGGCTGAATACAGAACAGAACAATGGAGCAGCTAAAACTCTCTGATTTACACTGTCTTCTTTCAACACAGCCATAAGTAAACACAGTCAAAAATCATAGTCAGGAAAGTATGAGACAGTACTTTCACAGACAGTGAAAAGTAGTTAGAGTATCCTGTGCCACTTGTTGGCAGCCAATACACTGGGAAGATATCTAATATTGGCTAAGAAAGAGCTCATGTGGGGATAGCAGGGATTTCTCTTTACCAGCACATCTTCAGCTCAGCCTATTCAAATAGAAATCCTAGATATATCCACACTTTGGCAGGATTTCTGCAAGGAAGGAGCTGTCTTAAAGATATCCATAAACCAGTTCTGAAAGCTGATGTAATAGAAACTTTTCTCTGTCCAGGAATATGTCTGTAAAGGACTTGGCACTGTGGAATGAGATCCACTCATTTTCTTCAAATAATTGATGATAATCCCTAAAGTGTCCTGCTCATCTGTTATTGCACCTTAGTGTCATCTGCAGTGCCTATGCCTATTCATTTCCTACACTGTGATGCTCCAAAATCTGTTAGTTAACTCTGCAAAATTGATGTATGTACACAAATCAAATGCACCTGACTGGATCATCAATGAGAGCAGATTCCCCTCCAGTTCTACTGGAACTCCAGAGAACCAGATCCCACTAACTCTGCTACCCTGCTATCAGCATTACAGAGGTACAAGCAGGCTCAAGCCCAGGACCTTTGCTTATAAGGCTCTTTATTAAATAATCATTTTGCTGAAAGGCTTTAGTAAACCCAGTCTCCTATTACAATGGACTCTCTTACAGCCTCCCTCACTTCTGGCCATTCCTTATTTATACCACTCAAATTACTCGGCTCATTAGTCTGCCATTATAATAGAAGTCCAGTTGAGTTTAGTTTATTTACTGTTTGTTAACAGCCTTTGCTCTAACAAAATGACATCAGTTTTTCTGTGTTTACAGGAATCTGGAATGTATCAGGAGTGAGGGAGGAAAAAAATTCATCAGGGCTTTTAAAGACTTTAATCATTCACATGAACAGCCAGACAACTGCAGTCATTCAGAATGGAAATAAAATCAAAACACACAGACTTCCCTAGGCAAGTGGATAGCTCTTAAAATGACTAGCCAGATACAAAAACAAGCTAGTTAAAACAATATTGACTGAACCATACTGCTTTTTGGAAACTAATAGTGAGAGAAAGTACAGAATAAAATAGAAAGATCTTCCAAGTATTCTGGCTGCACTGAAACACAATAAAGCAGATTGCTTCCACTAAGGAGGCTTCAGCTCTTACTCTTCTTCTTAAAGGGGTTGTGTCACCAGGATTTATTATTAATGTGGACATAAGCTTGCCAAGACACTCGGCTTTATGTTAAGAGGCCTCAGTGCAGATTTGAGGTGCCAGTTTGGCATGATGCACTACTTCAAGTAGATGCTTAACTTCAAGCTCTGTTGTTCCCACTGCTGAAACTAAAGAAATCATCAATTTAGATTACCTATGTTGGTATTACAGCAGGAACTGGAACCTCTCCATCAGGGGCTCATGCCCTCCTCAACTTGTGTGGTGCATCAGAAAGGCCACATCAACGTGTAGGCAGCTGCTTCTTAAATCCTCACAGGTGGCTTCAAAGGACACGTGAGAGAGCTGTGTCTAGGCAGTCAGGTTTGAAAATTGTGGCCTGAACAAATTGTTTAAAGGAGTGAGGCCAAATTTTCCACTCTAAAATTTTTGCTGTTACTTTTCATACTGGGATCAGCAACAGGCCAGGTTCTATGGAGAAAAAAAGGAGCTCTGTCTAAACAACTGCATCCAGTTCCAAGAATGGAGCTGAGGAAAAGAGAAGGATGTTTGCCACATGGTAAAAATTTCAGGCAACCACTGCTTTGCAAACCTCCTGGTGCAGAGGCTTGGAAAATGGAACAGGGTTCGCCTAGACAGAGATGTACCCTTACACCAGAGACAGCTAAAAGAAAGAATTAAGGTTTGTCAACCTTGGTGAGTGTTTAGTTTCACATTGATGGATTGTTTCAGCTTGTAAACCATGATTGTTTAATGTTGTGCAGAATCTCATACCATGAGCTGATGGAAACATTAACTCCTACCTGATAACTCCTGTTACATCTGTCCTGTTACACAAGATGTTGCTTTATGGATTCTTGTGTGTAGTAGTACATCCGATTGAATTACTTTACCAAAGTGCTCTTAACAAAATGACAATGCAGCTAGGTCAGGATAAACTAAAAATAACTTCTAGAACAAGCTATTGGAAAATTAATTAGTTTTGGGTCTAACCCAGTATTCACTGCACTCCATGGAAAACCATCCACTGGTAAGCACAAGGAATGGCAGACCAAGCCTTTGCAGGATTCTTTATCACTGGCCAAATTATTATGTAAATGCAAATCCAGAATAGCACCATTAAGTAAAGAAGTAAGGATAAAAACTGACTTTATCTCTAGCAGCCCATTTCGGGCATTTGTTCATTGATACTGTTTGCCAGCTGAAACCAAGTTATTTAAGTTATTTTACACTTGTGCTGCACACTGCCAGAGACGCAATGGGAGTTCATTTTGCTGCTGTGTCCTTAGAGTCCTCTGCTGTCTCATGAAAGCTCCTTTCCTGCTCTGGTTGAGTTAAGGACAATGTCACCATTAACTGTGAACTTTCTTGGTTTTGCTACTTTGGTTCATGACCTCAAAGTTACTTTAACTAGAAAGGACACAGTATTAGAATACATATCCAAGTAATCCAAGGAAAGAGTGTGAATGACTTCCTAAGCTTTAATAAACTCTCAATCCTTTTATATTCTTCCTGCAATATTCTCCTTCTATACTTGTGCTAAGCAGCCCTAGACCTTACAGCCATGGACTACTTCCCTCCAGTTTTAAGCATTTAGATGTCAATTATGGCATTGAATTCAAGGACTGAATTGTAGAGCTTCACCTTGGTATAACTCTACTGGGGAAGAGCCACAGTTGCTATGATCTATGAACCATGGCTATGAATCAGTACTGCTGTGCTGATCTCCATCCCCTCTCACCAAAACACTCCTCAGTTACACCAGTGTGACTGAAAGGAAAACCAAGATTTAAGTACCAACACGATGACTTAACAAGCAGAAAAGTTTCTAAACTTCTAAGGCAAAAGTTCTTATAATATGATGAATACATAAAAACAATGAAGTTGCCTTCCCTGGCAAGCAATATAGGTAGGAATTAGCAGCTCAGTATGGGCAACAATGCAGAGTTGCCCTAGAGTTGCTGACATACTCTGATTTCTTTCTTACTCATTTCAAAGCATCAATACAAGGTTTTTCTTCTAAGCATGTTAAGGCACTTCACAGGGGATATCCTTAGGAACCAAGTGAAGAGAACAGGCTGAGCTAGGACTGAAATGCAGACCTGGATCTGCATCAATTCTGTTCTAGGAGAAAGCTCTGACTGTCAAGCAACAGTGTCCTGTGAAATGCAGCCTCTCTACTGCAACAGTTTTGTAATGAATGCAAAAAGTAATTACTGGGACAGAGCAAGAGGCTGGTTTACATCACATGGTGATCAGGACACACACTTGAGATATGTGTTCAGCTCCTTTTTCCAAAAAAATGTGGTCCAATTCTGCATTACATAAACATAAGAGAGATTTAGAAAGATTCCCTCTCAGTAGCCCACAGCCCAGTGACCACATGCCTCTAGGTGCCTCTGCAAGGTTAAACAATAATTGTGATTAAAATAACAATATTACAGCAATGAAGATTTACGTGAAAGCTCCAATACTTTTTATAAGTTATACAATTCAGATGTTTTATTATTGAATCCATTTAGTTTTCTGTCCTTCTATCAGCTTGAATATGTTGGTGCAAATGGGACTGGTGACTGACTTCCTAATAATCAAAATGCAATTATTCCCCTACTTCAGATCATAAACTGTAACTTTTTATTTCATCAATATAAATGTTTAAGCAGTAACATCCACGAGGAGCAGCTACGTATCGGCTGAGCTGTAAGTGACCTACATCAGTGGTTGATCATGCTTCTTGATTAGTGTAAGCTTTAAAGCTCATAAGCTGTATTCTGCACTAAGACAGACATTTAATGAGTGATAATTAGCTAGTAGCTTGCAGTTTTCTAGTACTAAAGTCTACCTAAGAATACAAAAAATCTTTACTTATCTCTAGATATGGTATTAAGAACAAACTTTGAGCTACTCTGAAATGACCTATCTTCACACAAGAGTCTTGGGTACAATTCTCTCCTCATCAATATATAATGTTAACAACATGTGCATCATCTAAACCAAACTGCTAATTAAAAACCTTTAATAAACATTTTCTGAAGTTGACAGTTTTCTTGAATCTATCAGGGATAGCCATAAAGCAATCACAGATGAAAATATTTATGCATATAAATGCATGCATATGAACAGCTGGCCTGAATCAGTCTTCCAAAATAGTCAGCAGCAGATTAGGGAGAGAGACTAAGAATGAAGGACACATTCAGGCAGCCCTCCTTGTAATCTGATGTTGGTTTTAGGCAGTATATTTGGACATTGTAGTTGTCAGTCATGGGTATTCTGCGGGTCAGTGATTTTGAAAATTATCTTGGCTACGTGGGAGTCAAAGGAACCTCAGGGCTTTCGATTTCCTACTTTCAGTGCAGATATCCTCCCTGTTTTACTGCCACGTATTTCCCTCGCTCATGGCTAGTGTCAGTCTGTCTGCATTGGGAGGAGTGAGAATGCAGATAAAATGGGAGGAGAAAGAAACCCCAAGGCTGCAGGAGAAACTCCTTTTCTTAAAGGCAGATTCTCCTGCACCATGTCATTCACTTGCCTTTGCACCCGGGGTACTGCCTGGGTGCCCAAGTGGAAGGAAGTTGCTCTATGAAACAGGGTCAAGTACTAAGGGGATAGATTTTTAAAACTATTTAAATGGCTAATGGTGTAGACAGGCAATTAGTGTGACTTTCAAATTGCATTTCCTAATTGCATAGTTAAATACTTGAACACACTTCATGAAATTTAGTCATTGTTCCTTCTAAGATCAAAATGAAGGGAGATCAGGATAAATTACAAGTCAGCATGCAATCAGCCTATTTTTGCGTGCCTAAATAAGATGTCCATGTGAGAAGTGCAGTTTCTCATCTCTTCCCTGGTATTATTAGTTGTGCCTGGCTTTGCATTGCTGAGCTGGAGGATGAAGATGGGCTGGAGCTCACCCACAACCATCGCAGCTTCCAGGGAGCATGGGTGGATGGACAGGCAGCAGTGGTAATCCCACCAGCCCCACCCCTAAATCAGATCCTTAACCCCATCCCCCCGTGTCAATGAGAGCCCTTAAGCAGGACTATGGGCATTAAGTGTGGGGAGGCTCGTTTTGAGACAGTTGCGGCGGTTTTCTCTCCATCTTTCACTTCAGATTCAATTAATATTCCAGAATGGACATGATGACAATACAAAGGCTGCCTCCAAACTGGGGGATGGGGTGGGCTGGGAGTGGGACCTTGCAGGTGAGACAAGATGGGCAGTTAACACTCAAACCTACAACACATTCAAAAATCAAAGCCTTTCTGTGATTCAGAGCAGTTTCTCTGGCTAGTTTGAATATCTGTGCCAGACACTGGCAGTTACATGATGTGAACACCCTGTCAGAGACAATTATTTTGCCGATTTGTTCTTGTGACAGCTCAGTTATACACCAGCACTTACAGAGAGCAACAGAACAACAACAAAAAACTAACTTAGAGCATAGCCTGAAGAGCAGTGACAAGAGAGATTCATCTCTGGGGAAAATAATAAGGAAATACATTTGAGCACAGGAGCATCCAAGGGTTCAGAAAGTCACTGCTGAGTGTGGGAGGGCAGGGCGTGAAGGCAGCTGACAAACCAACACACCCATTGCGAGAAGTGCTCCCCTCCGCAGGAGACCGCAGCCTTTGAAGAAACACAGCCCGGCGCCCAAGAAGCTGCTGGGTGGCTTTGGCTGCTCTCTGACTTCCACATTCGTCCTCAGCACTGCTCTTGCTCTGTAGCTGGATCCTTAATCCCCGCAGGTGACTTGCTCCCCTCCTTCTAATTCTTCAAATCAGCATCTCTGATCTGTGCTCCCCTGAGCCTGTCAGTTTTATTTCTGGTGTTTTCTGAGACGGTGAGCCTCCGTGCTTGGAGAACTTCTCCTGCTCCAGCTGAGAGGTGCAAATCCCCGTGGGGATTATCATTACCGCAGGCAGGTGGAAAGATGGCAGATAAAAAGGAGCACTAGGCACACTCTTCTACTCTCCTGCTCCAGCCTCATTTGAAAGCAGAAGCACCCTTCTCTGTCCCTCTCTGTGAATACAAATAGGAAAAAGCCTGGAGTGTGAGAATGCTGTAAATAGTCAGATCGGAGATGTGTGTTTGACAGCTCCTGTGCTCCACAGGGAGGACGTGTGCTGGGTATGTGATAGACTTCTTACCTCCCTTTGAACACATCTTGGACTTTTTCTGATTTCAGGCCTAGATGTGCTTGTCTCCCTAACTTTCAGACAGGACTTAGAGATGCTTAACTCATACAGCCAGCCTCTGTCTTGATCTGGCACCTAACCCACTGAGATGCCTTTGGAAACACCAAAGTCAAGCAAGTATCATCCAAGTGCTTTTCCCTTCAGGAATGAGTCTTGGAAATGCAAAGCAACACTGTGGGAATGACCCTGAAATGGTGATATATTAGTTTCTGAGCACTCACAGGGTAACTTTTCCATCATTTTCCCAGTGCAATAACTGACTCTTCAGATGCTTTTGAAAAACCAGCTGTAACAGCATCATGCAAACATCAGTTGGATCAATACATCACCAGCTGCCAGTCAACATTTTTCCCCCACTGCAGCCACAAACCATTTTGAAAGCAGCCCTCCTGCAACAGTGAGTGGTGTTTCTTTCTGCCGCTCTCTGAGACCGATTGTAAAGTTACATTTTTTCCAGAACAGTTAAAGAGCATTAGTTTAAATCCCTCTCATTTAAAAGTACAATGGCCAATCAGCTGACTGGCAAGCGAACAATATCACCATTAGCTCTGGAAACCAAACACACTTTCAAATTAATCAGAGAAGGAGAGGAGAAAAAAAGGGAGAGCCTTTTGTGACTGCAGGCTGCAACAAAGGCAGGCTCAAAAAAGCTCACCCATGACTTTGGGTAGTTCCCAGCATACACTGTTTATCCCTGTAATCAGTATTTTGGGGGAGCTAATGCAGCAGCAGCCATTCACAGGGACACCTTTTGCTGGGGAGGGCAGTGCACAATCGAAGGCTCATTTGGGGCTCGAGCACCGTGGAGCACTTTGCAAGGGGAGTCAGAAAACTGACACGAACATCGAGCTGTGCCAGGGCCTGGGGAAGCTCAGAGGAGAGCAGCTTGTCAGGCCCCAGAACTGTCTGGACTTTCCAGAATCACCAGTGCAGTTTTGGCCCAAATCTTCCCCTGCAGCAGAATGGCTGCTGTAGCAACAGCAACCTTCCAGCTGTCCTGCTCAAGGGAAGGGAAAAACACCTTTACTACAGAGTTCAATGATGACAAGCAAAATTCAGCTTGAGGAGTGTCTGGAATTTTTCAGCTGATAAATTGTCTGGCAGCTAAAGTCTCAATTTAGAGCAAAATAGCCTGGAAATAATATTACTACCTGATGTTTCCCTAAGGAATCCTGCTTGCTCAGTGCACCCTGTGGTTATGCACACTTCCTGTTGGTATTACTGTGATTTGCAAGATATTTCAGTCTATTTAGACTACAGGCTGTACCGGCTCACATGAACTACCAAGGTGATCTCAGTCCTGCCCTGGGTGTTCAATCCTATAGTCAGAATTGTTGAAAATCACAGAAACATCATTTCCCCTTAGTTTTATGTCACAGATTTAATACAGATACAGGTTAAGAACTGTACATACAGTCTTTCTTAACTGTATAAAGAAGCAATGCTTAGAGGACCATTTCAAACTTTTCAGCTTTTACCTATACAGGAAAGAAGCAGACATATTTTTCACCTGTGTGAGCTTGTTTAAAAGACTGATTTATATTATCCCCTCCACAATGTAAAGTCCCAGGTCTGAGGAAATCACCAACTTCACTTTAAGCTTTACTCCCCCGAGCACTGAATTCTTTCTGCAGCTGGTAGTTCCCTCCTCCCTCGACAACAGAAACTCCTTTCCCATTCAGAGAGCTCGAAGACTTCTCTCATGGAATACACAGTATAAAAGCAGTTGAAATTAGCATATGTGTGGGTTGAGAAGGGCACATACACAGTATTAAAACCTCAGAAAATTACCCAGTAGGCTTACTGCTGATTTTCAGAAGACGCAAGGAAAAGGATGTTTTTACATTTTTCTTTGTGGGGTGTAAAATCAGATTTTTTTTTTTTCCAGGAAACATAATTAAATTACTTATTCTTATCAGACTTCAACAAAATACCCACACCATCATCACTAGAGATCTGTGCTTTCAGACAATTCTGCCATCAAATGGCATTGAACCAGAACAGAGTCCAGTCAGATTTTGGAAGTTACTTTCCTAAACGATAAAGCCCAAAGCTTATGATGAAACACCATAAGCTACACTGAAGACTTCCAAAATAAAAGCACTCAGATTATCTGTAGGACATTATGCTGCTCTGCAAACAAATGTGTGACTTTGGGATCCTCTCACAAGGAATTATCTCATGGGGTCTCTGGCTTTCCACTGAGAAAAAATTCGTGGTTTTCAGCAGAGGAAAAAAAAATGTATTATTAGTGATATGACGTAGCAAGAACGATGCCAGCGGTGCAGGCCAAGAGCGATAACTGCACTGCTGGATGCTGCTCCCGGGCACAGCACGGATGAAGGGAATTGCAGGGATGTGTGGTAAGGAGATACTCAAGCTCCATCTAGTGGAAAATAAATCCCTGTACGGTCAGACTTGGACACAGTTGTTGATAGTGATATGCACTAATTGAAAAGAAATAAACCCGGGTATGGACTTAATTTCCTGGGAGGGAATGTTCTCTCTTCTCTTTCCAAGGGAGTCAGGGTATAATCATAACTGAGAAAACAAGCTGGGACTAGAAAAACAGAAAAAATCCTGACTATGTACTGGGACTTAAGGATTTAAGGTTCCTACACATATATTTTGCTCTCCCTTACTCCTGTCGTATCCATCTTGAGCTTCTCACTTGCTCTTATTGCTGTGTCCAGCCTTCTCCTGTCAGAGACCATGTGCTGGCTGGCACAGGTTGACCATACCTGCATGACCAAGGAGGGTTGAGGAAAAGCTTTTGTTCATTTGGCTCCATGCTCCCATATCAGAACAGGGTAGAAAAGCACCCTTTCCACATGCAGTGGCTATCTCTGTGTCAGTGGCCCTGTTCTTCCAGGGTCCTACAGCACAGGGCTCCCTGCTGGCTCTTTGAATGCGTCCCTCTAAGGCCAGGGCTCTCCCAGCAAGGACACACAAATTGAGCAGTTTTGCTTCTCAGAGGGTGGTACCAAGGACTGTATGGAATGGCTGGGTTTTCCAGTGGACACAGTCATGATGGCAGCTGACACCTTGCTCAGCTGTCACAGCAGGGAGGTCTCAGATGGAGAGCTCTGAGGCTGCTGCTGCCAGATGGCACTAGGAGTAGGATGGCACTGGGGGCACCTGTCCATGCTGTACTGGTGGGATGTGGAGAGCCAGCCCGGGTGAATCATGGTCAATCTCTGTTTATTCATCTATTGCCACCTCTTCTTACTGCAGTGTTTGTCTCTCTGGGCCCAGACACTCAGCTAAGAACCTCAATTCAAACTTCAAAAAGTCATACTTCAAAAACTCTACTTTCAATTAAAAAATCCAACCAAACAAGGATTTTTCTCTAGAATTTTTCCATATTGCTTCCTTTGGACACAGAACGCACTTGTACCAGGTTATAAACCAATGATTTATATGTAAGATATTCTATCTTAGCTTTGTAAAGTACTACATATCTTTTACTCCTGAAGTCAGAACAGTTCTCTTCAGCATTGGATCATGAAACTGTAGAGTATTTGAATACATTTCTTTCACTTTGCCTGCAGGTTTTCTCCTGAGGACAGGTCAGCAAGGGAAGTCTCAGCAGCAGCCTGGTGCACTCTTGTAGTCACAGCTATTTAGTGCCCTTGCCAGAAAGTCCCTTAAAGGTCAAAATCCCTCAAGAGCTATGGAAGGGAAACAGTCACACACAGCTAAGATCAGTGCTTGCTACAAGGATGTTTTCTTCTGGATCCCACACTGATGCCAGGCTGATTCTTTCCAATTTTGGCCTTGCAGTAGCAAAAGAAGAGTGAACTATGTTCACAGTTCTATGAGTAAGAAGAGTAAACAGCTTCTATGTTTTACATGGTGCAAAAGGAGAATTATGTGTGCTGGACTGACACCGATCTGGTCTACCTGGTCATTTGAAAGTTAGGAGCCCCAACAGAACTGTGACCCTGTCCCTGAACTCGTATGATGAGAAGAACCACTAAGCTTGGGCCTGACTTGTCTCAAGATGCCTGGAGTTTCTGCTTGAATTCAGGGTTCCATTAATAGATGATGCATGTGTGTAAATCCTCCCTATGCCTCCAAAAAACCTTGATGCAGAGTTTTAGAAAAATGGAGATAAAAACTTAATACCTCAGGTTATTAAAATCTCAGCACTTCTTTTACTGCAGAAGCTTTTTGCAATATCTACTAATCCTTTTCCTCCATGAAACTCCATATCTTATCTCACAATATACTTTGCTGTGTTATTGCTAATCTTTAAATTTGTGCATGTTCTTCAGTAGGGGGACATTAACACATGCACTGTGAGAACATTAGACTCAGGGGATGCTGGATGTGCTGCCTTCAGCTGCAAAGTCAGGGGAAGGGAAGTCTGCTCCACCTGTGCCCACCCCCCCTGCACTGTCAGCACCACAGGGTTGGGGCAGGAACTGCAACAGGGGAGTAAGGAGATGCAGGTTGTATAGGGGATGGGAATTTTTAACAGAGCTTTCCTAACAAAACCAGGGTATTATTGCAGAGACCAGCATCTCTTAGAAACCACTTCATTCTGCACATGGTGAATGCTCTCTGCATGTTGAAACTACTCCTTCATCTCTGCTTTGCAAGAATGAAACAGGCAGAGAGAGAACAGTAAAGACTGGTGCTACAAAGCCACAGGTTGTGTTTATAACACAGGTTATCTGTGTCAGCTTGAGTTTTGTTCAAGTCTCTACCAGCAAAGAGAAATTTGCAATTCTTTTTCTGATATAAACCCCACCATATTATTTTTCCATTCAAGGATTTTTTTAAAAGAGATAAAAATTGTAATGTTTGAATTAAACTGTATATGCCCATGAAATAATTTTTGTAAGCTTTGTGCCAGGGCAAATACAAAACCAAAGTTCACTCTGAGTAAGGTACTTGTCCCTGTAGAAACAGAACATTGTTCTGCTTATTCACATACAGAACCTGTCTCTGATGCATTTTCCTGTACTTTTATTTTACAATGAAAGTAAAATACTTGTAATACTAAAAATGCAGTGGTTGGTCATATTCTAAACTTAAAGAACTGTTTCTAGAGATGAGACTCTTCAGCAGAGAAGGAACACCTCAAACCACAATTTATGTAAAAAAAAGCAGTTGACTATAAGGAATACAGGAGAAAGTAGGGAAAAAAACACCCCTATAATTTGCGTGGGATAAGATGTGAAACCACAAGAAGTCTTAATACACCAGTGCCTACAAACAGACAGGCTGTGGCATGGCCAGACACATATAGCACAGTTTAGGTCTGATCTTTAAGTCATCTGCATCTTTCTCTTTCTCTGCCTGGATCCATTCTGTCTCCTGCTGGAATCAGAAGCAAGGGAGATGCTGGTGCATGCAGGACCGTGTCCTTCAGTGTTTGGGCACTGCTCTTTTCTGCTTCAAACGCAGCTGCAATCCCCTCTGCCTTTGTTTCACTTTATCAGCAGTGGAGGAGCTCACATCCTCCAACCCACTCAGTGACACAAGAGTTTGTCCCTGTCTTTGGCCGCTGCCTTATTATCAGAACTGTGAGAGAAAGCCTGAAAACGCTTGTCCAGCACTTTCATTTGTTGTGCCATAATGTGGCTGCTGCACTTGCTGAATATGTAGATTTAGAAGTAAGTTTTAAAAGCATTGCTTGGGAGGTATTCGTGTTAATCCCATTATCTGATAAACGGATTTGTGAACACACCTCCCACCATCCTGCATGAATAACTATCCCTCAGTGGCACTAGCAAAGGAAATTTAAATGCTTGTGAGAAGTTGATGGAACATACGTTCAAAACCACAGAATTAAACAAAACAAGTTTATGGAAAGTGCAATGTTGTCAACATCTTATCCCTCACTCTCTCCTGCCAGCCCCCCGTCTTTTAAAGCCACCAACTAGACATGCTGCTGATTTCCTGCCCATTTGTTGAACATGCTACCACATGCAACTTGTTTTCCCCAAAGTGTGCTGGAAGCCGAGAACTCCAACACAAGACCTGACTATTCCTGGAACTCAGGAAGCTTAGATTCTCCTCCAAAGGCTGACACTCACTCTTGCTCCTGAGGAAGCCACTCATCCTTTATCTTCTTCTGGAACACAACAGATTTTATAATATGGGGGGGTTCAAATATGCATTTTTACTCTAATATCTCTGCATGTTATCAGCCTGTTTGCCATCACATCACTGTGAAGGATGGCAAACAAAAGCTTTTGAGAACCAGACAACCCGAGCAGTAGATACTGAAATCAAACATTTTGCATCCAGGCCATCAGTCCGAATTCAGTATAGGCTGCCAGCAACACAGACCATTGGTTTTCATTTGTCTGTACTGAATGGATATGGGGACTGGACTTAGATTCTCCTTATAAAGACATATTTTCAAGGAAGAGACACTTATCTGTGCCCTCTGAATGTTTATTATCAGAGCTATAGATTACCTCCTTGACAATTTATGGTGCCATAGACTAGAGCGTTATAACAAAAGGACCCTACATCATCAAGTCAAGGACTCAATGACAACATGCACAAGTTGCTGGGAACAAACTGGAGTACAAACCTATCTGCCCCACCTCATCACATCCACAGCCATGAGATACAGGAGAGGCTTGAGTAGCACACACTCCCAAAGCAGGCGCTCAGGTAAGCAGAGGTCACAGGACAGAGATACCCACCAAACTCTGCCTTTCCAGAGAAGTCAGCACAGTCTGCCCATGGGGGCAAGAAGGCAGAGAGAGACCATGGGATACAGTGCTCCAAATGCTCGAGGTGCAGCCACCTCAGCCATGGGGAGAGGGAAGCTGAAACAAGCAAGTCACAGGCTCAGCACCTGCGATGTGAGAGTCCTGTGGGGTGTCCTCGTAGGGAC
Source organism: Climacteris rufus (assembly GCA_013398175.1). NCBI lineage: Eukaryota > Metazoa > Chordata > Aves > Passeriformes > Climacteridae > Climacteris > Climacteris rufus. Next base: position 977,676 of record VZRZ01003747.1, on the reverse strand, counting down.
CAGGCAATTCACACTCAGGGGAGAGAGGAGGTTACTCCTTGCCTTCCACCCATCTTTTGCTTTTGATGGGTAAAAGAGGCCATCTAGCCTCTCTTGTTCCCCATAGATAAATACTTGTGTCCTGAAGTCTTCCACTGCCCTTGGCTGGAGCCACATATTTAACAACAGCACACTTGTTTTTGTAACCCACTTGACCACAGAAGGAAAATGTCATTTCAAGCCCCACCAGCCCCAGCTCTAAGAACACAGCAATAAAGAGGCTTTCCAAACCAAGCAGGAGAACCAGCTCAGCTGGGGGGTTCAAGTCCAGACTTGCAGCCTCTGAAGGCGTCCAGCCTTTTGCTCTCCAGTGCTGTAAGCGAAAGACCGACTGGGCTTTTGGTTACCAGGTGGGAATTAGGAGCGCTGGCATCTATCCCCGTCTCGAACTGAGATTCCTTTTAAGATTCGTGTCACCACTGCCGAAGCCCGGGATCTGTGCGAGCAGTGTCCCAGGGGCCGGGCGCTGCGGGGCTGAGCCGTGCACTGCCCGCCGCGGTCGCTAAAGGGAGCTCCAGGCTCAGCGCTGGGCTCTGCCTCCCGTCTCACCAAACCCCTTCTCTTTCCTCCTCCGCTAGCCAGACACTTGGAATTAACGCGGCATTTGCAGGGTCGTTTGTGAAAGGTAAGTCTGCTCCTTCGCTTTAGGTTTGCAGTACAGCAGCTGCAGACTTTGGGGAGCTGGGCACACCTTGACAAAAAGCGAGATACGCAGCATTCCACCGGGTATTTCCCGGGAAACGTCGTCAAGATAGATCGGATTTTGGAGCCGATCACTGTAATTAGTCTAAAAAGTACTTACAGCCTAAGCTTGTCAATAGAGACTCAATAAACCCTCAGTCCTGCTCATCAATTTTTCAAGGCTAAGATTTTAAAAGCACAGCTACTCATCGCATTCAGCGGTGCTTACAACAGAAACACGCGTCTGAAATTAAGCACCTCCACTGATTTAATGTGAACAGCTTTGAAGGGGTGGTGTATAACATCGGAATATTTTAGTCACAAAGGCAATATTTGCTGAGTCGCACATCAGCCTTTCACAAAAAAAGCACAAGGCATCTTCGGATGCCTGTAGCATCCTCAGTGCAATCAGTGCCCATCAGCGCCAAAACATTGCAACAGGTAAGTAAAGCAGTTCAGCAGAAACACCCCTGGACTCTTGTGACCAGGAAACCATCACCAAACAAACAAACAAACAAAAAAACCCCAGCAAAACCCCAGAACAACCTCTCCCCGTGCCCCCCAACAAAACAAACCAGAAAGACCTAATTGTTTTGCAATGGCAGTGTGATTTAAAAACCAAGCAGTGTAAACCCCCAGGGAACAACATCTGCTGCGTGGAAAGCACAGCCTCCTAATTCAAGTGTCCTTGAGGTAAAAAAAAAAAATCAAAATCTATAAGGAACTGCAGAGGCAGTGGTGGTTGGGAAGGACTGCTCCCAGGGCTGGGGACCAGGCAGGAGAGTATTTCTCATATTGTTTAAGTATTTCTAGCAGGTGATGGAGCTATGGAAGAAGCTACTCTTCTGGTATGAGCAGTGGTACCCTTCCCAATTCTGCTGGCCCTCCTGAGGGAGCTCTGATTAGCCAGTGTTGTTCAGTCACTGCTGGAGTCAACTGTTCATTAATAAGTGAAATACCTTGTTTTCTACATTCTCTTCCTACAAGAAAATAAAAACAGGAAACCGTGGACTTCTTTGGGGAAAGAGAAACACGTGGCCTTGAGGTACTTTGCATGTTATTTGTCTTAAAGAGATTCACAAGTCAATAATATTTTCATTATCATTATTCAGTTAATGCAAAACAGTACATAAGGTGCAGAAGGCAGCAGGAACATGCAGGCAGTTTCAGAAAGAGTAGAGAAATTTGAGAGGAAGAAAATTCCTACCGCTAGCCTGTCTGCTGTGCCAAATCTCATAGATGCAAATTTATGGGTATTCCGGACCACTTATGATTCATTTGTTTATAATTACTGTTAGCATTTCCAGGAAAAAAGGGGCTTTGTTTTTCTGAAGGGCTATATACTCCAGCTCTAGCTCCTCACCTGAGCAGCCATGCTGCATCTACAATGAAGGTAAGGGACAGTTTCTATGCCAGCTTTGGGAAAACCTCAGCCAACTCCATCCAAGTTGATGGCCTGAACATTGCTTAGCCACCCATCAGGGAGTATAAAATCCTCCAATCACATCCAATAAAAATCCCCCTAAAATCAGACCCTGCATTTAATAAGACAGGGTTATCTGCTGCTAACCCTGGCTGACTGCTCTCCACAGGGCACAACTAGATGTGCCATCAGGAGGGAGGTGGGAAAGAACAAACTCCCTTAGTTCACACAAGTGCAGCAGAGCTCATTATGTGCCCTGCTGCCTATTGCTGTGAGAGGTTAGAAATGCTTCTTTATTTCCCCTGCCCTAATGCACTTGCTGCCTTCCCCATTCTGTTTATTTTGTGCCACCAAAGCAGTGACAATCAGCCATATGAAACATTATTCCCTTATTCTCCAGCCTCCTTTCTGAGGTGAGCACAGTCCTGAAAACAGGAGCAACTACCACAAAAAAAAAAAAAAAAAAAAAAAAAAAAAAGAAAAAAATTACTGCCACATCAATTTCTATTCAAATTGCTTGGCACATTTCTCCAGTTCTTTTGCTGGAGACCAGGGTTCACTTCCAGCTCCCCAGCCTTCAATACCTCGGGACAGTGAGTGCTGGCACAAACTGAAACCTGGTGACCTTCCTTTGAGAATATTAAGTCTTTCTGGAGTTTCTGTGAGGTTAATCGATTCCACTCAGTCCTCTCTTGTGAAATCCTCGGATAGGAAAGAATAAGGAGAGAAAAAGCCAAGGGAGATTTTCATGCAATCCTTATAGCCTCAAGATTGCTTCAGTTTTTAATGGTGTTTGTCTCAGTCTCACCATCTTTGGAAAGTATGCTGTTAGATACTCATTCCTTAAATAAAACCCCTGAATACTGAGCTGCACTTTTAATTTGCCAAGACCACCCCTGTGGTCTGTGCCATGTTTGAAATGCTACACAGCAAGTTAAACTTTACCATCAGTTATCGGAACCATTTGAGCTCCCAGACTTTGTGAAGCGATTTACCTTGCACAGCTGGCAGGCAAAGATCATCGAGTGCAAGGAAGTTTGAGTGGTTATAAACTCATGAGGATTGGTGTGTTAAACACTGGCCCACAGACCCATCCAGGCAACACTTAGCCTGATCAACTTGCCAAGCCCTCTTTCCTCAGCCACAATTGCCAACACAATTTCTGTTGACTGGGCACTCACAAATGCAGTTCTGTTACTGAAAGGCCCAAACTCCTCATTGCTTTGCAGCAGCTGGAGCTCACTGGTACCTCTGTATTTCTCTGTTGTTGATGGGAAATGGACTGGCCTCCAGACTTTCCTCGTGCTCCCTCTCACTGTGAACTGCACCATGCCTGGGGCAGTGGTGGGTCTTTGTCTAATGTGGGCACTTGACATGCTGCAAAAGCAAATGCTACATCAGCTGAAATACTGAAGGAAGCAAAGTACAAGCATCCCCTTAGATCTTCCCTGGCAAAACTGGTCTTCAAAAGGCTGTCCTGTCAAAGGCTCTGCTCTTGTACCAAAATTTGGCCACAGTTTAGGTTGTGTACAATACTGGGCACATGAGTACTTGGGTTGTGTACATGACTGGGCTGAAATGGTCAGTGTCCTGCTCAGGGCCAGCATGAGTGCCCTCAGGGCCCTGGCATTTACAGAGCTGTGAGACACACAAGGCATCTGACCAAAGAGAGTTTTGTGCTGCCAAAACATCCCCAATCCAAGGTCTGCACCTTGCCTTCTGTGATCAGTGCTGCCTTGAATTGGATCAGGATCACTTTACCTTGCAGGTCCCCAGACAAACCAGCCAGAAGCATCAGCTGGAGGATCCACATGGAATAACTGGGCAAGGACTGCTGGCACAGACCAGCTTTGCACGGCACTCAAATCCCTAAATAGCAGCATGAATAAAAATAGTTCAGTTTGGACATCTAAACATCAAAATAGGGTAGGAATATATTTAAATCAAGAGGTAGTTTCTGAAATGCAGAGTGACTCCTAATTATTTGCCACTGTTTGTGAGGTTGTGCTGAGAGATGCTGCTTCACCTCCTCACTTTCAAAATGCTACACTAATGTCACACAAGTTACTGACATTCCGATCACCAGTCTTTCCATTCTTTCATCTTGAAAAAAATCTAAATTTTTCTTCTGGGTTACAGATACTGATCAAAAGTGCTACATAATCTTCAGATTCATCTGTCCAACAATCATCTAATTAATTAATCATTGATAATTAAAATGACCTCCTATTGACTGATACCTGATCTCAGAAAGGTTCAAAAGAAACTTGACACATGTTGTGTCATGTTCCAGCATAACCCACTACAGGTATGTTATCATGTTATGCCACATCTGGTTTCCAGAGAACAAAATGAGCTGAGGAACAAATTAAAGGAGGAATAGTTGTGTGTATCAGATCTAACCAGTTCAAATGTCTGGCAATGTACAGGAGCAGGTGAACTTTCAGCATAATTGTAGGACCATCATTAACCCCAACATTATTTTCAGATAATGTCTAAGCTGGGACATCTGATAACAGCATATTTCCTGTGTGACCCCTACTGTACTTAGGTGCTACAAGAACCCTTTTCAGATAAAAACTGACTAAAATCTCAGCTAAACTGACAAAATGGAAAACTATCCCGCATATTTTGCCTGTACAAGCACTGAAAGCCCATACACATTGAATTTGAGATGTGCAAACTATGAGGAGAATGAATGATCCGGCCATCCTACACCTCCCGTGGTTTTTTTAAGCAGCCCCTTATCTTACATGGGATCTACAGACTGACCCACACTCCCTTTGTTGTACTTCCTGGTCACAGTGTGATGAGGGAAAAGGTGCCTCAGATGAAACAACACCATGAAAATCTCAGTTCTGCCACCACACTAAATAATGCTGTTCAGGGAAAGCTGCTACCCCCATCCCCTGGGCAGTCCAAACCTCAGACAGGGAAAACCATGTGCTTCAAAGGTTCAGGGTACTTGGCTCTCATTGCCTTTCCTGGGTGTTTTCTTCTCATAACATCCACCAATGCACAGCCCTGACTTCACTCTTAAAATTAATTACAATGCAGCAATAGCATTTACTTCTCTCTTCATGGATATTTTGTCAATTTGAGGAAGAAAAGCATTTTTTGGGAACAATAGTGTCAGCTGCAGAGTTCCATCCTAACCTCCTTACAGTAGCACAGTTGAGAACCATTTCCATTGAGTAAGTTGACCGGTGAAAACAGAATAAACATTTACATTTTTTATGCTGAGGCTAAAGGGGAACTTTAAAAAAAAAAAACATGAAACAAGTGAACCAAGGGGTTTAGGGCTAGAAAATCTATGGAATACAATAAATTGTGGGTCTCCTCTCCAAAAAGATATTCGTTTTCAGTATATAATTAATAAAAAGAAAACTTATCCTGACTTTGGGGTCTGCATCATCATCCTGGAACAAAAAGGACCATAAATTAGCATCAATTATGTATTAAAGTTCCAATTAACCTGGCTGACACTGATATACTTTAACAAGGTACACTTAGATAAAAGAAGCAACTCTCTAATTACTTGGAACGGGACCTCCTGACCCATTCTGCTCTTTTATCCCAATGCCAACCTAATGAGGAAGGAAGTGAGAGATAGGAAACTGTGCATAAGGCAAGGCTGTAGCACCACAAGATGCCCCTTGGGAAATGATTTTACCTTCTTACCAGTGATTAATACTTTATTGCTCTAAGTACCTTTTAACTGTTTTCAGAAGAAGTGTTTTTGAGGCTGAAATTGCTAATGTTCATTTTAATGTGGAAATCTGCTATCTAATGAAGGTCCTGGTCACCCATTTCTGCTCTGTGACACACCACATACAGGTAACTTGTGATGGTGGCACCCACGGTTCCTGTACACAGCTTTAAAGTGTGCTCCTAGAAGTGAAGTATCTTAGTCCAGGCAAGAGAGACAATCACAATTAATTTTACACCTTAACCAGAACAGTTGGTTTAAGCATATTTTTCAGCACTGAAATTTTGTGCAAAGACTGAGGGCAAAATGTAGACCTGCGTAAAACCTGTGCTGACTGTAGGGAGAGCAACATCAGGGTGAGGAGCAAGGGTGGAATCAGAAAGGTGTCTACAAAACATCTAATAAGGCACAACATTTTTCTTCCTTTCTATGTTCCGTGAAATCAGATAACTCTGGATTCCACACCCAGGAGAATAAATCCATGGGCATCTCCTCTCCCTTGCAAAACAGCAGATGGTTGTAGAGTGTCCAGTCCAGCAGGCTGCTCCTGTTCAGTCCTGTTCGGCGCTATGCTACACTGGCCAGACTCTGAACATATGCATTTATACAAAGGGCAAAGAGGGGGCTGTTTCTTCTGGTGTCGTGGTTTTTAAAATCACTTGGAAATGTTGTACTCTACCATTGAAGAATAGTTCCCCAGAACAAGGCAATTCCTGAAATGAGAACTGCAGAAGAACTAACTTGTCCATGAAGAACAATCCTTTCTCAGTGCCAGTTCTTTCTCTGTGTCATGTTATCAACACTGTAAATAGTTTTAAATTAATGATGACATTTACCTCCTCTTTATGGTTTTCCAGTGCAATACAGTTGGAGTCTTGGCTTTCACATTTGATCTCCCACTAGCCACACAGGTCTGACTTCTGTCCTTTGGGAGAAGAGGTGTTGGTGGAATCCATCAGAGGCACCTCCTAATTATAGTCACAGTCTTCAAAACTCAGAGAGAAGCAAACTCGTCACTGAGATTTCAGCTGGATGATTCCTGCAGCGAGTGCTTTCCTGGGCCCTTGCAGTCAAAGGTTATCTTTCACGTAAGCCATGTCAAAATCTAAACTTAAACACATTGGGTCACGCTCTTCCCTACATGGAATTTCACTGCAGAGGGAGGGAGATTTTCCTCTGGTGCTGCTGAAACACAGCACTGGAAGAGAAGCTCAGCAGTTCTGAGCCTGGAATCTCGACTCCTTGCCCAAACTATTGCTGTTGCATGTAATGTGCTCCATTAGCAATAGTCAGCACACAATTGTCCAAATTACAATTTCTCCAGCAAGATTTTCAGTATTCCTTTGCTTTAGTTGGGAATTTTGTCATTTTCCCCATAACTTTGAGCCATACTTCCAAATCCAGCTGAGAATGAAGACAAACGTAAAAGAAATTCTTCAGTCGCTAAAAGGGTCAGAGTCAGGTCACCTGCAAGATTTGAACAGTTCATCGATGCCCCAAGTTAACGCTGCCACGTGCATTATTCTCCTCCCCTGCATTTTCTGCAGGAATATGTCTGGATCATTCAAGTAGTTTGTGAAGATTGAAAAAAGTTATACAATCGATTTTGGCCTTTCGTGACATCCCCAGTGACTTCAGTAAGCCCTTGTGGAAAAAGGCCCATCCGTAGTTCATACGGGATGCACACCCCTTGATCCATCCCCATTTAAACCAAGGTCTGGTTGAAACATCTGTGGGAATTGAATCAGACTGACAGACTATTATATGTGCACCATAGGGGACTCGCTCATAAGTCTCTTGTGGCAAACATGCTACTTATACAGTATCCCATTCAGATAAGTGACCTACTTATTGGTTGCATGTTGTAAGCTATTTTGACGAGAGCAATGTGATCCTTGCTGTTCTTTGCTTTGAGTAAACTTTAGCCTTTGGGTATAAGAAGAGGGAAATTTGACATCCATGTAATAGAGGACAGCCATATACATTCAGAGTGGGATTTTCAAAACCATTCATAACTGCAGAAAGGAGAAAGAATAAATTCACAAAGCTTTGATTCTCACAGGAACACGGTCACTTAGTAAATATCTAGGTAGCTTTATTCTCTATCACACTGGAATGGGCCTAAGTCCTGGGAAAATAGGACAATTATTTGGTATTGCATGGCAGCAGGTGTACGGGAACATTAAGGAGCATTGCCATCTCTATTTCTTACCATTTTAAGGGAAAAAGTCCAATTTTACCAGACTATTACAGATGTGAAAAGAAGGTAAAGGACAGGACTTCAACTTTTTTTTTTTTGTCAGTTTATGCTATTGATTAAATAAGTCCATCATCTTCTCTGCAAGATTTTGCTTAGAAGTGAACAGATGTAAAATCCAGCACAGCATATCCAAATGAAACCTCCCTTTTAAAATGACAGGGTGAAGGAGGGGGGAAAGTGTTCTCCTTGAGATCTTATCTGTTTCCCTTCCAGCTTTACCCCTCCACTGTTTTATTCAAAGCAAATTGTCGTCAAACCCCAGGAAGAGCTCTCCTTATCAGCCAGGGCTGCCGTGGTACACGTGCCTCTGCACGGGGTACAAATGCACGCACACCCTGGCTCCCAGTTCAGATGACTCCATCCACTGGTGAGCAGCTTGTGACAGCCCTTCAAAGCTCTTCAGTGAGCCAAGGGTGACAGTTTACTCAAGCTTTTGTAACTCCTCTGACCCTGCCTCCTTCAAAGGAAAGCTTTTTTTTTTTTCCCCCTGCCTAATTCTTCCCATTCCCTCTTTTGGAGGAATGAGAGAAAATTTAAGTGCCCTGCTTTGACACTCAGCTTGCTGCTTGCGTGCAGTCAGACCAGCTGCCTCCCCAGATCTCCACTGCATTGTCGATATGCTCCTCTTGTGCCAAGACAAAATTTATAAATAGATTTGCCCAGTCAGTAAGCCCTTTCTCTTTAGAAAGACAGGGATTCAGGCAAAAAGAGGATTATTGATAACATGCAACATCTTTATTATAGCAGAGACTGCTACTGCTACTATAGTTAAGGACCTGTCAGCATTTCTATTGTAAGATTTTTTTTTTTTGTGCAAGGGTTTAACTTGGCAGTAAAATTTAAATATACTTGAGGCTGGACTTTTTCTTGCAAGAATTCAGCAAGAGTGTTAGGTACAGGGTTCTCTCCTCTCCCTAATTAACAGTGAATTCAATGAGTTTTAGAGCTTCTCTTATGAATATGCCTCTCCTGTTTTCTGAGCAGGAGTAACACCTGATTCACCATCACGTATTATAAAGCAGAGAGAAGAGCACAGGGCAAACAGAGGGCCAAATTCTGCTCTCATTAGTAATGATGCTTGAATAGCATTTGGCCATTACAGGAACACATAGTTTTGGCTAACTTCCCATATTTTCCTCTACCAACAAAACAGCAGAGGGAGATGCTAAAAAAAGTCTTTTCAAAATCATCTCATTTAGGTAGTTAATTTTCCTTGCAATGCATGCTGGTAGGACAGCACAATCTGCCAAGTGATGAATGTGTCTTGGGAGTCACCAGCCCCACCCCTCTCCCCTTGTAGTCTGTGCCTCTCTTCAGCCTCTGGCAAATTGCTTAATTCCTGCTCTGCCTCAATTTCAGGATTCAGGATGTAAAACAGTAAAACTCACACAAATGGTTTTGCACACAGAATTCATTCTGCTGCAGCTCAGGCACTTTCTGGCAGGAAATAATCCAGCTCCCTTTGACTTCAGCAGTAATTAGCCCGAGTGCAGAGCCACGGCTTGTTACTGCAGAGCCACTGGCATCTGTAGACTGGTGTAACTTCAGTAGTCTTGAGGACAGGACTGCTAAAATACTGCAGTGTGCACACAAGAGTTTCATCAAAATAAGGCCATCTTTGCTTTCAACCATGCCCACAGGCATGTGGAAGTAAGCAGCAAAATGTCCTCTGATCAATTTTCTCCTCTTCTTCAGGTTTAAGAAAAGAGGAAAAAAGTATTCATGCATTTCATGATTTTCACATCTTTTGGGGAGGAAGATAAAAAAGAGGAGTATGTTGAAATTCAACCACTGATATTTGCTAAGATTTATGAAAAAAGGGTGGTAGAGTGACTGGGGGTCTGCATGGAGGAGTGGTAGATGTATTTGCCTCTGCCTTGCTTCTCAGTGGGATGCTGCATGTCTTTTTCACACAACCAATACAGCAGAACATTTTGCTTTAAGGATCTGAGTAACTTTGCTCCCTCCCAGACTGAAGTTAAACCCTTAATATTAGGAGAATGTGAGGCTTTCTAAGGGTGCTTTAAGCTCAGTGTAAGTTACATAAAATCCTTTACACACATGGCACAAAACATTCTTTGACTTGTGTCTCTCAACGTTTGTATTTGTGGTCAACTGAGTAGTATCTTTTGTGTGCTGATTCTTAGAAAAGAATAATACTTGTCTGTTTTGTCTGTTGACAAGATCTTCAAATCCTACTGCCCCTCTGACACATTAAAACAGTGCATTTCTGTCTAGTTTTATTTTTATGATGCGAGGATTTAGTTAAGACTTTGACACCATGGAAACTAGACACAGGACATGATCCTGTTCTATCTATCCCCTGACTTTCAATCCCACTTGCCTCTTTTATATTTCATGAAAACTGCTCTTTACCTTCCTCCATGTATGCAACATTTTTGGCTAGCAGGATCACCTTGGGCCCACCCTTAGCTTTCATCACCATCCATTACCACTTCAAGAGAGAATCACATGCACTGAGTGGAGGGGAGGCAATGCAAGAAAACAGGCCCTTAGGAAACTTGATGTAGTATAACGTGGGTAATTCTCAAGAGAATTTAATATTAAACAGAAAGCAACTTTTAACCCTCCTAAGTGCCTAATGGAACTTTAATTAAGCAAAGCAGATCAACTTTTTCCTTGTGCTGTAACAAGAAAGGACTGTCCCTTTCTTAAGCCACCAGCTCCACTGTCTGTTACTGTCTTTGGGCATTATTTTTTTATAGCTTATTATAGCTCACAATCATAACACTCATTTAAACTTCTTATCTACGTGGCTACAACATTACCACTATTTTTTTTTAAACCACCAAATTATCCCTTTGTTATAGTTCTGCTTTAGTAAAGAAGGTGTGAGGGACAAGTCTGAAAGGCAACTTGAAAACAAATTTACAATTTCAGTGTGGATTCAGATAGCTGCACTTCTGGACACAAAAAAGCTATACCTGTCTCTTAAAACCAGCTTCATGGGCTGATGTGGGGTTTCCTATGACTGTGAAAACAGGACACAAAATTGAGAGCAGAGTCAGGAAACTTAATATAGTTATCAGGTAGCCCTGGTGCAAATGTGGGCACACACAGTCCTCAGCATGGAAGATGGAGTTGCCTCTCCATGCCATTCTACCAGATGCAGCAAAAATCCCTAGGAAGGCAAAAAAAAAATTCCCCTCCAAAAAATTTTCAGTATTTCTGCCCACCATGGGCTGACTGGCTATTTTTGAGCAGCTTGTTTTAAGTGTCAACATGTGTTATTTTGCCTGCACAAGACAACAGAGCTGATAGCTAAACGAAGCAGGCAAGACATGCAGGAGGAGTTGGAACAAATGTCTTAAATTTTTGAACCTGTCTGTTTTGCCAGTGACCCATAGAGTGAGGAGCTGTGTCAGCTAATCACTTAGCTGGCCACTGCCGACAGACAAATACCTCGTGGTGACATCTGATGGAGTTGTTACAAAGCACCAAATTTTCAGGGCTCACACACTTTGAGCTGAGGCTGTGCCAGTGCCTGGTGGTTGTGCACAGCCCCAACAAGTGCTCAATAACACACATGGAAAACCAAAAGTGCTCAGATGAATTCCTTAAAGAGCAGGCGTTTGTGTTTACTTGGGCATTTTTATCTTAAATCAGTGATGATAATTAACTGATTAATGATATCACAGTCATCAAAGGCGATAACATTTTCAAGGAGCGTGCAACAATAGCTCGCTGCTTTTATGGCTTTAATTGTAAAAGCAAATAATTACATCCTTTTCAAGGCTTGAAGAGAATTGCTTTCAACTGTAAACAGAAACTATGAAAAGAAAATTCTCCAGCACAATACCCATTTTTAAATGGCCACTTTTCCTAAAAAAAAACCCAAAACTTGTAACAGCTGTGTTTCAGGTGTATATTCAGGGATTAATTACTGGTATGGACAGTACCCAGACAATCAGATGAGGCTCTGCTCATCATCAGGGTGTCTTGACCCATGGATGGATTTGGGCCATATCATTTTTTTTTTTTTAATCCCTACAGGGCTCCATGTGCAATGCTGGCCACCTTGGAAGGAATGCAGACAACCTCAGTTCCTCTATTATCATGCTACAAACCACTGCAACGGCTGGTTGTTCATTTTCCTTCTTTCCAGTTCCCCTTCTAGCATTTGATAAATCTCACCTTCTTTGTGCACTGTGAGAAATAGAAACTCATTGCAAATTCTGGATACAAACCATACAGGAAGGCAAAGTGTGACTGCAGCTCTATTTGCCTCACAAACCTTTTATATTCTGATGGATTTTGGTGCCTGGGACTGATCTCTGTATAAGCTGCACAAACAAAACACAGCTCACAAAGGACCATCCAACAAATAAATCTAATTACTGATACCTTCCACCTGACGCAGTCAGCAGGGTTTTTACATCAGGTTTCTCCTACCCCAGCTTCTCAGGGGTCTGACCCAGTCTCCCCCAAAGTGGCAACAGAGCTAGATTTAACTGGACTAGAGTTGGATGGAGCTTTGGAAATACAAGTTATACCCCATTCAGTAAACAAAGTTTGGTATCAAACTCAAGTGCTTTAAAAGCCCATTCTTAGCTGCTTACAGAGGAACAGGCTTGCCAACCTGTGAGGTATGAAGTGTATGTGGAGTATGGAACTAGACCAAAAGTCCCTTTCACATCAGCAATCTTAAGCACTCAGCACTGAGCATTGTTGCTTTGAATGTTTCCAGCTCCTGAAGCAATTCCAGGCAGACATGCTGACAAAAGAATAATTTTATCAGCATATGGCTGATCACAGCATCCAATTCCACCAGTATGAAATGGCCCCATAGCGCACACCAGCATTCTGCATACAAGTGGAACAGATGCTGCAGAGATCAATGTAATAACAGTTTAATTAATTTTAGTGTCAAAGTCAAATGCTTCCTTATTTCCAGTTGACACATCCCTAATTTCATGGTCGGCTCTCTAAATTCTGGGAACAGGAGGAGAAATTTGATTCCAGCGTTAAATACTGCAGAAAGGCCTAATAAAATGCAAGAAAAGCACTTCTCCATAGTATTCATAACCTCGAAGCTGTAATACTGTCCATTGTCCACAATTTGTGATGAGTGTTCTACAGCCACAATTTCATTTTCACAAAGCAGACCCCTTACTCCAAGAGTCCTCTGGCATAAAAGTGTAGTAGCATCCTGGAGCTCCAAGCCTGGAACAAGATCCCGTTGCAGGTGATGTACTGGGGTAGGAGTCAAGCAACTTGGCTCCAGACCTCATTCTGCAAGTGATGTTTTCTGTTGGACATCCTGAGAATCTATTTACCATTAAAAAATCTTACTGTATCTGAGATATTTTATCCCACAGCACTGGTCAACATTGTACAGCTCCTACCCCACCATCTGCCAATGGTGTTCAGCAGATGAGCTGGACAGGTGGAGGAGAGGAAACGTGGCCTTGGACAAGTTATTTTATATTTCAGGTCATTGATAACACTAAGCACTATCTGTATATTACACTGGTGGAAAGGTTGCATCTCCTACGTCTCCCATTAGTGCCCTACTCTCCATCTCCACAGAACAGACAGGGGAAAGCCAGCACAGTAAACAAAAATACATTCAACAAGGCAATATTGTGTCCTGACTTCTGGTCAAGGGAAGTGAAGTTAAGCAGCCTATTAATAAAACGATGCTAGGAGTTATTGACATGGTTGTGTTCTGGGCAGTGTTTGGATTGTCACAACACTGAGGAGAGGCAGAGGGTGGTGAGGGATTGCTTGCTGCACAAAGTGTTATTATGCTGAAATGTGTTCAGCAAATGTTTATTCCACAGGCAGGAACTACTAGTGCCTGTTGTGGTCACTTAGGCCTGAAACTCAAGATTTCAGCGATTTTGTCTGAATGCATTTGCCAAGCACTGGGTGACATTCACCAACACAGGCAGCTTCTCAGGTTTCAGCAGGAACTAATCCACCATCCTCTTGCATCTATCACTTCCAATGACCCAAACTAAAGAGCATCACGCTCACCCCACCTGCTCTGACACTCGGGGCGGCGGGGGGGTATCACCTCACAATTAGGACTCTGCATCCCAAGGTATTTCATTAGCAAGAGGAGATGGTTGCCAGGACTCTGCACACGTTGTCAAACAAAGAGTGCCCAGATCACAGCAGGCACTGCCACAGAAACCCCACACCCCTCCAGCAGCCCCCTCCCATCTTGAGACAAAGGCAGGTGGAGAGGAGAACTGATGGCGACGGGAAGAAGGGAAACCTTAGCAATGCTTAAGCAAACACATTTGGAATGAGGCTTAGGTTACTACACATGTCAAGGGGATTTTTTTCCCTCCCCCTTCTCCTCCTCATGTTGGCAAACTGTTGATGACCACAGGCATGGAGGCCTCTCAACAGGGGACCAGCAGAGAGACCAGAGGCAAAAGGACCTGGGGGTTCGTTGTGCAAAGGAGAGCATCTGACAAGGCACATCCTCTGGGTGCTTTTGTTTGAGGGCTATGCTTGACTAACAAATCCTGTTGCACTAAGATTTCAGGCTGCAGATATCCTAACAAAAACAAACCCAGGTTACTACCTTACATCCAAATGATTTCAGGGAAGAGCTGTTAACAGCAGGATGACAAACACCACAGTCCTTGAGCTCATGTGCGCAAATCTGGAACAACTCCTTGCGTTAGGATATCACACAGAAAAATCCCACAAATCAAACACAGTAATACCAAGTGCTTGTATAGCATGTTTTACCTGCAGCTCTTGGAGCGATTACAAAGAGAAATGAAGAAGAAAGGCTCATTACCACCATTTCACAGATAAGGAAACTGTGGCACAGAAAGGAAGTGATTTGTCCTGCAGCCCAGTGGAAGAACAGGGCAGTCAAGTCAAGCCTCTTAAGTCCCAGTCCGATGCCCTCTCCCCTGAACTATTGTAGCCGACTCTGACCCTGCAGGAACTTCACATTTGTCATTATGCTTTACACCTTGATCATGAGGCTGGGTGTCTTCAAAGCACTGCCCTCAGCTCCTTGGCCAGGAGAGGAAAAAGCTCCCATGTACCTAATCAAATATAATTGCCATTCCCAGAGAAAAGAGATTCCTTCTCAACTCCTCTGGATGATAATTCACCCTGTGTTCAGGTGTAAATGTAATGCTATATGTAAGCCAAGATAAAAGTAGCTCCTCTGACCACTTTTAACTCAACATCCCTTATGCAGTAAATTTCATATACAGCTATTGAAATAGTACCGGGAATTGGCTGTAATTTTGTTGTCTATTAATATAAATTTCATACAGCAGTTTTAGAGTATTCTTACTAAAATGTAGGCTCCAGGGAAAGCTTATTTAACAATAAAAGCCTTTCACCTTTAAACACACAGATAGCAGAGGATTAGTTTAACAATTGAACTGCAACTGGGGGACAAGTTTGTGAGAAGGCACTGGCCCAGCATCCTCAAGAGGCTCAGGTACAACACTTGTATCTGCTACAGCTGCAGTTGTGTTGCAAGGGAGCAGAGAAATAGCCAGGACAGAAATATGGGTCAAAATCAGCACTTAAAAGTTAACCTGGAAAACAGAAAGTCACCAGTGGATATTCCAGAGTGTGAGCACAAAGCTCTTGAAAAGAGGGATGCTGCCTAACAAGTCTCTGCAGTGTCACTCCCATGATCAGCCGTGTGGGTTTAGGATGTACCCATGAACACAAACCTCATGAGACACATGAGAGCATCCCGGTGGGCAGACAGCAGGTTTCCTCCCTGCGCTGCTATCCAAAGGTCGTTACTGTGACCAAGTCACTCAGTTAAATTATCAGATGTGAACAGTTAACAAATGGGGCCAGGGAGGAAGGGATGTTTTTCCCTTAGGTGCCTTGTGTAAACTTAGAGCTTGCTATGTCTAAAGGTGGCCATAGGTGACTTGTAATCCAGGCCAAAAGCAGAAAATCACAGGATTAAAAGTGGGTGGTCAGATCATTCATTTGACTTGCAGGGGAATAAAACCCCACGATACCTGCTCATAGACGACAAGCAGTTTTGCAGAGAACAAAGAAATCTCTCTCACAGACAAAATTGGTCTGCCAGGAACTGAGCCCATCTAGCTCCTCACCTCCCCACCACCCTCCCCATATCTTCCCCTCTAAAAGGATCTTTTCTGGGATTCAGGGAATGCGTGTTTATAAAATAGTTCCATTCAATTAGGGCACAGAGTACAGCAGCTTTATATCAGAGGCAACCCAGAGCGAGAGCTCTGTGGAAGTGCAGGTACATGGTAATGATGACAACCCTGCACTGGTTGTAGTGTCATCACCTCTTATTCTTAATCAAAAGGCTTCCAATCCCTTCTCGACGTGTGCACTCGGAAATGAAGGGACTGCTGGAGAATCATTTGAATGTGGCAGCCCTAGATAATGATGAAACGAATAAAAGGCTGACTTTTTTGTTTAGGTTTGAGGAAAGATTCAGGATTCCTCTCGTGAAAAGGCAGCAGTTTAATAGCAGTGAGGCAGAAGGGCTTCTCGTTATCCACAGAGCTGCTGTCAGCACAGCACTAATGGCCACGACTCGGGCTTCCCCGCAACGCGCCCTGTGCCGCGTGCCAGGGGGTGAGCGCAGACTGCTCCAGGAGGCCTGGCCTGGGACTGGCAAACAGCACAGGGCTCAGGTGCATAGGCTTTCTCTTGTGGAAGAGGCAGGGACAGTGTTTCTGGGCTGCCCCAATCACTGCACCCTCAACACACTCAAACCCACAGCTGGCTGGCCAAGCGTGGGGCCTTGGTACCTCTGCCCCCAACATCTTCATCCCGTGCTGGGGCCTGCTTGCTTCAGCAAATGTGGTGCTGCACACAGTGGAAAGGCCACGTAGCTCCACTATGGGGCAGGAGTTAGTTCCATGAAATAGGGTCCTTGGGCAGGCACACAACACCACTAAACCTGGAAGCAGCACACTGATAAGATATCTTCCCATAAACCGCCCTGCAAGCCTAATTTTGATACTGAATTTGGGTGCAAGGAAGGGAAAGCAGCTAAAGACTTTGCTTCTCGCTATAGCTCAACACAACCTTATTAATATCTCTTGACATATGATTTGGCAATGTCTTTTATATACTCCAGGAAACAGCCCTGTAAGTCACAGGATCTTTTGTCTGAGGGAGGTCAAGAGCTGTGCTGTGCTGAATGACCTACTGGATACCTGCTGGTTCCATTGGGGGAATACCAATTCCATGCCAGGCAACAATGATAGCAAAGGCTTTTTTATTTGGTTGTTGTTTTAAAAGAACATTATTTCAAAAAAGGAAGTGGTTTAACAGACACTTTTTCAGTGACTTAGGAACCCATGGAAATAATTTTAGCTTTTGTTTAATTATTGGCCTCTTTGTCTAAAAGTAAAGTTTTCACCAAAAAAAAATGTCTTGACATATGCAAAACTGCAACTATCTTTAGCAATTTGCTCAGCCCTTCATATTTATCTATACTAGAGCAAAATACACAAACAAAAATTCAAAACAACTTCTGTTTAACACCAGCTAAAGCTACTCTGTTCACTGCAGTAACATTTGCCCCAAATGCAGAGCTGGCAAGGTCAATAGTTTCACTTTTTGTGCTTCAGCTACATTAATCTAACAGTTTGCCATTCCTCTGTATTACTATATACGTTCAAAGCTTCATAAGCTATCATGAGCAGCCTGATCTCTGACACGCAAGACATGTTAACAACAGCTTTTTCCATTCAGAAAGCCAGCAAGGAAGAGAAGTCAGACCTTTCAATGTATGTTAAGTAACAAATATAAGATCTCCATGATGTCCTACATGATGAAACACCTTACAGCAGGTTAGAAAAGGAAGTATGGGGAATCAATACATTTCTTCTCACAGTTACATAGCTGCATACATCACCACTTTTAACTTCACTGTCTTCAATCCAGCCCACTGTGTCCACAAGTAATATCATAGGGACAAGGCTATAGAAAAGCCAAGGACATTATAAACGAACAATGTGGTTATTCAGTGCATACATCTAGGGTTAGGGCACAGTGACCAGCCACATAAAAAGCCCAGAACACTATGATGAGATTTCACTGCATAGCAATACCTGTTAGTGTGAACACCTAGTAAGAAAAAGCAGTGCTAAAACGAGCTTACAGAACGTGCACGAGAACATGTGTTTAGTCAAGAGAATAAATGCAGTCAAGCATAAACACAGAACAGATATGTGCATGGTTTCAGGATTTCCTCCCCCCTCCCCAGTCACAAAACCATAGTGAATGAATTAGGACTGTTGCACTGGGTTCATGTGGCACAGTTTGTTAGTGGGGGGTGGCCTCTGTGACAAGACACCAGGAGCTGCCCCCAAATCAGACAGCGTTGGCTCCAAAAGGGACCCAGCACTGGCCAAAACTGAGCCCAGCAGTGAAGCTGGTGGCACCTCCATGAAAACATGTTTGAGGAAGTGTGGCAAACAATGCTGAACAGCTACGACAGAGAGGAAGGAGGAAAAAGTGCAAAAGAAACAGCCCTGCAGACACCAAGGTCTGTGAAGAAGGAGGGTGAGGAGGTGCTCCAAGAGCTGGATCAGACATTCCCCTGGAGCCCACGGAGAAGGCCATGGTCAAGTAGGTTTTTCCCCTGCAGCCCCAGAAGGACAACATGGGAAGACACCCACATGGCAGCAGGGGCCTGTGCCCTGAAGGAAGCTGCAGCCCATGCTGGAGCTGTTAATGAAGAGCTGCTGCCACACTGCAGCAGTTTCTGAAGGACTGTGTCCCATGGGAGGGAGCCCACGCTGGAGCAATGGAAGAGTGTGGGGAAGAAGGGGCAATGACAAAGTGTTATGAAATGGCCACAAGCCCTCATCCATCCCTCTGTGCCAAAGGTAGGGAGAGGGTAGAAGAGTTGGGAATGAAGGAGTGAGGTTGAGCCCGGGGAGCCCAGGTGAGGTGGAGGAGGTGTTTTTATTTCCTACTTTCATTATGTATTTAAAATTGAAAATACACTAAATTATTTTCTTTCAAAACTAATTCTTTCTGTTTTGGTAGTGATGCTGATTGGTAAGCAATCTCCTTGACCTTATCTCAACCCATAAGCTCTTTTTCCATTGCATTTTCTTCCCCTGCTCCATCAAGGAGAGGGAGCAAGAGAGTAATTTGGTGGGCATCTAGCAGACAGCCCAGGTTATCCCACCAGAACAACATTGTGCCCTCCATGCTAAAGAACAAAACAAAGCTCCACAGCTCCCTAGAAAATGAGATTTACTCCAGAAATGTGCCTTAGACCAAGAGAAGTAAAACTATTGTCAAAAAAAGGAAGAACAGATTAAAATTCAAGTAGCAACTACTTTTCTTTTTGTACTGTAGACCAACCGAATTAATGCATCCCATTCAATAACTCTTACCTTTTTAAGAGTTTAAATGCTCAAGTTCTCTTTTTTTGTCTTAAATTACTGCTACATGTTCATTTCTGATAAAAATGCCTTCCTATTCCTCCTTTTATAGCCTCCCATCCATCCTGATACATGGAAAGTGACCTCACCTGTGGGTTAACAAGTCCAACATCCTCTTTTTCTATTGGTCTACTTCTCCCTCAGTCATTTTCAATAGAGCAATTAAAAGGCTCAACCAGCTCACAGGGCTCTCCATCTGATGTGCAGGTAGCTTGGTGAAATGCACAGCAAGGGGTTGGCAGATGAATGTACACATCAACTTCAATAGCACAAATTGCTGAGAAAACATTTTAATCTTGGATTATAATAACCCTTTTGGGTTGAGCCAAGACTGTTTCCTAATAATTTCAAGCTTCATCAGTCATAAAAATGTCCATTCACTTGGGTGTGAGTTTTATGAAACCAGCCTATGATCTCATAATAAATCTCTTATAAATTAGTTGAGGTTCAGCCCTGATTATGGACACAGAAAAGATTCAGCAAATACAAGACATGAGAAAATAGACTATATTTGTTCTGTCCTTTACTTAGTAGATGATCAGCTGAAGAAAAACTGAGTTGATAAAGGCCATTGTCACTTACCTGGGCAAAGAAAAAGTATCTTTTCCTTCAGCAAACACATTAATGTCAGTAAAGACTCTGTGTCTTCTATGTTATCTGACCTTATTGGCACTGATGTGTTTGCTGTGGGAAAAGATGCTTCTCTAAAGCCTGATGGGATCCTCCTCTCCCAGCACTGCTGGGTGGGTGTGTGCTCCTACCAGGGTAAATGAGCACCTTGGTTAACTATAAATTAACTGCAGACAGTTCAGCACCCTGCTTAGCTGTAATCCCCTATTTGGATTAGTATGGTTGCTCCAACTGCATGTGCAGTTCTGGGTGCTAATGAGTAAAATACAGTGTGTTTTACTTAGACTGAATAAACATCTTGTAATTAGTACTAACCCACCTCATCACAGCGCTGTGTTCTCCCACAGATGCCAGTAGCTATTGCTGGTGGATAATTGCAGGGGCAGGTTTTGACCACAAAACAGCAACTTTAGAGTTCTTATATTCACTTTTGACAAAGCCCGTTGTCATCACTGGCCTCTCATGCAATTCCATGCAACTACATAGATACTCTGTTGAGACCTGCAGTGAATGGAGCAATGGAAAAAAAGAAATCTTCCTGAGGAAGCTTAAATCTGACCAACACATTATGTTCCTGAGGTATTGAAAAGAAAAACTTGGGTGGAATTCACTGAATTATGCAAGAAAATATCGGTGTGTCAAAATATCAAATTTACATAATGCCATGTTCTGCTTCAGAAAATTCCAGTTGTCTTCTCTGGAGGCAAAATATTTCAAGGCAAAATACTTAGTGATTTAGAAACCACCAACCAAGGCAATTTTTGCAGGAACACACAATGGCAGCTGCTGCTCCAGCAGTTCTGGTGTGGGCAGTGCTCCCCTGACAGCCACAGAGCCCAGCGGTGTGAGCACCTTCCCACAAGGTGTTAAATCCTAAAGCTCAGTGACAGGATTTTAATATCACTGCTCATCACCATAGCAAAGCAGCCTCTAGTCTCGTTGTAAAATAGATGTATTTTAAGTGCACTGTCCTACTTTGTTCTGTCCAGGGAAGAGATTAGGAGTGGACCTGTAGCCAGACATTGCTCATGCTTCGTGGTATCCTTTCTCTAGGAATCATCCTTGGTTTTCCATTATTTCTTTATGAGTGTAGTAAAAATGCTCTGGAGAGGCTCTCTCGTGTTTTGCAACGTGAATAAGCACAGCTGACACAAAAAGGTGAGTTTCAGGCTAGTTTAAAGCAGTGATAAAAACCACATTGCACTTCTGTTTGCTTTAGATGATGTCTGCTGTGCTCACAGATACAGGAAAAACCCGGAGGGGAGCAGGACAGAAATAAAAATCTGTTGCAAAAAAAGGTCTAAATTTGGTCTAGAGAATCAAACCTCCATGTGTCAATATAAATTAAAGAGGCCCTCTTCAGAGGTGGAGGATCCATAGCTATGTCACAATAAAGTTGTTGATGCTGGGCTGAAAACAAGGTAAATTTGTCACCTCCATTTTCTTCCTGCTCAAGCAGGAAACAGGAATACTGCAGCACTGGGAGATGACTCCTGTGGGGCTGTGGCTTAGTAGCTGAGCCTGAGGGAAGCCTGGCTGTGCCATATGGGCTGGGAAATCCCAAGCTTGGAGCATTTTCCAAAGAGGCTGAAGGAATGACAAATTATGCCTCCTCCCCATCAGCAGATGGTTCTCAGCTGTGCTCTGAGACCAAAAGTGAAATAGAGTCAGCAGAGGTATACATAATAAATTTTGGTTTTTAAAAAATATACCTTAATGGCATAATTAAACACAGCATGGCTGCCATTGATTTTTTTCTTCATAGTGAATTCCTTGCCCCTCAGTTTCAGTTGCCCAGTTAGGCCAGGAATGAGTATTTCTCTGGAAACTCCACAGGACACAGTGCTCTCAGCTATCACAATTTCTACATATCCACCTTGATGGGACACAAGGCACGAGGGAGG
Source organism: Climacteris rufus (assembly GCA_013398175.1). Lineage (NCBI taxonomy): Eukaryota > Metazoa > Chordata > Aves > Passeriformes > Climacteridae > Climacteris > Climacteris rufus. The sequence continues at coordinate 955,616 of VZRZ01003747.1, read as the reverse complement.
CTGGAGCAGAAGGCTGCAGGAGTGGGATGTCCTCCTGCAGAAGGAGCTGGACACCAGCACCTGGAGCCCCTCGCTGTCACCTGCCACTGCTGCTGCCGCTGTGCCAACCCAGAGGAACTTCAGCCAGTGAAATGTGTGAAGGAACATCCTTGGCAAAGACAAAGAAGCAGGTTTAGATGTGAATGGGTTTCTTGAAGTACAATGGGTAGAAGAACAGTTTTGATTTCCCTGGATGTGTCAGCAAAGGCCTTCTAAGAGAGAAGGAGTGGTGCTGGGAGAGGGGAGCTGGGAGGCAGCAAACTGCTCTAGTTGGGACTCTGGGATGCAGGAGTGGTTCTAGCCTCTACTTCTAGTAGAGAGGTCCCAAGTGACCTTGAGCAAAGCAAGTACTCTGAGTTTCCTAGCTGTAAGAATTCCAGATCAAATGGTATCTTCCAACTTTATATCTCATCTGTTTAGTTTGTGTGCCCTTCTAGTGGGCAGCTCCATGGAGGCCACAGTCCGAGAGGGAACCTCGCTGCTGCTGGATTACAAATAACCTTGTAATTATTCTAAGAGTGCATGAATTGCTTTTCCTGCCATTTTGGTTGCATAGTGCTAGCAGTGTGCAGTAGAAGATTTTCAGGCTATTGTGCTTTTATTTTGGTCTCAAACCTGTATCTTGTCACCTGCAAGATGCTGCACCTCATGCTTGGTAGGATCTGATATCCTGCAATTTGCACATCTGTATCATTAGCTGGAAAAGAGAGGGAAAAGTGGAAAGAACAGAAAAAATCCACCATTGTGTAACTAAAAACCTCTCGGTGGTGTTTGTTTAGTGTGAAAGAATGATTAGTAATTTTTAGTGATTAGCAATTTTCTCCCTCAGGTGGCTTTTCTGCATTCCCATAGAGCTCACAAACACAACGAACCTGCCAAATGGGAAGGCAAAGCTGAGACAGAAAACACAATGCAGCAGTGAAAACTCTAGCAGGCATTTAAAACAGATATATTTGCTATTTTTAAAAAATAGGTTTAATCAACAGAAGGAATACAGCCCTTTTTCTTTCCTAAATCACTGTTTTTGTGCAAGATATACAGTTATCTATAGATATCCATTTATTATATATAGATTATAGATATAGATATAGGGAAGAAGGAAAAGTTTATCTAGATATCCATATAGATAGAGATGGATATAGACAGATATAAATATATAGATATCTAGGTGTGCTTTCCCCTGTTCCCTGCATCATTTAGAACTGAACAGAGATGAAAGAAACCTCTTGGTTATGCCAATTCCCCCTTCTCTCCCCTCCCTGTGACATGCTGAGGAAATTGTACTCTGGTTTCCAGGACTGGTTTTCTCTGCCCCATTGTGCAACAAAAAAGTGATTATTTTTAATGTGGCCAAGAAAGAAGCATATTTCCCCTTCTCCTTTTTCCAATTGATTCTGCTGCAGGAGGGATCTTGCTTTATTGTATGAGTGAGGAACATGGGGCCAGATTCACACGTGGGTAACTCTTACTGACGATGCTGGAGTTGCCTCAGGGATGGATTTGACCCATGATCTGTTATTTTTTGCCTTAACTGCAGTTCGCCTGCAAAACCTCAGTCATTACACCTGGTTAGACTAGAGACTTGACAACCTGTGTGGCCTCAGCATTTCCTTTTATGAATCATCCCTTGTCTCATATAAAGAAATCCAAGACAAGCTGAACACGGTTGCTTAGTTTGATGGCAATCGCACACTTGGCCCACCTCAGGGCTGTGTGTCTAACCCCTTCCAGGAGCTGGGAAAATATTCTCAGCTTAAACCATCCCATTTAGTGCTGCTTTTAGAACAGGAATAAGAATATTCACTGCATTTTCTGTAGGAAAAGCTGCTGGAATGAAACCATTGTAGACTGAATTGTACACGTACAAAGTGGTGCCACCTCTTCCTGGCTGCCTCATTAATTTCCTGCCCTGCTAGTCCATCCCAAGGAACAAGAGAGCAAATTAGAGTCTACAGCCAGTCAGTCTTAAACCAGTAAAGCCAGCAGCAGTGGTGGGTGTTCACATGGTTGATTCACGTGCAAATGACCTGAGATCTGCTAACATTTGAAGATGTCACTGTCTGAGAGCCAGCTCCCAAAGTTCTCAGATGTTTTCCCATAGTAAGGCACAAGCTCCTCCAAGACTGGATGTGAAATGGTAATAGAGATAAAAAGATTATTTCATAGCACTCCTGGAAAATCTGAATGGGCAGCTGGGAAGGGAAGCTGAGGAAACATGGAGTCTTTCATAGTTTCTTCAGACCTTCTCTTCAAATCTGTTGAAGTCCTCAAGCCTTGGACCAGCCGATGCCCTAAGCTGAGTCACCCTGAGAAATAGCTTATGAGATGAACAAATGCTGCACAAACTGAAAAGCAGATTTAAACAGGGAGCTTTGGAAAGATGCTGAGTGGTTTTTGTTTTGTTTTTGCTTTGCTGTTTTGCTTTTGAGTCAGAGGAAATGATTAGCTCTTCAAATTTCCCCAGTACTCAGGAATGTGACAACTTAGCAGATGAGGCCACCTTGAAGGATGGGATGCAGACAGACAGCTTGGAAGACTTTCTTCATAATTTTTTTTAAAATTATCAGGATGCCGATCATTTAAATGGGTAAAATAGACAGACACAGTGTTTTCCACAACCAGCCCATTTCCTCAGCCTGCTGCTTTCCCTGGATCTTCATTTGCCCAGACAGCCTGAGGGACGGATGTTAATGTGATTGTATTTTTATATCCTTTCCTGGCTTTGAGAGGCACCCCATCTACTGAGGCAACGTAATTTGCCTTTTGGCTCAATGTCTGCCCTCAGAGTTGTCTTCTCCCACCTTTTGGTGCACGTGTGTGTAAATGGATCCACACAGGGCTTTGGAGCACTCGTGTGTGCTGCTATCACAGAGGAAGGGAATTTCTTATGCAGGCAACAGCTCTCAGCTTTAGGCAGGCTGCCTGGGAAAGCCTCTCTTTAGGCAGTACCTGCACCCCCAGGAGACCTGGCAGCCCAGCCTGGGCTCGGTGTAGCGCTGTCAGAACATGTGGATTTGGGAGCACAGGCAGCCAGGAGGCCAAGCAGGAGCCTCCAAGGGGTTTGCTGACAGCAGGGATGGATCCAGCCTGGGGAATGTTAAGATGTTTGGGCTGTCATTGCACACTGTTACAGAGAATGCCAGCCCTTCTCAGACTTCAGACTAGATGTTCTTGGCTGAAGAAATTACGATTTCCTGACGGAACAACAGTTATTTTTAAATTATTGTGAAATTTCTGCAAGTGTCTCTGTATAAAGAAGCGAAAGAGGATTCCACAGAATAGGTAAATTTTGATTTGTTTAATATTAGATTTAGCAGATATTTACAGGGGAAGGCCTCCTTTGATGAGAGCAGCATTTTTCAGGTGCTACTTCTATTTCTTCCTGGTGTTCCCAGGAGTGGGATCCTTGATCTAATCAAGTTCACTGTTTTTTTCACTTGTAACTTACATGGGAATATTCTGATCTCATACAGTGCTTTTATATCTCAACAGGATTACTCTCCATTTATACTTTATTGAGCAAGGAATTATTATCACCTTCTCTCTGAGAAGGGAAAAATGGTAAGTGTCTAATTTAGCAATGGTTTGACTATCTGAGAGAGGATAGCTAAGCAAATTGCTCTGAGGTCCCAAGAATAAAAGCACTATGGAAAGTCACTATGGAAATTAGATTAACTGAGGAGTAAACTGAGGCACAGAGTAACCAAAGTGATACAACAATGTCTGTGCCTGCCAGTGCCCACAGTAAGGGCCAGAAGAAGATGGTGCCTTCCACAGATTCAATCAGTGGGAACTGGTTCAAGAAAACTAGGACAAAAAAGAAACATGAAATAGTTTGGAGGAAAACTGCTTGAAACTGAGCAAATACAGTTATGCCAGTGTTTGTTTTGGAAACAGAGTGTATGCTCAGGTGAGAAAGTGTCCTGACTTGCAGCATATTTTAGCTTGCCTGCATACAGAGCTCCTCTGGGCTTTACACAATAATCTCTTTCCCCCCTTTGGAGGAGAATGACAAACCATCCATTTGATAAAGGACAAAAATGAAGAAAACAGAGGCGAAACACAAACTTAGCAGAACAATCTGCCATAACAATCAATCACTATTTTTCTTTCATTTGGAAGGTAATTAAGTGCTAGAGCTCAGGTTTCCTGACTTATGAAAATAAGATATTTATCATTCTGACTACAATTCTAACAAGCAGCCATACATTCTTCAAAACACTCTGGCTTATTGCTTTTGACCAAATCCACATCAGTGTAAGACCTGGGTCTAAATGTTCAGTCTGAGAATGCTCACTGGAGTCCAGTGATACAGGAATCCTGCTCCTCTCCATGACTATGTCTCTATGTTAAGAAGAAGCTGATAATATCCTGACACTTTTACCTGGGTTTTCTCACCTGCTGCCTCTTGGACAGGGGAGGGCCACCTCTGCAACCATGGTTTTGCTCTCCTTCATGTTCTTTTTCAGTGTGAGGAAAGGAGTAGGGATATCACTGGGATTTTCAGAAAAAAACCCCAAATGTAATTGTAACAGACTGCAGCAATGATTTAACAGGAGGAGGAAGAGGGGGGATGGGTAGTCAGATGGCAACATTAAACCTTCACTTCCCACCCAACCTGTACAAAGTCAGCTGAATGCCAGAATTTGAATTGTTTAGAAACCAAGTTACCTGAGTTCTCACCCTTTGTTGCTTGAATTCTACCTTTATTTTTTTTTGCCCAGGAGTTTCTAAGAGTCTGAAGAACTCTTTTTCATTTTTCTCTCAGTTCTGCTTATATTTAATTTTTCCTCCAGTGCTTTGGTTCAAATTCATCTTGACTCCAAGGGATTCTGACAGCAATTTAGTTAGAAAGCAGAAACCTATGTGCTGTAGGTGGTCTTCTGGATATCCAGCCCCAGTTTAGTTTTCAGGAGCATATCCTTCCTTATGGAGCACTTTACCGTTGGATAAGGCTATCATGTCCTGATTTTCTAACCTGTTACTTCTAAATCAGAAAGCTTTTCAAGCCTTATCATATCTCCTGCTTTCTCTAGGCAGCTTTTCTCATAGATACCTGCCACTACATCTCCAAAATCACCATCCCACCCTCTCAGGATGAGAGATTTTTCCATGGGCTAATATTCTTTCTCCTGCATTCAGATGCTCTCTGCCAAATCTCTCACCCCAAGGACTCTTGAGGGTTTTTATAACTTTTACCGCCCAGAAGCCTCAGCTGATCACATGGCAAAAGCACCTACTGACATCCTCTTGTTTTCTGTGCCTGGAGAGGGGCAGCTGTTGGTCAGGAGATGATGCGGAGCCCAGTACACATTTACACATCCAGCAAATAAATATTTCAGGATGTGCTGCTCTAACCTTTTGCTCTTCAGGCACTGAGCTGGAGGTTCAGTTCTTCCCCTTTATCTGCTGATGGGACTGGATCCGTGCCCGTGCTCATGACAAATGTCCCACTCAGTGCTGGCCATCACATTCTGTGCCTTTGGATTTGCAGCCATTTGGCTGTGATCCCATTTCTCAGTGCAGGGCTCCTTCCAATTTGAAATAATATTATTCCTAGGACAAAATGGAAAAACCACACGGCCAAACTTCTTCCACAGTTTGGGAAAATCGATGCTGGCTATCCACTAGGTGACACTGTTTACCTACAGATCTTGTTGAATTTGTGCGAAACTCCACAAATCTTTCAAAAGTAGCATACAATATGTTTTGCTCTTAAAGAAAAAGGAGACTGGTTGCAGAGGAGAAGGAAAATGGGCTGTCAGTGAGGTATAATTAAGGGCAAACCTACAGTTATGAGACTTTATGGTCTGGTTTCAAACTATTTACTAAAATGCATTTTAAAAGCTGCTTTTTATCAGCCCCATTTCAAAGCCTTAGGAAATTGTTTTATTTAAAGAAAAAAAAATAGAAAGAAAGGCAGGCACTCACCAACAGCACAAATCTCAGCCTGGCTCAGATTTTGTCTTGGAGAACAGTGTGAATGGAATTGCCTGGTGACAGAACCAGGGAGGAAGGAGAAAACAGAAGAATTTCTGCAATCTCATCTGGGGAGAGCTTGGTGGAAAACGGTTTTCCAAGCCTGCAAACATTTCAGAATTTTGCATTTTCTCCCCAGTCTCAAATAGGACCAGAATTGGTAATCTCAATTTCTGAAAACTGGCTGTCTGAAAGAAACAAAACCTGGTTAGATGCTGGTTTATTTCATGCTTAAATATTATTTTATATTTAATATATTTTTCTCTATGGAATCATGTGTTTCTCTTTGAAAAAGAATGTATTTCATCATGAAATACTGACCAAGTAAAAATGTTTAAAACTGAAAATGCGGTAGGCCAAAATCAAGAGGTTCCCACAAGATGCATCAGCTTTCAATTAATATTTTTCAATTAGAAAAATACAAATCTGCTTCAGCACACTGCTGGGCTCAATGCAGAAATGATGTGACTGGCAATAGTATTAGGGAAGTCTGTGCTAGACTTCGCTATGATCTGGAAATCACACTTGCAAGGAAGCCGGATGAATCTGTTTGAATTGGGCATGCATTTTGGAAAAACTTTGGAGAATTTAATTTTCTTTCTTCTCATTTGTGCTACTGTCAGGCCAAAAGAAACACTTCTCATCTGCAGACTTCAAGTTGGCCTTTCAGAAATACCAACACCCTGCAAGTGTCCAGGGAGGTGTTTGGGGAGCCTTGGGTGTTGAGGATCTCTAGGAGAGGCTGAGCACCTCCAGAGAGCAGGGAGAATTGCATGGGAACATTCCAACCTCATGCTCTCCCACTGTGAGTCAGCCCTTTTTATTTTTTTGTAACCACAGCCCATAAGTAGCTTATGGCCCAGTTCATGTTTAAACATGGCCAGAGATCACCTTTAATTCCACTGTCTAGCCACATTCAAGTATAGGTTTTGGCTACAGCTCTGATCACTCTCACAAAATACAGTTTGGGAAACATTTCTGTATGACATTGTTCACACTTGCATAGGAAGATTTACTTTTCCCTCTCATTTGGGCTATTGGGCATTTCCCTTCCAGGTTCTGAAGGAAATGACAAGCTAAAGTAGAGGTGGAAATTTATTTTATGAAGCCCTTTTTCTCATCTGCCCTCATCAGATGGGACCCTAAGGTGCCCAGCCTTGGTTAACATCAGCAAGGCAGAGCTGCAAGTCTTTGAGGTGCAAACCCACTTTCCTACTTCCAACATACTCTGGTACCTATTACAGCCAGAAAACTGTCCAAATACCCCAACCAAAGCAAGGTCCTCCTCATGCTTCCTGCTGAGCACTGGGCTCTCTCTTCATTTCTCATTGCTCACATAGCAGCTCTGGGGTTTTCTAGATGTTTGCAGATCTCTGGAGATATTTTAGGTTGAGTCCCACTCATGGTTGCTGACAAAGTTTGGTTCACCAGCAATAACGGTGGAACAAGAGGCAAATTTTGCTTCAAAGTTCTTGTGATCAGGGCATAGAAAATGAGAGGGCAAGAGAGGTACATGGATGCTCCAGGGATTCTGCCTGGGAGCAGAATCGAGATGTGTATGGACATCTTGTGGATGAGGCACAGCTGCGCTTCCACCGCTGTCTGTGTGATTTGCCGTGTGCCCTGTGCTCCTGGCACTGCCTTTTGGAAATCCACACTGCATTAATTGATAATTGTGTGAAAAGCCTTGGGGGTTGGACAAGATAATAGCAGTTTTACAAGAATCTGGAAGATACTGAAAATCTTTTATGGTGTTTTTGATGTAAAATTATTATTTTTCCCTGCTGTTCAGTGCACACAGCTGCTGGCACGGTTTCAATGGTTAGGTGGATGACATGTTATTTTTACATTTTTGAAGTGGCTCTGGGGCATGACTCACACACATATTACAGGAACAGGAGTTGTGTTAAGAACCAGTGAAGCCCCTGATTTGTCTTGTGGTTTTGGCAGAAACAGATTTTACTTGGACTAATTCCTAACTGGACTTCTGTTTGTATCACTCTTCCAAAATTTTTCCTCCAGGATGAGGAAATGCTCAGGAAAAGGCATTGAGGTTAAGGGCCTTGGTTTAAGATGTGGAACAAACCAGCACAGCAGGAGCTTCTCCCAGCAGTGTTGCTCAGTCTCAAATCTGAACACATCAGATGTTTCAGCCCTCGTTGGGGCTCTCCTTTCCCATGAGTGTTACACAGAGGAAATAGTTCAAGCAAAATAACTTTCACTTTCAAGTGAAAGCTTTGTAAGGCAAACTGGGTGGGGGGGAAAACAAAAAGAAACTAGTTCTCCAGAGAGCTGAGTCTAGCAGACTCATTGCATTGGTGACACCATCCAGGTTTGAGACTGCACCTCCAAAGGCAAAGGGCAGGAGCTAGTTTGTTTAATTTCGAATATTTGCATATCTCTTTCTCTCACTGCATTGATATCAGATCTGCAACAACCTATTAAAGCTTTCATTTGAATAGCCATTATATGCCTGAGAATGGAGACTGGGCTCCTTGGGGGCGCTTAGGAATAAACAAATCATTTGTGGCACATGTGTTGTTCAAGCTTCAAGCAAGGTAAATGGAAAATACAGATTATGGTGCCTCAAGTCCTCTCCATTTTCCCCACTTGTCAAACATTTCCAGATTCTTCAAAAGAAGAATCTAGCCATATTATTAGCAATAAAATGGCTTATAGCTGAAATTTTGAAAAGATTTAACAATGTTCTTTGCAGGAATTGTGTTTCTCATTACATAAATCTCCAGGCTCTCAGGCAAACCACCACCATCACAGTGAGCCATTATGTCCTGCTGTGGCGGTGTCTCCACTTTAAAAAGGTAAAGATTCAGGGCTTTTTGACTTTCTTGTTTTCCATTCTTATTCCTTTTAGAGAAAAAAAACCCACCACAAACCCACAACAAACCAAACAATATATTCACCACAGAAAAGTCCCTTCAGATTCATCTACACTGGGGCAGATTAGTCCCCACTGACATCAGTGACCCATGAATGGCCAGGAATGGGCTGGGGAGAGGACGTGGGGGGACATATGGAGGGACACGGGGATTTCTGGATATTATTGGAGTGGGTACAGACTCCCTCTGCACCTCGATGGTGCTCGGTGCTGATGCAGGTTCCAAGAAAACCAATGCACTGTTCAACAGCAAAGCCAGGAGCAACCTCCCTTCCCTCCACTGTGCCTTCCTGTGACAGCTCTTCAGAGCAACATAAAAGCTGAAACTACCACTTGGTTTCAGCCAGACTGCTTCTGTTGGTGCCTGTGGCCTTTCCCAGCCTGTAGGATGTGTCCCACAGTCTTTATCCCAGCTACTGATGTTGGTTGCATTTTGACCTGGCTCCTGACTTCTGCATGTGGACTGCTGAACCCGACATGTGCCTGGGCAAAGGATGGGTGGGGATCCTTGGTCACCTGCTAATGTGGCTTGGAAAACAAATCTTTGGAATAAAGTAAAACAAGATAAAGTGAAATCCCAGCAAATAAAGCTGAACCTGATGCAACTAAATTTTTTAGTCTCCTGTTGAAAAATATGCTATCAATTGCCAGGCAAATTTCTCAGGTTGATATGGCAACTGGAAACACTGGAAATTAAAAAGCTGAGCAAATCTTCTTAAAGGAGAAAAATAGTCTTACTCCTGATCAGCAGGGATTTCCATGCTCCCTTCCTCAGCCTGCCTTCTTTTAAATTCACAACCTACAGGAACAGCAGTGTCATGAGATGACGCTGATTTTCTTTCCATCACCAGAAGCTGTTTCTTGGAGGGTGCAGTAACAGCTTTTGTGTGATGGAAATATAGTCACAGTGTAGCACTTACACCCTTCTCAGCAGCAGCATCCACCTGCTTGCATGGTCTGATGCCCCCACAAAATTAATAATATTACTCTTTCAGGTAACATTGACCGTATGTGGAGAGTAGGGTGGGAAAACAGACAGAGCTCCTGGTTATCTGTATTATGACCATATCACTTATATTCCTTCTAGTCTTAACAACAGCTAATAATGTCCCAAAACTCCCTGTTCCCTCCTGAACATATCCTGTAGCATGGCTCAGTGGGAATGGGTCACATGGAGGGAGCAGCTCACATTGGGCAGGGGAGCTGCTCACGGTTAGGTTGACTGGAAACAAAGGAATTAATGACCTGTAGGTGTCCAAAGAGCAGTTACAGGAAGAACATAAACAGTATTTGCTCAGTTTATGCACTGCCTCTCCTCCATGTCCAGCCAATTGAGTACAAAACGGGAGAGGGAAATGGTCATTAAGCACCAAGGCTGCCACTTGGGAAGTAGAACTAAACAGGACATTGACATTTGTGTGCCAGCTTCTTACTCCAAAAAGACTTAGAGGGGTGAATTAGGATAACAGACAAGATGACTAGAAAATTATCCATCTGTGAAGATTCACAAGCACTGTACTAGTCCAGTATCTGACTAACAGATCTTTTAATTCCTAACCTCTTGTTTTCCACCACCATTGCTTAATAAATAATCTCTAATTTACCAATAAAGGTAAGAGCTGTTCTGGATATGTCAAGAAAAATGACAGGCACAGTGCCAGAGATACTGGGCAAAGGAAGACAGTTCTTGCCACAAAATGCTACAGTCTGTGATGGGGACTTTACTGCCCTATGCTAAACTTTGGGGCAGGTAAAATGAGATATCTGCCACACAAGGTGCAGCTGGGCAGAGTCCTCTAGAGCTCTGGACAAAACCAAAAGACTCTTACACGTGCTGTGATCCCCACGGGGCTTGACTGGAGCTCACAGTCCCACACAGCCTGGGATGCAGGCACAGGAAGAAACTGGTGGTGTTTGGGGCAGTTTTACGGTTGGATTCTCCCCGCCCTGTGCTGCTTCCTGTCACAGCCTCCCTGCTGATTAATTGGTGTCCTGGGACAGGGGCTGCCCGCTGCGACCGTGCCAGTGAGGACAGCGGTGGTGCCGAACACCTGGCAGGAGCCTGCTTCCTGGGAGGGCACCCACTCCAGTGAACAAACCCTCCTGCCCCCCTTGCTCTCTCCCTTCACAAATACTGAAAGCATTTGATAATCATGTCAAAGCCTCTCAGATCCAGCTGACCATATCTTCTCAAGGCAGAATCCCATAAATCAGAGTTAATTAATATTTATCCTCTGAAAGGGACAAGAGAACATTTAAGAACCCACCTCAGAAAACCAGAGAGGGCAATTAGCTCTTATTTTATATTTATTTTATCTTTTCTTTAAACAAAGGATTGCTATTCTTTTCTCTCCCCACAACGAAGTTAATAGATTTATTCATCAAGTTTTCCAAATTTAGACATCAAACTGATGTTTTTCTCCCACTGCTAATTTTATTCTTAGCAGCACTTACATAAAGGCAAGTATTGCAATATGACAAAAATACAAACCTCCTCTGACCTGGAATGTACCAGCAGGTAAAGTACAGGGGAAAGTACAGGCAACTTCTCACCCAGGCACTCCAAAACAGCAAGTCTTAAAATAGAACTGAGGGGTTTTTTAATGCTCTTTTCTCTCAAGATCTACAACTGACCTATCTGCCTTTGTAGTCTGGCCCTGGACTACCAGGTTGTGCCCTCACATTACCACAGTGGTTTGGGATGATGCTGTGTTTTGCAGGAAGGCTAGAGTTCCTGGTCTCAGTTCAGAAAGCAGCATTTTGTATCTATATGGGGTATGTGCCTGTTCATGGGGGCCATGTCCACGCTCTCAGTTCTTTAGGTGTCAGTCTCCTGATTTTTCTCCCGGCTTGTTTCTCTGCAAGCACAATTGTGCTCGCACTGAAGCTAAACTTTCAAGCACATGCCTTGTGTTTGCATTCTTGCATCTGGCCCAGTTTAGATGATTTGGGCCCAGTCAAAGCAAAAGAGGCTCCAGCCCTGCATATTCCTCCAGCCTCCCCTGAGTACAGCTCGTGCCCCACACTTGAAGGCAGTGGCCAGTAATGCACAGGAGGCAGAGCTCGCATGGACGAGCTGTGCCTCCAGTGGCTCTTCTTCTTGCAGAGCAGGCAACCTGCAAGAAACACGTCCTGCAGTGTCTTTGCTTTCCCCCACTTTCCTGGTTCCCAACATGATGCTCTTTAATATTGGTGAACAGGATGCTGGCTGCCTTACACACTGGGCTGTTTGCTAAAGAGCCAAGGATGCCCCTGTGCACATGCCCCAGAGAAAGAGCCACAGGGTCAAATTCAGATCCTGGATGTAGAGAGACACTGAGCAAGAACCAAGACCAAACCTAGTTTTAAACCCTGCTGTGCACACAAGATACTCTCACATGTAATTACCACCCAAAGTGGGGGATCCAGGGTGCTGTCACCAGCAGTGCGAACCCTCTCTGCACTGCTCATTTCTATGACAGCACCTGTTCCTGTGCACTCCATCCCATGGCATCCCGTGTCTTTGCCTGGCATAACAAAACCCAGCCCCCGGTAAAGCTGCAAGTTTCCACCAGCCTTTGCAGTCCCCGAGTCCCACACATTCCCATTGGCCCCGGTCGTGCCTCATTAGTTTGGCTTAATCAAGTGACGAGCATCGCTCAAGGCCGGGGAACTGCTGTAGTCAATGGGGTCTATTCTCCGCTGGATAGACACATGTCACAGCCATTAGCGTCAATGGGAGTTACAAATGCACAGCGGAGAAAGGCCCCAATGTGTCTAACGCGCATTAGGGAGGAACAGAGGGGCCAGTTCAGCCCCAGGGTAAGAGCCTGCAGCTCGGTCATGCCTTGCAGCAGGGCAGAAATTCAACTCTGCTTCAAGCCAGCCCAATGGGATAAGAACCAAAACAAACAAACAAACAAAAAAACCCAAACAAGAAACTGGTATCACCAGGTAGGTGGCTGAGGCCTATGTAACACCCCCAAGGAAGTGGCTGAGGGCCGCGGCATGTGCGGCACACGGGTGTGCAAAGACCCTCAGGTGTGCAAACACCACACGCTCTCCCCAGGCCGGACGGCGTCGGGACTCCAGCACAGGGCAGTGTCAGGAAAATCTCCCCTTCTGTGGTGCCTCTGTGGCACATAAAAAGGCCCCAGCCTTCAGGGCTGTCAAAGTGATATTTCTCAACAGAACTACAAAAAAAAAAAAAAGAAAAAAAAAAGACACATAAAAATCAGTCTCACAGGGANAAAAAAAAGGAAAGAAGAAAAAAAAATGAAGGGGGGCAGATTGGAGGCCCCGAGGACAGCCTGGGGGATGGCCAAAGTGAGGAGCAGGCTGAATGTCAGCGGAGAGTGCAGGAGCGCCATCTCCGCGTCCTCGCTGCGCGTGTTCAGGCCCCATCCTTGGGGGACAAAAGAGGAATCCTTCATTGAAATCAGCCTGCTCCTGCCAACGATCTGGCCTTGCAGGAGTTGCATCTGAGCCAAAATAGTCAACTGGATCTCTGAGTTTCCCAGTTTTGGGGAGGCTTTTTGCTTTCCTATGTCTTCTTTCTTTTTCCGTTCAAGTTGCTATTCATTCCCTTCAAGATTTAAAATAAATTTAAGCAAAATTTAAAATTTTGAAAAGTCTTTTCTTTAAATATTATCCCAACCTGGGAATTCTCATCTATGTCACAGAGTGAGCCTGGCAGGTGTCATGGCACATGTTTCAGAGGTGTGCATAGCAGAGATGTCAGGCAGTCACACCAAATGGTTTTTAAACATTTGCTTTTCAATTTGTGCTTAAATTAATGCAACCCCATAAATACTATCATTGGACACTGAGGTCATATTTATCCCTGATGACACTGTTTCATATGTTGATGTATTACCTAGACACGGGGCCCCCCTGCATCTGCACCTTTCCCATGGAAATTCTCCTAGAACTTTGGTGATGTTTGTCTTGACTTACCTTTTATGAAAGAAAAATCTAGTCCCAAATATGTAGCTCTGTATCAGACTACAGGTACTTCACTGGTACTCCTAGAGTTAATAGCCCTAATATATATCCCAACAAACTGTCTTTAGCTTTCTCCATATGTTAATTCCCTCTAATCCTGTTATCAGTACAGGTAGTTGGACAAACAGTGTGATAATAAAGCAGTATTTATAATACATGTCCTTCAGTCCTAGATTAACCACGAGATTTCCCAAGCACCTAGGGATTTGATTTACCTACTGTGTGCAAATCGCCTGTATAAAGAAAGTATCCAGGAAAATATATTTGCTCCCAGACTGTATTGTTTACCATCCACTCTCCCCTTGATCTGTATGTGTGTCTGAGCTATGCAATTTATTTATTCAAGCCCTCAATGACAGTTTAAAGCGGGGTCTGAAGAACTGGGACATTATCAACACACTGAAAGAGTTTTCTAGAGCATCAGCCATACTCCTTCTCACCTCCCAAGTGCTGCCCCTCTCACCACAACCAAGAATTTAGAAAACCAAAAGAAGAAAAAATGAAGAAGCTCCTTTCCCCATGACTGCTACAGGTGCTTACTTAGTTCTGGATAAATGCAGCCCACTTCCCCCCAACCCACCACCATTTTTTTTTAATTCCTCTCAACGTGTCATAGCTTTATATGAGGCTAATGGAGCAAGGCAATGCTCAAACGTCAAATTAAACTGCACAGCTCTGTAATCACTCAGACTGACATGGCATAAAAGGATAATTAGTAGTTCATTACATGGAACATTGTTTGTTCAGCTAAATTGATTTCTCTCAGCTGCCCATGTTTTCTGTTTACTTAGTGAGTGCTCCACTGCACATTCTTATTTGTGAACTAGGAAATCCCTTCCCTGAACTTTTTCCTTCCCTCTAATCAGCACTGAGGATTTTAAATATAGTTTGCTGGAGGTAGATGAACCTCCAAAATTACAGACAGGTGCATGGCAACAATGGCCCGTGTGGAGCAATATGCAGTGCAAAACAAGCTGTGGTGGCTAAGGAGACATACCCAAGTATCCCAAAAAGGGCCATGTGTGTCCATCTGCTTTGTACATAGAAATTCCTAGCCTGGTTATTTGCTTTTCAACTTACAGTGAACTTGCCTTTCTCTCATAGTGTAAAGGAAAAAAAAGTGGGGCTATAATTCTTCAGTGCTGGGAGTGGAAATTCTGCAACAAAGTCATCTTTAAAACCTCCTTTTTGCTCACTAGGGTCCAGAGAAAAGGGGAGATTGTTGTTTTAAACATGCTTTTCTTTCCTTTTGCAATTAGGGCTGAGGCAGAACTACCCAATTTCAAATGTTTCTAAACTAGCTGCCTCATGACACCTCTCCACTCAACTGAATTTCAAAATCCTGACAGTAGTTACAAGTAAAAGTGTTGGAGCTATCAACTCCCACACTTCGAGTGTCAGTCTCAATACATTTCTATTTTGTTTAAAGCCCTAACTTCTGTAGTCATTACATTTTAAAAAGGGCTCTTGTTTAGGTAGAAAATATGATCCCTAATGAGTCAGAACATAGGAGAAAACCAGAAAAATTACTTATTTTTTTAAGCGTATTTGAAAACTTTTGCTTCCGTGCTGCCTACAGCATCCCAGGTGCCACAAAAAGACACCCATGCACGCCTTTCCTGTGGGCCCTGCAGTTATTACATTTTCGGTGCTGGAGTGTTTGAGTTGGAAGCCACAATTGTTTTAACACTATTTCTGGAAGAAGTTTACACGGTTTCTCAGGGTGACCCTGTAAGAAAAGTGGTGCTCACTCTCTGAATTTCAGTGGCATTTATGGGCAGGCTGCTGAGGACAATATCAAACTAAGATATTCCCACGCCCTGCTGCTTGTTACTGCCTCAACTCCCCCTTGGATGTGTTGCCACAACACTGAAGCGGATCACAGAGCCCATGTAGCTGAAAAAAAAATTTTCCATTTGTGCCAGGTTATTTTCCGGGAAGATCAGATGCATCAGCCAGCTCACAACACAGACTCACAGACAACTGTCCTGCCAGTTGGGAAGGGAACAGGGGGAGCAGCCAGGACAAGCCAATGGGTGGGAACTGTTTGGGCCCATGGCATCGTGAGAAAATGAACTTGGATCTGTGGGTAGATCAACCCCCTCACAACGCTCCCATCCTGGCTTTACTCATCACTGCGTGGAGCCTAAGGCAGTGCCATGATCCCCCAGCACAGCCTTGCCAGTCACATGAAAAAGCAAAGCAACTTTAGTGCCATGTAAACCTCTCCAGATTTCTTTCCTCTTTCCCATCTCCTCTCAGTCAGATGGCAGGAACCCCTTTAAATATGTCCATAGCAACAAATAATTTCTCTTTGCTTTCAACACTGTCTTTTTCTACCTCTTGATAGCTGCTCCCAGCATCCTAAGCACCACCTAAGCACCACAGATCACCTTGACACTAACATTTTTATTCAGTGACCAAACCATTTCCAGCCATGTTAGGAAGATATCAGGGCCTCCCCTTTAGGAATCCTTAAACAGCTCTGGAGATCATTTCAGTGGCAAGCACACCCAGTCCTTCAGCAGCAAACCCAGCCATGCTTGCATGTCTAACACCCAAGGACAACAGGAACCCCCTAATCTCCTGTGGGCACATTTATACCGCTGAGCAACTCTTTCTTTGCTCACTTGGTTAGCACAGTTTCCAGTTAGTCTCCCAAGGAGCCAGTCTACCCAGTGCCCCAGCACTGGCATGTATGTGCTCATGCCTGCTGGGCCCCATGGGATGGGAGCACCACACTTGCTCCAGCCCCCAGCAAGCTCCATCCGTGTGTACACATTTGGAGAGATGGAGACATGTCTTCTCCTGCCTGCTGAACCAAACCCTGCTTACAAAAGGACAGTACAAAATCGGTGTATTTCTACTTTCTTGACAAATAGGGAAAAAAACACTTGTACTTTATATAGAGCAATATGATCAGTTTGGCTCCTTCTGCTCTGAATTGAGATAAAAATAAAATTCTGTTTGAGTAGTTGTAGGAAAAAACAAATTCCTGAAATACCTTGTCAATGGTCTCTTCCTTCAATTACCAGCTCAGTGACAGAGCTTGCAGCAAAGGCATCAGCGATTTCACTCCAATTCTTTCATCTGCTGAAACTATTTGAAAAAATGACTTGAAAAATTTGTTTCCACCTGTGATTACCTTCAGTGTCATTGAAACCTCAATTTTTGAATGAGGAAACTATTTATTAAAAGAAAATAGGTCCAGAGTGCATCCTGGCTGCAAATACGAGTATCAGCAACAACGCTCCCCTGTGAGTGACAGTGGCTTCCAGCGGCACCTCCTCGACCTAATTCCTTAATGGAAATGGAGGCTGTTCTGCAGTCAGGCATCACCCTCCCAAGACATTGTATAATATTTGTACTAGTACCTTCTCCAGTAGCACTGAGAGGTATTTTACTTTAGGCTGATTTCTCTGTTTTTGTTTCAGGTCCTGCTCCAGGCTGCCCAGAGCAGAGCCAGCAGCTTCTTGTCCACTCTCTCATGGCTTGATCTCATTCCCCTTGCTTCCCATCATGGCTTGCTACTTTCTGCCACTCTAAAGAAGCTTCTGGCTCCTATGTGGTTGATGCAGAGTATGGATGAATCACTGCTGGGCCAAGCTGAGGCTTCCTAAGGTGATTTGCCACACGCCATCCACAGGTACAGCTCTGCAGATGATCTTTCGATGGAATTCACCACCTCCTCCACTTGTGTTGGTGTTTCCTCGATTCTCAGGTTCACTCCTGTCGCTGAGGGGCTCCTCTCTGCCACTGTCTGCTTGCCAGAAATGCGAATTTGGAAAATAGGTTCTGTTTCTGCTGCAGATCACCCTGAGCTTACACAGCTAAAATCCCCAGCAAAGTGCTCAATCTTTAAACTGGTTTCAGTATTTCCGTTTTCTTGTTTGTTTGTTTTTGTTTCTTTTTTTTTTTTCCTTCCTGGAAAACTCCTGCAGCATGTAGGCCTTATTACACTGTCTGCCCTGGACAGTTTGTTCACTGCAACTAATTGCCTGCAAATAATTTGTTTCATCCAAGACACATCCTTAAAGGGAGTTTCCACAGGCTATTCCTGGCATTTAATACAAAGTTTCTAGGCTTAATAAAACACAAACCAATCATTAGCTCATCTCCTATCTCAGCTATTCAGACTTTTTTTTTCTGCAATGGTCCAAATTTCCAAGTATTTGGACAATTGCACCATGCTGCATAACGGTCTCCGTTTAAGGGCAATGAGGTAATTTGGGTTTGGACATCTCATTGCATAGATTTCTGAATGTGTCTGGTCTAGTAACTATTCTGCTGGAGCCAGTATCCACCATCCCCACACATTTCCCAGATTCTGCTGCCCTTTCAGCAAACAAACTTCTCCTATGGCTGTTTAATCCCCCAAAATGAAACAAGCAGTTCTGCAAGTTAAAGAAACTAATGAAGCTTGATTTCCTACACCTCTCATCATTGCCTTTAGTGGCTGAGGATGAAGTTTCAGTAGAAGTATTTGACATAATTGGTCATTTATATGGGCTTTCCCCCTCCCCTAAATTAATTGTCCACAGTGTAGGCCCCTGCCTCAAGACTAATTGAAAACCTCTTGAAACCTGTAGGAACTTCCTGACCTTTGAGACTGTCATGATTTTGTCAAGTTTAGATGAAATCAGAGAATAAGTTAAAAAGTCTTTGTTGGGGGACACACAGATGGACATGTGTTGCCTCACTTTTTACTGTTAAAAATAGCTAGTTCCATACTAGCTAGTTCCCAAGGCTATTGTTCTGTAAACATAGCTATGTTATTGTAGAATTATCTTGTTATTGCATTCCTTTCCCATGGACACAGATCTTTGATGAACATTTCTCTTGACCACTGTAGTTAAAGGAGGAATAGCTGATTTCCTCCAATGAGCAGTGATTTCTAAAAGTGTATTTAAGAATAAAGAAGATGGGTCTTCCCCCCTTCCTTCCTTCCTTTCCTCTGAACATAAACACAGCTGGCTCTGGCTCTTTCTTCTCCGTCTCCAGCATTCCAGCTGTGATAGACATGGACATCACACTTTTGTAACCCTGTGGTCCCACAGGAAAACAGGCAGTAGAGACCACGGCACTGAGTGCTTCAGCTCCCACTGTGCCGCCTCAGCCTGGCACAAACCTTCCACCTGACTGGGAGAAAGATGCTCACAGACACTGGTGACAGTCCCCTCTGGCCCCCAGGAGTCTTTTCTACGGCATCTTTCACAGTGCTGCTGTGTAAGTGAACTACTTTCACTAGGTATTGCACTACTGCAAATTGCTTTCATTTGACTAAATTAACGTATTTTCCACCATTGTTTTAAAACACCTGAAGGCAGACTAGAGTCCCTTTCCCTTCTTGCATACTCTATACAGTTTCACTTGCTGTGCTTTTTGTTATATTCTACAGTGACTGATTCCCCTAAGCTCTTCCACTGGAGATTGAATGATGATGACTAAGAAGCTGCTTGTTGGTTTTGTCTTTCTTTTAAACTACTAGATAATTTTTGCACTGCAAAGATTAGCATTACCCTTCCCAAATGATTCCAGACCATTAACAGACATATATTAAAAAAACCCCCAAAAATGACAATGTTCAAAACCCATTAGTATGCACCAAGTAGACTGGAGCAAGCTTCTAAGGAAAATTCAGTGCTATCACAAAAACACTACCCAAGCCACAACATTTTCCTTGCAGACAGGTGAGAAGAACAAAATGAAATTTCAAATGCTGGTGAGAATCTGCCTTGACATCAGCAAGGCCAAAGACTAGGAGGCTCACAAGGTAGAGCAAACTCATTCTAAGCTGTTCTGAAAATAAACAGTTGATTTCAACTGGTAACTTTGAAGAACTTTAGCCTTAGCTGAAGAGATCTATAAATATAAAGAGATCTATACATATAAAGCTCTCAAGTGAACAGGTATTAAACACTACAAAAAGTCCCTTCTCCACCTGGTATCCAGCTCCCTCTCTTCTCTTGAAGTGGTCTGCACAGAGCAGCAATGCTGCAATGAACAATTTTTCTCCTGGCAATGAATACCTAATTAGATAATAAATGCATCTCAATCTTTGAGAGTAGAGTTGCCGTCCACTCTGTATAATGAAGGCTGGAAAGAAGCTAATTCACCTGTCACTGACTACATTCTCAATTACTTAAATTTGTTAAAGAGAAAGAAAAAGGCAGCCAGAAATCCAGCAATCTCTTGGATAATCTCTGTGCCTCTTGTTCCTGTGAGAGGGCTGCCTACCCCGAGG
This sequence comes from Climacteris rufus, assembly GCA_013398175.1. NCBI lineage: Eukaryota > Metazoa > Chordata > Aves > Passeriformes > Climacteridae > Climacteris > Climacteris rufus. The sequence goes on along the minus strand of VZRZ01003747.1, from coordinate 935,475 downwards.
CTGGGAAGCAAGTGCCTCTTTCCCACCCCTCACCTACACCACTGCTTAGTGATGTGGAGAACACAGCTGCTGTCATCGCACTGTGACGGATGAAGCGCTGCAGCCACCGCAAGCGCTTGGGCCTCTGCTGTGGGGCCTGCACAGGGAGAGAAGCCAGGCCCAGGGCACAGCCAAACCCACACCCGCCAAAAGCATCCCACAAATGGGTGGTGGAAACTCCAGTCAGACGCTGGGGCTTGTTGGACCTCCTGGTTTTAGACCCCGATCATACAGAAATTCTCACGCGCCGAAAGTCATGAATACCAATGGTGCCCCTGAAGCCAAGGGAGCTTTTCACGTGAATGGATTTTAAAAGAAAATGCAAGGATTTACAGGATTAGGGCCTGAAATTCTTGGCTTTATGTCTTTCAATAGAGCTGTACAGTGCCAGTTACACTCAAGAAATGCTATCACTTTAAGAGACCAAATGTTGTCAAATGCCAAGAACTTCGCTGGAGATGAGATTTGGGGTCTTCTTACTTGGCCAACCTGATGAAAGAGGATTAAGCTCCAAATGAGACAGATTGCAAATTGAGGCTATAAAGGTCAGTGATCATTATTTTCTGGCTGCTGAAAACAGGTGTTTACTCCTCTGCCTTTGGTAATTTTTAACTATTATTGATATGTTGATCCAGACCCAATATAAAAAAAAATGTTTATTCCTATATTCAGTTCATATTACAAGACTTTAGATTTTAGAAATAGCTTTCAAGGAGAGCAGCAGTGGCTAGTTGTTTCTGAGCACACTGTGCTTAGCCATGTACTAATTCAAGGCTACATCTCTGGAATCTTGGATAAGATGATGTAAAAAATGCACAAAAGACACAATTATCAATAATGAATTGAATAAATACACCTTATTGCCCCCCACCACTGCCTAGTTTGGAAATATCCCAAGGAATAACTCTTTGAGCTCCTGCCTTGATTTCACAGTGTCACCTCTAGATCCTTTCTTGAATTACCAACATGCCACCCTGTCAAGGGATTTTGTATGCAGACCAGGTACAGGATTCAGCAAATAGCTGTGGAGTCATCTCCAAGCCTTTCTTGTTTCTTGCTACATTTAAGAGATGGAGATGGCAACCATGTCATCAGCAATTAATCTGTTCATCCAGGTTTGGATTAATAAAATTAAAAACCGGTAAAACTTAACTAGAAAGGAAAAACCAGTATAAATCATAGCACACTTGCAGAATTGCTTATTTTGGTCAGGGATAGAAAGATTAATGATCTCTCCCTTTCTTACACTGTAATAGAAGTGTTTTTTTGGGCCTCCAATTTCTGGCAAGCAGATCCAAGTGAGGGGGAGAGAGGGGCATGTGAGAGTGTAGAAGGCACACAAGGTGCAGACTCCAGGAGTTAGGAAATGGGAGTTACGGAGCAAGATGGCCTATTTTTTGTACTCTTTAATGTGAGGCCTGTTTTTTTAAAACCTCTCAGCAGGAATAGCAAAGTTTTCCAAGTGATCACCTAGCAACAAAACCCAGAAAAACATTTTCAAAGCAGTTTTGCATCACTGCCATCCCTGGAAGAACTAACTTGTTGAAGGCTGAATTTGCTATGGAGAGGGATTGAATGCTCTGTTCTTATTCAGAGTGCTGAGACGTGCAGTCCTCTTTCACTGAGAACAGAAATTCATTAATGCACATACACACACATTAAGTGTTGCTTTGGAGGTGTTCTCAGAGTTTTTGGACCACAGGGGTGTGGTTTCAACTGAAAACCGTGTGAAAACAAATTGAAACAATTTCTTCTTTTACAGGATACCATTCCTTGTTACAGATTATGTTTACCCACACTTTCTGTAATAGGATCAATATTTAATCTCAAAATCTATTCTTAAGAGCATTTAATTTCAAATTAAAATAATTCTGATGAGAAAAACCCCAGCTCTGTAGCAGATTGCCTTTGCTAGATCTGTTTGAAATCAGAGTGAACAGCCTGGCTTAATACACTATATATTTTATGAAAGTAAATAATTTCCATCAACACCTGTACAAAAAAGCCCCCATATATGCGTTGAAAGATCATCTTTTTCTTGTAAGAGCCCTCTTCTTCCCTTTTCACTGAACACAAGGACTTATCACGATGCTGAGGTCTTTAACCGCAATGACCGATGGCAGCAAGACCCTAGAGGAGGTTCTACAAAGGCTTTGCCCACAGAGTGCAAACCTGAGCTTTCTTAGGCATCCTCCAGTGTCCTCAGAGCACCTTTACAGCCATTTCCTTTCAGCTTGCAGAGACACCAGTTCAGAGCCCAGTAACAACATGACCACGCCAGTGCAGCATTAGGTTGTGTGTGAGCCCAGGCTTGCCAGGCCAGTTGCACCTCTGCACGGACTGGTGCTTCTGGTTTCAGTAGCACCACCTCTGAAGTTCCTGTACCATGTTGCACTGCACAGTGTACGCAAATAATGAATTTATTTCTCCATATTTAATGGGCAGAAGGAGTATAGATATTATTGGGGCAGGAATAAAAATCTAATACTGAAATTACTTAGGGATATTACTTATATTTACACATTAATCTTCCCTTACTACTATAATGGTTGGAATACTGCTAATGGGCCAGCTCAATGGCTACTACTACATACATGGAGTGTAGAGCTGAACAGAATAGTCACATTAAATTCACTATGGCATTTAACCTCAAAATCTTCCCATTTCCAGTGGTAAATACACTTTTGAGAGGCATTAATTGTTCTCCTTAATCACTTTAGACCAGGGTCTGCAGAAAGAAGAATTTACTGGAGGATATGGATTTCACCTCACAGTGGTTATACATAATCACTGTGCAGCTTTGCATATGGTCTTATTGCAGGATTGGTTACATCCCTTATCACTGTGGCAAGTTTACACAGCTTCCAAATATTTCCTGGGATGTTTTTGGCTATTACTACTTTGCTGCTTTTCCAGCTTTCACCAGAGAGTGAAAAACATTTGGAATTCCACGGGACTTCCAGTGAACAACAACTCACTCATGAGTGATCCTATTTTACAGGGAAATGTTTGTGAAGACAGACCCTGTTCTCTCTTTTCTTTGCAGATAAATAAACAGTTAAACGCTGAGCTCTTAAAATCTTCCCAAAGTGTTCCCAGGCCTTGGGGAACAAGAATGTAATCTCAGGTTTGTGACCCACCCAGTGGGGGTTAAGTGCTGCTGCACAGTGGGTTCAGAGGAGCCGCTGCTCCTTTGCTCCCAGCTTTGTGCACCGCAGTCACTGGGGGTGTCACGCGCGGAAATCTGGGGCAGGAGCGGGAAGGATCAGGCCCTGCAGCCCTCTGTCTGTCCTTCTGCTTTGTCAACTCTGGTTCCTTGCACAGCCAATGCCCGAACTTGCAAGCATAAGAGGGAGGACTGACCCTTCGAGTCCTCATTTCTCTCATTTGATCTCGGCAAACCTTTCATCCTGGCACCGCTTCCTCTCGTGTTGTGTCTCATCTTTTTAACATCTCTGTGTAACCTCGACTTAGTCCCCATTCACAAGGCGAGCGAGGGCAAATGCAATCTATGGAGGGGTTGCTTTCCCCTCCCGAATCATCTTCAGCTTTACCCCTCTCTGTTCCTCTTGCTCTGATTTTTCACCTTCATTTTTCTTCCAAACTGTCACCAGGTGGATAGTGGTTGTTAGGCTGGGATGGGAAGATGGGCCTGTCTCAAAAACCAGCATTTCTGTGGAATATACACTGCTGTCATGCACAGGCTGCTGAATGAGTTGCCCCACTGAAAGCCTCTCACCAGTACCAGGCTGTAGAGAAGACACCACCACATGGCAAATATCACACATACACCTACCTGCACTTTCTGTGCTTTCTAACCAATACCAACTTAAGATCAGAAGTCAGCATTTTAACAATGTTGTAAGTACAATATTTAACACGTTGTAAGTACAGAATATGTGGCCTTCAGGCAGAAATGTGTCTGCAGTGGGATGCTGCACTCAGAGGAGCACATTTCAGAGAGGCCAGAGTTGTCTATCAACTACAGTAAGGACCTGGGCTTGGCATGCTTGGCTACAGTTACTTTTCTCTAATATCTTCTTGAAAAATAGGGATAATGTTTTTCTGAGATATTCTTTAGACTCCTATGCAGCAGAATTCTATTCAGAAAGATCATCACAAAGCAGAATTTGATGAGTTGGGTGCCGTGGTGGAGACAATAGTACATTCCAGAAGAAATTCTTATCTTCAATCTCCACCCAAATCACAGTGAAAAACTCTTACCCTTGTTTCATCAAGTGCACGTGAGCTGTTGCTCTGTGCAAGCTGCCGCCCAGGTCAGCTGCAGCTCTGAGCCCCTTTGCCTGCTTTAGTCTCTATACATTGCTTCATATTAATAAATTCTAATTTTCTTGTGTATTAATATATTCAGAATGACAATTGACATAGCTGCCAGCTGCTTCATATTGAAGCAGAACCACAAGCAGCAGCATTTTAGGGCCATATTAACAGCTTATTATAATAAAGATGCTATCTTGGAGCCCTCATTAATGTCAGTATTGCAGCTGTACATACAAGTAGATGCATCATCAGTGATACAAAGTGTGTGTACAGCAGATGGAAACAAGATAAGGTGAAATCAAAGCTGTAATCTTAAATATGTAGTCTACTACACAGTGAAGCCAACAGAAATCCTGAAATATCTGTGGCCAAAAGAGCTGAATATGAGCATTTTAAGAAAAGCTTATTAGGAATACACGAACTATAGGTCACACATATGATCATTATTAGTCTGAGACAGAGAAGTGATAAGTAAATCTGTAGAAAAAGGCAGGAATTTTCTGCAGCTATGCCTCTTCTGTGTGTGGGAAACAGGAGGAAGATGCCACTGCTTTAACAGGATGCTGGCATTGGACTAGAAGTATGGAGGGGACACATTACCTAGCAAAAATAGACATTTTTGCAACAAGACATTAGAAGACAGCAGGGACAGAGACAAGCAACACCGTGAGACATTATTCCATCAGTGCCATGACACTTACAGAGCCAGTTTTCCCAATGTCTTCTCCAAGATGAGATCCGTGGCTGAACAATGGATAGTATGTTGAGCCTCCTTCTTCTGCTCTTTTTGTCAGAATTTGTTTCCAAAACTCACTACTAAGTAACATCTTTGGAACATTAATCTCATCAAGAAATTTAGTTCATAACTTCAATTGGTGCTGGTGAGGAATGAGTGATGTCCAGGTCTGACTACAGGAAATCTTTTCAGGAAATCAAGCTGTACAAAGGCTAGCTTAAGACCAATCCCAGAAAAGTAATGCAACACTTTGTTTGGTATTTTAATAACAGATAATTAGTGCCAAGGACATAATTCATACCAGTGTATATATAAGACTATTTTTGACACAGGTAAAGAGTTAGAAAACCTGTCTGGGAGATATTTTTGAGGGTTAAAGGGGAGGGTAGAAGGATTATGGGGCAGACCCATGAAGACAGTCTGTTAACAAACTTATTCTATAACTTTTTGACTATTAGTGAAATTTTCAGTTAAAACTTCAGTTAAGAGAAATCACATAGTATATATTTTCTATATCTTGAAATCATCTTCATGGTGGGTTCAATTTTTAAAGGAGAAATACCAATTAGCAGGATATCTTTAGCAAGATGTATGGAAAAAATATGGAAGTATCCCTTCATGGTCTGCAGATTTGTTTTTTTTTTTCTAAATATTGGTTTAAAGATTTTTACCAACAACCTGGGTGATGATATACAACTCTTGCTGATAAGGTTTCAGCAGACATCACCGAGATTGGTTACTATTACAGAGTGAGCTGAATCTCCTGGTCAAATGATTGTGATTCAGTGTGGCTGCATTTAATACAGCCAAATGCAAGGTGATACATCTGGGAACCTGGAGGGCAGATTACAGCTGTAAGATGGAAGATTCTGTCTTGGAAAAAAGTGACCCTGAGCGAGACAGAAAAAGTCAGTGGAGATAACAGCTTCAACATGAGCTCTCAATGCAAAGCTGCAGCTCAAAGGGCAAGTGTGTCCTCTTAGGGTGTGAGAAGGGAGGTATCAAGTTAGAGATGGGAAGTGATCCTGCCTCAGTAGGGAGTTACACTGAGATCATGGCAGCAAAACTGTGTCAGTTTGGAGGTCCACTTGTGTATCTGGAAACACTGGAAGGAGTTCAGATGGGAATCACACAAATGATACAGGAGCTGGAGAACCAGACCTGTGGGGGAAGATCTATGGAGCTTGGTACTTCCAGGTGTTTGAGGAGGAGCTTGGGAGGAGACTTGGTCATTTAAAATGTTGAATGAAGAGGGTCCCAGAGGGAACAGGCAATTTCTGCTCCCAGAATTCATTTTAGCAGTGAGTGTTGCCACATAAGCATTCTGGGTTTGCAGAGAAGACAGTGCTATCAGCACCTCCTGGGAAGGCCTTACACCTGATAAAAATACACCCTGGCACATGTTGTCAGTTTTGTGTGGACTCCACGTAACAGCAGAATTATTTTATTTTGCTACAGAGAAAGATTGTCAAAAGAGAGAGAGCAGTATGCTGCCATACCCAAACTTTTATCATCTGGCCTTCTGTTGACTGCTAGGGAGGCCAGGTCTGCAGGATAGGGTGCTCTCAGCTGTGGATGAATTAGTATTTTAGTATTTTAGTACTATTATTAATATAAAATTAATATAAATTAATAAATTATAAATGTAATAAATTATAATTTATTGTAATAATATTTATATTATTATATACTTATATTATATATATTTATTATAATAATAAATTTAATAAATTATAATAAATTACAATTATAAATACTTTATTTTTGTATCAGTATTATAATTCAATGATCTGGTCTGTCCTTAATTATATCTGTATATATAACTATATGCAAATACAGTAACATATATCAGCTAAAGGGAATTCTGCCAGGGAAATTATTTTAGTGGTGCAAATCTCTTTGTAGCAGTCCTAGACCTGCACATATGTGTGGTGTGGGGGGAAGTTCCCTTGACTTCTAACATGGCAACAGGCTGTGAAGACCGCACTGCCTTCCTTCCCCTCTCAGCTATCTCAATGAACAGAAATCCTAAGCTTTAAATTCAGAAATTACCCTGTTTAATAAGAAGATGCTGAGTAAACTTGATTTCCTACCTATGTGAGGATGTACTTTCATTTCTAGAGAAGTCAGAGTGGTTCAGGGGATGTTTGGAGTAGTTCAGATGCCTTCCTTAAAGAAAGCCAGAGAAGCATGTGCTGCACATAGCAGTCACTGTTTGAGTTTCTGTTAAGTGATGTTCCCAGTTTTGCTGAATGATGTGCAGCTAATCCCCAAATACCTGCACTGGTGAGGACAACCCCACCCAATAACTGCCTGAAAAAAAGATATCCCATGTCAGGTGTTTCTCCTGCCGTAATACCTGGCAGCAAACATAACACAGACATTGTTTCTTGACAAGATGTACATGATGCATCATGTTGCAATGTGAGGGAAGAGACATTTTTCCATGTTTACCACCCACTGTTAAACTTGCATAAAGAAATGCTCCTGAGGTTGCTTGGCAGAGAGAAGCTCTTCAGACCTTTCAGTCCTTGGGCTGTCTAAACATTTTAGGAAAGCTGGTGATTGCTCCCTTAGAAAAACAGGTTGGAGGCTTTTAAAATAACCCTCCCACATAAAAATGTTTCCCCTCAAGTTCTAGGAGTTAAAGGGATTCCTTCCTGCCCCCTCACTGAGGATTGCTTTCATAGTCTCTGTGAGGGGCAGCACGGATAGCTTGGAGCAAATTCCCTCATGGCAAGGTGCCCTCAGCTCCCCAACATACCAGGCTTTGCCAGTCTGGACAGGAGGTCCAAGCCCACTGTCCCTCTCTCAGTGGCCTGACAGAATTCAGCAGATCACTCTCTGCACTTCAATTTCTGAGACTGGGGCATTTTGGATGCCTGAAAATTACATCAACTGGAGGTGCTGAGCTGCACTCTCCCAGTGACTGCTGCCACGCTGGTGTCTCAGGAAATTGCTGCTATTTTGCAGGCTGGCTCATTCAGAAAGGGCTACCCAGCTTTCCGTGAAAACACTGCAGTGATGTCACAGAATATGTTCATAAACTGCTGTTGACTTCAGATTAAGGAAAATGAATGCTTGGGTTTAGAAACAGAATTGCTTTTCTCTGTTTTAACTCAGTGGAAAAGGCAGAATGAAGATGGTTGAAATGCCAGGTTTTGGTGGGTACATCCTTGATTTCTGTTTGGCTGAAATCAAGAACAAACAGTAGTGTTTGACTGCTCTGAGAAGAGTTGCTCATTGCATATTTCAAGTACATTGTTGAACAGCCCTGTTCTGATGGCAGCAACAGAAGGCTCTTGGGATCCCTACCTGCTTTCTTGCGAAGAGAAGTTGGGGTGCCCAAGAAGGTTTAGGGAAGTAAAGGCCCAATAACAGATCACATATAAAGACAAGTGAATATTATGAAGTAAATATCATCATTTTTTAATCCCCTCTGCCTGTTGCCAAGGAACCTCAGACCAAGCTACACAGGAACCTTCCTTGGATCTATTTCTTATAATAATCCTAATTGCAGCTCAGTTGGTATGTGCAAAAATCCTTCTCCCCATTTAGCAAAATGAAAGGTTCCATCAGAGAGAGCACATCTGCATGTGCTAAAAATGGAAATGCAAGAGCAATGCAAAATCTATTAAACAAATATTTTATTTTTTGAGGGGAGGGGGCAGGGGGAGAGGCAGGAATCTAGAAGTGCCAGGGCTGAACCACATAAAAATGAAGTAAGATGAAAGCCTGCATCAGAAGCTTTCCTTGCCAAAGAGGTGTGCACAATAGTTGAAAGTACATATTATGCTGCATTGTTGTACTGTAGATCTGGCATTATAAAAAGTATCCTTTAACTATTTGGTCTGAAAGAAGACACACGTGGTTCAGGTTTGCTCTAAGATGGAAATGTCAAAATACCCACACACATAATCCAGAGCCAATGAGAGGCTGCAGGAAAAAAAATGAAGGAAAAATGAAAGCTGTATTTCACTCAATCCCTTTCCTATCAGTCATCCCGGGAGCTGCCAATCAATGCCTCCAGCTGTATATGACTGAAGTGTGCAATGGGCAGGGCTTTCAGAGCAGTAATTTTGAAAGTCCCCCAAACCATCCAGCCTTCCAAGCACTAAATAAATTCTTCAAGAGAAAAGGCTGGGTACAAGTGAGGTGACTTGAACTGCATCTTGATACCAAGAGCCATCCCTCTGAAGATTTGCAGGCTGTTATGTCATGTTCATATGTTGCCAGATACAGGAAAATCCTTTTACTGCTGCATTACTTAGAGCTTTGTTAGTGGTGGTACTCTCCTCAGAATAAATAAGATTGATTTCTGCAGTTCTGAAATGATCTACACTGGAAAAATCACTTATCTTTAAAACACACAGAAAATCCTATTTCAGAAGACTGAAAAGTTCAGAATTCCAGTACCTTGATTCCTGATGAGATTAAATATTTAGAAAACAGAAATAAACACTCAGCCACTAAATCACATATTTAGCAATGCTCATGATAAAATTTTTACTATTTTTCCTGTTACTTCCTTCCAAGTAGAAAATGACAGAACCTACTGAAGCCTTTAGGGACCACCTTTGCCTTTCACAGTCCTCCCCTGCCCGGCCATACCAAGCACCATGCCCCATATCATCTAGAATCAGATTTGTGGCTGACATAAATCAGGTTCTGTAAGAGATCAAGATACCATTTAGCCTGAAATGTTTAAAGAGTTGAAGTGCTACATGCATGTAACTTAGTGGATCAGAGGCACATCATGTAGGTCGATCTGTCACACGTTTTGGGTACCTTCATTTACTCTGCAGTTCATTCAAAAAGTGTGGTTGCCTTAGAAACCACAAAAGCGCAGGATAATTCTAAGATAAACCCAACTGATAGAATAACTCAGCAGTGGCTCAGAGGTACACAGCCTTTCCATAAATTCACAAAGATCATTTCCTCATTAAAAAACAGGGGTAGAGAGAAGTGGCCGATTCCCCAATGGAAGATGACAGATTGTGGGATTGTGTTACAGCCTTAGCCTGGGAAATGCCCGTGGTCATCAGGGTAATCCTGTGGGAAAGGAGGAGGCTGCAGAGCCTGGGGAGAGCTCAGAGTCAGAGCAGGAGTAGTCTTCTGGGCCACAGTTTCCCTGCAGCTCTGGGAGGATGAAGAAAAGCAAAATTCATGTCTCAATTTCCAGATGTTACCTACAGAACAGGCCCCCTCTGCCTGCTTCTCCTGGAGGCATTTCCCGATCCATGTGAGGTGCTTCACTTACAAAGTATAAATCTGCTCCCCTTCCCTGCTCCCCCTTTTCTCAATGCTGAAGTGCTGAAACTTGTCTGCACCAAGGTGATGATTTCCTATCTCAAGGACATAAAGTGAGCTCCCGAATGGAATGCGATCTCCCAGCTAGTAAAAGTTTTATAACCAAGGACAAAAAAACCCTATAAAAATAAAATAAAATAAAATCAGGCACCTCAGCTGGTGTAAATCAGCACTGCCTAACTCCAGTGGAGCTTGCCTTAGGCAGGGGTGGAAATTTTGAGGTATTTCCAGTACATGGATGGCAGGTTTATTGGAAGTCATTAAAACTCAACCTTTACATTAAAAAAAAAAAAAAAAAATGGTNAAAAAAAAAAAAAAAGTGTAAATATTCCAGACTTCTCCCAAGACCATCCTCCATCAAGATCACTTCAGTCAATCACTGGAAATGCTTAGGCAAAGACACTGCTAGTACTAAGTGTTTTGGTTTATTGGAGTACATTAACAAAGTAATTTACACCCACCATGGCTAATCCCTGGTTTAGCATGAATAAATATGAAGGCTCACTACTGATTCCCTTTCTGTATTGCTCCTTTCCATTTGTCTTACATGCTTGCCTTCAGCTGGCAGGTGTGACTGGTATATCATACTTGGGGCAAGGAATGAAAAAGAGTTTCCCTTGGAAGGGGGTAACTTTCCCGAATTTTTCTCAGCTTTATGGTTTGGGAACTACATGGTTTTGCTCTGTTGCTTCAAATGCAGCCCCAGTGCCTGAACAACCACCAGAGGCACTGCTATGTGCTGGATCACACCCATGGCATCTCCAGTAGGCTCAGCAGGAAGCAAAATTCACCAATTTACTGACACACTCAGATGACTTGGCAAAAGATTGGTTTTGTTCAGAGCGATGTCTTCCTTGTTTCCTGAATTGCAGCAGATTGCTGGCCCTGGTGTTGAGATGCAGCAGGAGTGGGGGAAGATGAGGAACAGGGCACTGTAACCACAAGATGTGCAAATTCTGATTTATTTCTCTAACAATGTCTACAGCTTGGATCCTGCCTTAACCAGCCAGACAAGGAATCCAATACCATCTATAGCAAAGTGACAGCTCATCTGTGGCTTGAAGCCTGCACATCCCTGCCTGTCCTCTGGGATGTGCTAGCTGAGGTAGGTGTTTCGGGTGCAGCAGTCCCAGCAGCCAGTTTTACTGGACACTAGAGCAGAGATCCTCCTGATCCCTTCTGAACTGAGCAGCAAAAGAACCTCTGTAGATGCCCAGCTCTATTTGACTCCTAATGACAGTAACTTGCTTGGCTGTTAGGAACATTAAGCCTTGAATAAGTACAGAAAGGTCAAAGCAACATATATAAGCAAAGGAACCACTTGTAAAAAAGGCTGAGAGAATTCAAACAGAGCTTTATTTAATATAAACAAAGAAGCTGATCCTGCCCTTTGATCTCATACATCCTTCCCTCCCCCAGAAAATAGAGAAGCAGAATACAAAGACCTGAGCATGCCAAGTCAGAAAGGGAGGGGGAAAAAAAAAGCCAGATCTCGAAGGTAAATTATTGACTATGAGCTATTCACTTCACAGGATGGTGACACTAAGTTTTGTGTGTGGATCCTCCCCATCTGAGACAGCCTCCTCACCCAAAGTCTCCTGCACACATTTCACATCCCTGACCTGCTGCCAGTGCTGAGGAAAGAGCTACACAGCTTCACACTCAGACTGAAGAAAAACAGCCTTCATGAAGTATGACCAGAAACAGCAAGGCTGAAATAACAATCATTGGGAAAGGTCTGGAGAGCAAGAAATACTCCCCAGAAGGGAGATGGCTTGGCAGGATAAAAGATGCCATGGATCCATGGCATATATATGCCACTTATATATAAAGTCCTTCTGCCAATCAGATAGTGTCTAGAGGTGCAGCTTGCCCCTCTGGGGGAATCTAATTTCAGACACAAGATCACTGGATTTCCTTTTTCCTCAGAGCAGGCTGTATCTGGAGATCAAAGCCCCGCCGGGAGCTGCTATAGAGTATATTCTCACTTGGATGGAATTGTAGCTGCTGTGAATGCAAACATGGCAAGGGGAGAATACATCCTTTATGTGACATTTCCCATGTTTTTCTGACCACTCATACTGCTGGCCAGAAGAAACAGATTTAAAGGGCAGTTTTAGTCAAATTCTGCTCTTTGTGCTTTTTCTCAGCTATTGTGGTACTTTATTAAGGGTGATGAGGGATCTACCCCACCCACCCTAGTCATCCTCCAGACCAGGTAATATATAACTCCATTCATTGTGATGCTAACGAGTTCTATTTAGCTGTATTTAACTGGATATCATGACTCCACACGATGACCTTTCACTCCTGGGAAGTAGTTTTAAATTTGATCCACAGCAAAGGAAAATCCCTCCAATTCATTGGCTGTGAAAGGTCACAAGTGAAATGTGTTTTGATGGTATCTACTTGTGGTTTAGTTCTCAGTATACCTGAGCATCAAACTGCTCTGAATCAGCTTTTGTGCTGGCAGTCTGAGTACCAAGCACCCTGAGAAAGCACTGTGGAAAAGGCAGCCAAGCCTCTGGCACTGCCAATTGGTGTAGGCAGTGCTTGGAGAGGAAATGCCCCACTGAACCAAAGCCTTGTGCTACCCAGGATGAAACACAAAGGTCCTATTGAATTGATTTTGATATTTTGACATTCATTTTTTAAATGAAAATATTAAAAAATGTGTTATATTCAACATTTGGTAGAAACACACAAAGATCTCACCTAAACCTCAGACAGTGGTGCCACAAAATAGATTTGTAAATATGACTGCCAGGACAAAAATGGGTAGAGGGAAAAGGAAAGAACTAAAATTGTGCTAACACTCTGGTGTTAAAACTTCGCTGGCACCTCTTTTCCCCTTGGCTACAAGTTCATACAAGCCATTCAGCTTGGAATTTCAAAATAAAAGACTGCCAAAGAAATTTGTCTTGTCTTTCCTCCCTCCTTTGTGGTCATTCCCCATGCAGAAGTGTAGGGGCTTGTTTACCTCTTCTCATAAAAAAATACTTGGCACTGTGATATGGTGTACGATATAGAGTGGGAAGAAGTGCTGTTTCACTAATTTCTCATTACTTAATGTTGGCATTATAACAAGAAATAGAGCTATCGGTCAAAAACCCCACAACTGAACAAGCAAGCCACCCCACCAAAGCAGTAAGAAAATTATCCTAAAAGCTTTCATTTAAATGGGAAGGGTGTAAGTACTGTCAGTCCACTTTTACAGAAAGAATAAGGGAGACATAGGTGGCTGAAGAGAATTCCTCTCTCACAGCAGCTTGTGGCAAAGCTCAGATCCCAACTTAGACACTCCCAGCCTGAGTCAGCCTTCCAAATCATAACAGGTGTATCAGATGTAACAGAAAACAGAATTTAAAAACAATAAAAACAACAAGACCAACCTCAGAACGGGAAAGCTTAGTCACAGAGTTGTGGCAGAAAAGCAACTGATTTTTGTGATACAGATTTGTACAGGTGTGAGGTACTGCTAAGATATTAGATAAGGTCTCTTGGTATTTAAAACACCAATGAGTGCCCTGAAAGTCAGTCTGAAAAGCAGCCTGAAAAGACCTTTCTCTTCGCTAAAGTTTTAGTACATTTGCAAAACCCTGCTCAGACTAGGATGTTTAAAGTGACATTAGCCAACATGAGGAAAAAGAACAGCCTTTTACACCTGCTTAGACATGCCCAGTCTGTACAGCAAAACCTAGCCAGGCTCAAAAAGTGAATATTGTCAGTAACTGAAACCTCTGCTGCTTTCTGACTGTGACAATACAGAAAAAACAACCAAGTGAATGCCTGAGACTGCCAGAGACACTGAGCAGGCTTGGGGTTCAGAGTTGGAGGTGTTGCTGCCATCAGGATGGTGAAGGTAAGTCTCACATAGATGGTGAACAAGCACCCTCTGCTGCCGCCAGCCCGTGGATGCCCCATTTCTAAGGGAGCAGTGACAGCTGCATGGAGCAGGAGGGTAAAAGGCACTTGAAGTGCAGGAGCTTACAGGCACAGACAACTGTGTGACTAAAAACCCCATTAGTTTGTCTCACCTCGTGCCAGATCCATTCATTTACAGCATGCTCAAGGCTTCCCCAAAATACAATTCCCAGGGAGCTCTCTGGGCTCATCCAAGGAAAGAGCAGAGGCAACAGTTACCACAGAAGATAATCCTACAACCTACACCAGAGAGCCCTGTAGTCACCACACTTATGAGCTATGTCCAGAGCACAGTGCAGAGAGTGAATTCTTACTTTATTACTACTATTAACTCATGGCCAGAGGGTGACTGGCACCCAGCACAGGAGAACTGGGACAGGCAAAAATAAGGGTTCTATGTGTGTTCTCAGTCAGATCAAATTCAAGGTGACTCTAACCTGTGGCTTTGGTACAACACCGGGGCAAAGAAGCACAGACTATATTCCCACCTTGAAAGTAGAGCCTAAATTCCTACCTTGACACCTCCACTGTGGAAGAAGAGGGAGCAGTGCACAGCAGAACAACTCCAGCTGAGAGCTCTCAAGAATCTCAAGTTCAGCCAAGTTTCAGGTTTTAATGCTGTAAAAAAAACCCCAAACCAAAAGAAAAAACCCCACCAACCAACAAAACCGTCTACACAAAACAAAGGCACAAGGCCTATTCCAAGTGTGACCCTGCCTTTGTACTACAGTCAGAATAAAACATAAGTAGACCAGGGACACTCAGCCCTTGAAGTTTCTGACCTAAAATGCAGAAGAAATACACAGGGAGGTGAGTTAATAAAACACACCTGCAATAACTTCTTTTGGAAACATGCCTCAGCTGAGGTACCTGGCTTCCCTCCCAACACTTAGGAACAATTCCCAAATGTCAGAGACTGCTGTTTAACAGACAGCACCATTTCCAGGGGGTCCTAAGAAAACCTGAACTGACAGATTTCTTTTTTGAAACACTGTAATAACTTATAAAGCTGTCAAAGTGGGGTTTTATTATTATTATTTAAAACATGCTCCTATGTAAGTCCTTGTATGACAAATTTTAGCCAGCAGGTAATTTTTAAAGTCAAGTAATAAACTCCAGAAAGCTGAAAATATACAGAAGCTCTGACACAGCTTTAATTAGAGATTTGTAACCAGGTACAGGTAAATTAGTAAAATGTTGTTGGTTTGAATCTCTTCACTGTTAAAACATCACTAACACCTCTGCTATGTTGTTCATAAAATGCTTTATGCAGCTGAACAGATACATCTTAATACAGAGTTCAAAAGCAAAATCATCCCAATGAGTCCTTATCTGCCTTTTGTGCCTCTATTTCCCTTTGTTCTTGAAGAGTACTGCAGGTTAATTAAGTTTGGTTAAACTGTAGTTCTTCCTTCTGAGGGGAAAGTTAAAACACAAAATACTGTTGTGACTCTCCTCACAAAAGTACTTTTTGACCAGTGTAGACACACATGGCCAGCTCCAGAAGGGTCTGTGGATCCAACTAAACTGCAAGCTACCTTTTCCTTGGGACCTTACCTTGACCTTTCCCCTCTGAATAAATAAAATTATGTACTCTGCAATTAGGAGCTGGTGCTGAGGTTCCAGTTACAAATGTTCCTGCCATTGCTGCTTTTGCACAGCTATTTAATTCCTTACTGCTCCATCTCAGCTGTTTCTAGAGACCTGCACAAACTATTCTGATTGACTTCACCTTTCCCTTGGAACAGTTTTTCATGTAATTCTTTCAGAGTGAATTCCAAGCCTTGTCTCACTTCTGAGGTATAACCATCATAAAGGAAGGCCTAGTCTGGCTAGGGTTATAGATAAGGAAATAGTCAGATGTAGATAAATCTAAAGAAAAAAAAATTATTTCCTTGTTGTTTATCTTTATGGAAGCTTTCATAATGCCTAAAGATGTCTTTTGTTTTCACTTCTTTCAAGTACTTTAATTTCCCCATTTTAATTTAAACCCCCAAAGTCGAATGATGGAGAATGCTGAATTCTTAAGACATATGTAACCTGTAAGGCAGTGCAGAGATATCTGAGTCAGCATTAGATAATCTAGCCTGGATGCCAGAAATTATGTACACACCAAGGCCACTGATAGCTGAGCTACCTCTAGGATCATGTACACATCTTCTCTGAATTTTCATCTCCGTGCTGCCCAGCCACTACAGCCTCATCCCTGTAAGGTGCTGAGCACCACAACGCTGAGCAGCATCAAGAGGAACTGAAGGGGCTCAGCACCCTGCTGGGTTGAGCTCAGGCTGAGTGATGTCGTGGGTGGATGCTTCCTGAACTGCAGTTAAATTCACTGAGGCTTGGGTTTTCTGCCAAACAAATGCCAGCTGAGGAAGTTATGCCTGCCCGGGGGCTTTCTTCAGTGTACATGTTCTACTTAAAAAAGAAAAATTCTACTGGAAGTTTTGTGTTCATAAACTGATGTTCTCCTTTTTCTTCCTCTTTTGCCCTCTCTGACTTCTGCCCTCCCTCCTCAGCTGCCAAGAAAGTGCCCCTTTGTGTGCGGAAATGCCCAGCAGTTCACAGAAGTTAACTAGAAAAGACACATTCAGCCACTTTCTGTCAAAATGCCTTGACACTCTCTTTCTGTCCAAAAGACCCTTTTGCTTTGGAAAGGCCCCCATTGAACACCTCCCCCTTTCACCTCCCTCTTGAACTTACCCTGCAACAACAATGCAAAATAAGTAAGTAAAAGAGGCACCCTTCTCCTGCCCCCAGCCTTTGCTGCAGTATTTTTTTGTTGCCATCTTCAGTATTAATTTTATGCAAGACACTCTCAAAGTACAGACCAGCGCAAACTGCTGCCGCTTGGCTTTGTGTTCACAGAAATTCTGCTCCTCTTTCATGACTTTTTACTTTTGCCTTGATGCTGTTTGTTTCCGTGGGTTGGTTTCTTTGGCTGTGGGAAACAATCCCACCGTGCACAGGCCCCTCTGGGTGTGCGTGCTGGAGAGAGGGACCGTGTCCCACTCTGCACCCAGAGCTCCTGGGGCACTGTCAGCGCAGTCCAGAACAGAAACTCAGCGCTGCTCTTCTGGTTTGAATACAAGTGAGTAGCAGATGAATCATCTCAAAATGAAAACACAGCTCTGAAAGTCCAGACTGCATCGTTTTGGTCAAGGTTTCAAAGTCCTGTGGATGCCCATCTCTACTCAAAGATACTGAGTGTCTGCTGTGACTCTTATTAAGCTGTGGTATGTTAAGACAAGCACTAAAGGCACTGTTTAACTAAACCTTAGCTTTTTCTGTGGTATAAAACTTCATGAGACAGGCCCAGGAGCAGGTCCTCCGATGGGTAAAACAAACATGTTAACACAGATCCCGTGTTAATGGGCAAATTTATTTCTGGATCCACTTTGGCCAGAAATTGAGGGGCTCTGCCCAATGTATATCATCTGGCTAGAAATTACTGGAGGTTTTACACAAGGATGGGCTCTTTGGAATTTGTAGCTATGTATTTTTAATACTGTCAATAAACTACTTCCTTGAGACACAGAAGGGCAATAATGGGAGCTGTTAACAAAGTGTGAAAAGAAACGGGCAAGTAAAGGTTAATCACATGGCTGTCCACTAATGACCTCTCCAGCCCCGAGTTTAAACCCTCCGCTACTTGTAAAGACCAATCACGTGAATAATTTCCTGTCTGAGGTAGTCTTTATGGTTAAGAATAAAAGCTGAGCTTATTGTGAAAAGAAAGTGCTCAGCAGGGGAGAAGGTTATTATTTTTAAGCTGATCTAAACACCTGGGTTTCTCAGTAGACCCTATTAAACTTCCTCCATTATGTCTAAAGATTTCAATCATTCCTACCACAGTAGTAAATTAGTGTATTACTGCTTAAAGCAGATAAGCCCCAGTGATGGGGACATCCTAAGCTGATGCTGCTCACCCACCCTGAAGAGAGACCTATGCAGCCGACTCCTTCACCATAAATAAGGCAACAAGGCTTGATGCCATCCCAGAATATCTCCTCCTTTTAGTGTGCTGAGGTGTGAGAGGAACATTGACTCCTGCTGCTGACAGGGCCACGGCACAGCCCAAGTCTGGGGCATGGGAAGGTGCCTGTAAGCAGGTCAGTCTTAGAGCAAGGTTGTGCCTAAAGCTGTATGGCATGGGAAAGCTTTGGAAAAGCTTGCTGCCATCTCTTCTAGATAGCTCCAGTGACAGCCAGGAGGAAAGCAGAGAATACAGAAATGTGAGATATTCCTGCCTGAAGATTTAGGTTTTGTAGCAAAAGGAGTTCTGTGACAGAAAAATGACACTGTCCTGGCCAGCAGCCCTCTGCCCTCACTCCCTCCTTCTTCTCCTCTCATCCCCACATTATTAATGAGATTTATTTTTTTCCCCTTGGAGTTATGATTCTGGAAAATGCCTGGAGATCAGACTGTGCACAGAGGGAGCATGCAGCCTCCCTTCTTCCAACCACAGCTTGCTGCTGCTGGGATCCCCGCAGCTCTCCAGCACATTCCCAGCAAAAGCAGCCCAGACCAAGGCTCCTTCGTGAGGGTAGCAGAGCCCAAGCCCTGGCCAGGCAGCCCTCCTGAGGCTTCACACACCGTGTATGCTGTCCTGGCTGTGGTTTGTTTATGGGCTCGTATATAAAGAGTGCCAGATTCTCAGCCAAGTCCAATTTATCTCAGGGTAAACTCCACCTATGCCATTTATTTCAGTCCTGATTTACACATATCAAACAAAGTACCTGCAAATCTTTTCCCTTCTCAGCTTCCCCAAAACGTCTCGTCTGGCACCTTTAAACCAAGACAGTCTGCAAGAGTTGTAAAATGAGTGTGAAATTTTAACTCAGGTCAACATAAAGTGCCCACCTGACAGTCTCTGGGGGGAATTATATTATACCTTATTAACCTGTTTAAAATGCTGCCTAGAAGCTGTTTGATATTGCAAGGGTGGTGGCATTGCTTCTTCTACTTAATAAATGGAGTCCTTGAGTTTTCCGAGTGCGCACGAGAGAGAAACTCTTCTGTTCTGTAAACAACTGTGTGTCCAGTTTCCATGCACGGATACCCAATTTGTGCATGCAACTGTAGTTATTGTGCATTCAAATGGGGCACACCACTAGTCACGGGCCTGGGCTTCTTGCCAGTTTAAAAGTCAGCCCTTCTGTATGTAGAAAGAGAAAGCAGTATCCAATAGAAACAGTGCTCTGCATGCACTCACAGCTCTTATTCAAGGCTCTCAGAACAATGTCTAACTGTTAATCTTCCCAACACTGCCGTGAGGCAGGGAATATTTTATCTACATTTTACAGTCAGAGGAAACTGAGGTTAAGTGACTTGCCCAAGGTCAAAAGACAGATTTAATGACAGGCTCAGGACCTAGCCATGAGAATATGCTGCCCTGACACTGCCTGCTACACCTTGGAGTGGGTGAGGAGTAAATGTGTCCTTCCCGCAACATCCGAGCAGTGTCGTTTGCTAAAGGTCTAATCCAAGGAAGCGCAAACAAAAATCTGCAGTGGTGCCAAGATTAGGGAAATATCTCCTCTGTGGTTGGGCTCTTTTTGTGTTGTAAATGCAGAGGCTGAAATTTCCAGAGATGTGGATGCCCAATTTCCGCTAACATTAATAAGCTGATGTGTCCAAATCCTGTAGGCAGCTTTGAAAGCCTGTTTGTGCTTTCCCTCTTCCTACTATTCAAGCATAGAGTAAGGTCAGGGCTTTCCCATACCCTCTCCCTTCTCTGCCGGTGGAAAAATTCTGGCCATACCTTCACTTACTCTGCAGTGAATGGATAATGTCACTGGGGATTGATTGATCTAATACCCACAAAAGGCCAGAGGAGAGATTCCCTTGGTTGCCACAGATACTGGATCAGGACCTTATCTTTTTATGGCACTCATATCACTCTCACTATTTTAATATCTGTACATCTCGTGGTTTATAATATATTCCACTTCCTAACTCACCCATGAGATACAGAGGTAGCATTAATCACTTAATCCCATTTTACAGATGATGAACTGAGGCACATCAGACTCCATACTCATTTCAGTCTGAACTACTCTGAGACACTCTTGGCATAGGCAAGAGGATGAGATAAGCACCTGCAGCCAGAGATTTAGACACTGTCTTAGGAGGGGATACTACAGCAAGAATGAGCAGCCCTTTGGAAAGTGCCTTTTTTTTACGTTGACTGCGAAGGGAGCCCGGGTGATGGGGTAGTTAAAATCCCTCCCTTCGAGACAGATACTGCTGGATCAGACGAATCCCCTCCTAAATGATTTGTCCAATGCCATGGAGAAAGGTTGTGGCAAAGGAAGAAATTAAGTCCCAGACACAATCACAAGGCTATTTTCCTTGGTCAGAGCTTTGATTTCAGGTAAAGGATTTTTTTATTAAGGCAGAAAAAAAATAGCAATAAGTTTAAAACTATCAGCTTTGCTTGGATTAGTCACTGGGAATCTCAGCAGCCGGGCTCTTGAGCTCTGGCCTCTTTGACTTTCGTATGTTTAGATGTTCAAGCCCTAATGAGTTGATCTCGTTGATCTTTAGGTACCTATTCATATGCAAATCCTGGCATTCTACTTTTCCTAAATAGTCTTTGTATTAACACATGAAATAAATTTTTTAAAAAAGAAAGTCAGGCTGTGGTAAATCCTCATACTTAGGTTTGTTTGCATTTGGACAAATGATCATGGTCCCTCTTTATATGATCTTGCTGTACCCTTGTTAGGAAAAGGCAGTGGGGGAGGGTTGGGTGGGTATTGAGAAATCCAACTTTTAATCTCTTCCACATCATTGTAAATGTTTTGTCCAAGACAAAAAGTGTCCAAGAACCAAGAAATAAAGATGCAAAAATATGTTAATGCCTCAGCTTCCTCTTAGGTAATATTTTAAAAATTAACACAGAAGTGTCCTCATTCTAGTGTCACTAGGTGGTTTGTCTACTAAAAAGGCCAGATTTGGCTTCTAAGGCTCCAAAACCCATGGCCTGCCACAGGGAGGATGCCTTTTCACAGCACATTTTGCAGGTTCATGGTACATGTGCATGTGAGAGACCTGTACATCACTGTGCCATGCCAGCACACACTCAAGAGATTTTGAGCACGAATCCTGACCCCAATAGTGAATGAAAAGCACTCAATGACTTCAAAGGGTCCGGGATTTCACCCATCATTTTTCAGACTCTGAAGCTTGCAATCGTTAGTGGTTTGTTCTAAAAGTACAGAGCAGTAAAGTCATATGGGAATTTCATTCAACTCAGTAACAAACTTCTACTATCTCTGTTTAAACCCCATGTATGGTACAGTTATGTATATAATGCCTGCAGTACAGTTATATATAAATTTAACTAGGTTAGTCACAGAGAGTAATCTGAAACACAAGAAAACTGTTGCAGGGCCTTGAAACTTACTCTGGGCACTACATATACACATGTATATATTTATGGATGTGTGAATGCACTTAAAACTTCCAAAAAAATCTCAGCCTTCATTTGAACAACTTGCATGGATTTGTAGCTGAGTTTCATTTGCTAAAGAAAAGCTGTTTAGGAGCAAATGCAGGTTGCAACAAAATGTTAGGAACAAACTGTCCAGGATCTTCTTTCACAACAATCCCACACGCTTACAAATCTCCCTTTAAGAATAAAGTGGTAGTGCAAACACCTAATTAAAAAAACGGCTTGTATTCAGAGTTACTAATTAAAAATCCTCATGTTCCCCCGACTTTTTCCCCCCTCTGTGGAAATCTGCAAGTTATTTAATTGAAGTCCCATTTTGTCGGTGCAGATGCACGAAGTGTCTGAATCATCAAACAGATTTAGGGTGTTTTGATTGTTGTGTGTGCCTCATTGCTATTCCCAGAATGTCGAGCTGAGCTTATGCTGATCGGCAGGACTTAGAAGCATGAAACAGTAAAAGAGTCCTTTCTTCTCATCCCAGCCCCATCCCCCTTGCCCCCCTGGATTTACATTGAAACTTTGCCAATCTCAGATCGCACTCTGTCTGCTGCCTCTGCATTAAAATGGAGCCGCTTGCCTGTTTCTTTGGCCCCACACTCCATCTTCAGATTCCCCTTGGCTGCCCTAAGATGCCCCTCATGTTGCTTCAGTGAAACTTCTTTAAGAAGACAATTTCATTTTCTCTCCTTCTTTTCTCTTTTTCTTTTTTTTTTTTTAATAAAAATCATTCTCTGTTTTTACATCTGTGTGCTGTGTGAAAAGAAAGGAGACAGAGGAAGAGAGTGAAGCCTGTTTTCGTCTAGAGGTGAAAACAGCCTGGTGAGCAGCAGGTGCAAAGCCCCAAAGCAGCTGCTTTCTGCTCTCAAGTTGAAGCGCCTTGGTCCCCCACCCTCCACGCCAAGAGCACTTCATATAATCCTCTCATGCAATTCACACTGTAATTGCAGATATCCAGACTGCTAGGGCTCATTTTATTATTATTTTTGCTGATAACAAGATCTGCAAACAGGGGACCAGTCCTAGTAATTAGTTGTGTGTCGCTAGGCAGCTTCTGCAGGAACAACTTGGATTCTTGTCCTTTCTTTTTCATTCTTTTTAGGGAGGGGAGGGCATGACTGCCTTGCCCCCTCCTACCTCTCCTCTTTTTACCCCCTTGAAGGCCACTCAAAGTAGTACATGGGGAACTTTCCTGCTGGCTCTATAGGTCCTTTTATTTTCTCAACTGCCTCTTTCACTCCTTGAGTTGCAAGCTGTTGGATGGGTGCTAGCAATGAAGATTATTGTCTTGAGGACCAGCTTGTTTTCTCAAGGCTCTGCTTGTTACATTGCTAATTATGGGTCTATGGGATCCTTTTCTGATATTTGACTAAGTGGCATGGATTACTGTGTAATCATTTCCCACTGGGGAGGGGGATCTTTATTATTATTATTATTATATATCTCTGGATAACTTTTCAGTTGCTTTTATGTAGGTAATTGCTCTTCCCTGTAATCCGAGAATTCTTATTTTTTAAATCATATTATACGTTTCATCAAACACTAGTTAACATGTTAATTACTGGTAAATACACAGTTCTTTTTTCCTTCTGTTCAGATTGAATACAGATCCTATGAATGTGTTGTTTGTCATCTGTACCCCTTATGTGTTATCTCTGTCTAATAGGACACCGTTGTTTACAGAATGAAAAGACTGAACATGGACATTTGGCTCCAAACTTCTGTTTTAGATTAGCGCTTAATGAGTTTATGCTTTTTTTTTTTCTGTTTTATTTTTCAAGCCAAAATATAAAGGAATAAAAATCAGTTTGATGACATAATTATTTTTAATAACCTGAACAGACTTTTCAGTGCTGAGACACCATACAAAAGCCTGGAAAATGGGATCCTTTTTTTAGTTGCAGAAAGCTTGATCCAGCTGCCATGAAGTCAAGGCAAATTTTCCACTGAGTCAGAGAAACTCACATCAGTGTGGAAGACCAGACAAGTTTCTTGCAGAGTGTCCTGGTAACACACCAAGGTCCAAACAGACAAGTGTGGTTCGGACAGAGGGGAGTGGAGTGGGGAGGAGGTTCCAGTATGATTCAATTATTAAAAATGTTTTCATTTTGCCTTAAGATGGCTTATTTTCCTGGCTTATGCCAGCTGTGATTTTTTGCAAATCTGTAAGTTACTGAGACCTTTCTTTTATACTGCAGTTTCAAGTTTTGATAAATAAAATTATTGCTAAACTGACTATGGCAAAAAAAAAAAAAAGTTGTTGAAAGACTCCAAAGCTCCAGTAAACTCACTTCAAGAGTATATATCAGGATGTTGAGTTTCACACCTTTTTATGGCTTTTTTAATCACCTTAAAATTTGTATGGCAAAAACTTTCAGCTGAGATACGCAGGGCAACTGAGTGTTGTCAGAACCCAATGGCACCATGACAATAATCCAGCTAAAACAACTGTGCTGTGGCAAACCCTCCTTCGTTTTTACATTGTTTTATAAAGAAATACTTGCCTGAATGAACATAACAACTCTGAGTTCTGCAGCCCCTGATATGTTGCCTGCAAAGTGACGTGGTTTCAGAACCATTTGTTTTTAAAAATGTATTGATAGTCTCTTCTCAAATTTCAGCCCAAAGAGCTGCTGGACTTGGAGCAAAGTAAATACAGTCCAATACTAATTCTCAGCAGTCAGTCCAAAAGTGCTTTCCCCTGGCGGGACCAACAGGGATGTCCACAAGCTTTCAAAATAAACATAATTCAAGGTGACACTGGCACACCAGGACTTGCATTAAGGATATGTCAGAAGAAGTAAATTGCAGGCTGGCAGAGTGAGAGAGAGCAGGTCAAATGATATTGTTGAAAAAATCCCATGTTGGTTCCTACAAAACTTTCAAGCCGTTCAATTGGTTCAGTGTAAATGCTGTTAGATGTACAATGACTCTAAATTTAATCTATAGTGTCAAAAGAGTATGCTCTCTTTGCCATTAGAAATGTGAACATCTTAGAGACACTCCTGAAGATGAGATTTATTAGGCTAAAAAGTGACAACTCCTGACTATTTCCTGGAGAAACATATTATTCCATCTCAACTAAAATTAAAACAGGTCAAGTAAACAACTCTGAAAGCTGGAAAACTCAATTTCTTGCCCATCCAATTATTCCTAGCTAGACCAGCCTGTACAATTTTCCATTATGACTGTTATGAACTGTGTGTGGTCCCCTGACTGTACCATATGAGCTGGAGCACTGGAGCACAATGAGGCATGTGAGGGGCTGTCAGTGTGTTTTAGGATCTCCTAATTCTTGTTCACTGCAATAACACCACTGTGTACAATATAGCATTTGAGATGACCCTTTGAGCAAATTCTTATTTACATCCACAGACTTTGGAAAAGTTCAGTTTGAGAGATAAAGAATATTAATTGAGTTTTTTTTTTATTATATGCAATCAAAACCTCGAATGCCAATATAGGAGCTTTCTCCTTGGTCCTAGGTTGTGGCCTTAGCTGTGCTTTCAGGCTCCTGTTTTCATCCATGTTTATTTTGGTATGGATTTTTCTTTTTTTTTTTCCTTTTTTTTTCCTTTTTTTTTTTTATACTAGCCTGCTTTGTCCCAGGATCACCTATTCTGCATTCTAGTTGCTTTGCTGTAATTCATTTGTTTACTCTCTCAGTGCTTCTTGAGTAGAACATTGTAAAATCTTCTTAAGCACCAAAGAACCTGCAGCTCTTATAGAAGAATCTCCTTTTTATTTAAAGCAAAGCAATAAAATCCAACCAGCTTTTCTTTATCTTCCTCCTCCCAATGCACACATACTTCCCAGCAGTTACAAAACTATATAAGCACCCTAGAGAAGACAGTTCATATTTTCATCTCAGCACTTACCAGCTTTTTTAACAGTGCAGATTGGCTGCAAGTACAATCCTTCCACAGCAAATCAGGAAGTTATGGCACCAGCTTGGGAAACCAGTGACATGAAGCAGCAGCACAAGCAGGATTTTGAGAAGGTGAGAAATCCCTTGTCACCTGCAGGAGTGTGGAAGATATTTCAGAAAGGCCAGCAATGAAGAAGGAGTAAATGTCTAATTTGGCACAGTCAGAGCTTAGTGCCAAGGGTCTGTGAGAGGCAGTGTGCACAGGCTGGGAGCAGGGTGGGATGTACCAACTACTAGGAGATGTCTGCAGTGATGGGAAGGGTGCAGAAGTCCTTGGGCAAATATGCTCTGTCTCCTTTTGGGACAACACTGCATAGAAGGACAGGGCTTCATGTGGAGAGGTTGGACCCAGCCAAGGTGGCCTGAGTACTGGAAGGCAGGAATGGCATCCATAATCACATTAATTACAGTTATTGAAATATCATGTGGGAATAAGAAAGGCTCTGTATTGCAGTGTGTCATCTCTGTGCTGCTGTCAGCCCTTTTTTCCCCTGCACATTAACAGCACTATGGGTTGTATATCTATGTGGAATATATGAGGGAGGAGTTGCTCCTTTCTCCCCTGCTTTAACTCCTACCCTTGGGGTGTCAGGATCAGTTACCCAAAGAGGTTTCTTCACATGCCAGCTGTGTTTTGCCTCCTCCATAGCTCGTCCCTTCTCCCCACATCACTCTCATGAAGTATCAAATGGCCACCCAGCTCCTGGTCAACTCTGGTCCTTGTGATGATTTCAATCAAAAATACCTTTGGGCTCTGCCTCGGAGGATAAATCTGTAAAAAATGTCCCACCAAACAACTCAAAAGAGTGGGCAATAACTTGCTCACCAGGGTGCTGACTGCAGCCTCAGCCTGGATCGTGGAGAGAGCTCTGGTGTCCCCAGTCTGCCTCCACCTCTCTGCTGTGTCTGGCATTACTGTAGCATCAGGGAAACTGGTGCTTGCACAAGTCCTGCTCTTAGTGCCCAGAGCTCTTAGACTCTATAATAATGCTAAAAAATGTAGCATAAATAAGAGCAGTATGTGGGCAGGCAGACATCACCCAGTGATTTGCATGTGCAAATACTTGTACCAAATTTAAAGGCTGCTTGTGAAACTGAAGTTGTAAGTATTGCTGAGGCTTGAAACCAGTAAAAACCACCATTAAAGCAGTCCATTAAAGCACAATTACACACAACAATAACACACCTAACTGCTGTGGGCCCAATATAGCCATTCCCAAACTGGTCTGAAAGATTTCACATGGCAGATTTCAGGTTTTCTGTAATTGTGCTCTAGTGGTTTTATCTCTGTGTGTATTAGAGCAGTATTGGAAAAACCCAGGTAAAACTGGGGCCCCATCCTGTCAGACAACATAGAAAGTCATGTTAGGAAGAGACAGTTGTCTTAATTTCAACAAATTTAAGTAGACACATTAAGGCAAAAAAGTGGGAAAGGAAACAAAAATGGGTTAAGGGACTTGCCAGAGGTCATAAATCAGGTCAATAGCCAGGCCTTTAGAGCACTGGTGCAGTGACACATCCACAGCACAGCCCTGCCTCATGCTGACCCAAACACTCAGAGTTTGGTTTCCTCCCCTCTACACAACACTTATGACACCTACTAATTTTCTGCTCTCACCAGCAATGAGGACAAAGGGCAGATGGCTGGATTTTGTTCCTCTGTGGCTGCCAGCTTTATGCAGCCCTTCCACAAGCTTGAATAACGTGTGCTGCATCTGGACTGCTGAGGGCCATATTTTAAAGCGTTCAGCACCCGGCAGCTCCTCTAGGAACACTGACGGGAAGTAACTGCCAGCCAGGTGTTCAAAATAGCACAGTACCAACTTGCTGAGACCTTTGCCCATTTACACTGGGGTCTGAGAGAGAACAGAACAATTTTGAAAGTCTGCAAAATGTAGCCTGCTGGGTATTTTTAATATAAATGTGCTTCGAGATCCAGTACGTGTAAGCCAAATATTTAAGGAGCTGAGTTTTGGGGTATCTGGTTATAAAGCTTACATACCTACGGGAAAAGTAACTGTTTTACGTTACAAACAGAAGTGCACAAATTCTATGCAATAAGAAAAGGGCTTTTTAAAAAATTGCAAGTAGTAACAATTTATAGAGACAAGTAAAAGGCCTTCTCCATTCCCCCACTTTTTTGCAATGGGATCCATTCTCTTTAGAATCATAGAAAATTTTAGGTGGGAAAAGATCTTTAAGATCATTAAGTCCAACATTTACCCAGCACTGCAAGTCCACCTCTAAACCATAACCCTGAGTACCTCCTCTACACGTTTTAAATACCTTCAGGGATGGTGACGCCACCACTCCCCTGGGCAGCCTGTGCCAGAGCTTGACAACCTTTTCAGCAAAGGAATGTTTCCTAATATCTAATCTAGACCTTCCCTGGTGCAACTTGAAGCCATTTCTGCTTGTCCTATTACTTGTTCTTTGTGAGAAGAAACTGCCCCCCACCTGGCTACACCCTCCTATCAGGGAGTTGTAAAGAGCAAGAAGGTCTCCCCTGAGCTTCTTTTTTCCAGGCTGAGCCCCCCCAGCACCCTCAACTGCTCCTCAGAGGACTTGTGCTCCAGACCCTTCCCCAGCTCCATTGCCCTTCTCTGGACTCGCTCCAGCCCCTCAATGTCTGTCTTGGAGTGAGGGGCCCAAAACTGAACGCAGGGTTTGAGGTGTGGCCTCACCAGTGCCCAGCACAGGGAACAGTCACTGCCCTGGTCCTGCTGGCCACACTATTGCTGATACAAGCCAGGTGCCAATGGCTTTCTTGGCCACCTGGGCACACACCAGCTGATTCTTACCCGTAAACACTCAACCCCATCATCGCCATCATTAAGCTCCAGACAGTCGAACCACTCCCTAACGCACAGGGCTACTGTGGCCTCTCCTTCCTGGCCTCTCCCTTCTGAGGAGTTTATATCCATCCCTTGCAGGCCTCCAGCTGTGTGAGCCATCCCACCACGTTTCTGTGATGGCAACTGTGTCATGGTTTTCCTGTGGCACCGTGGCTTCCAGCTCCTCCTGTTTGTCACCCATTCTGCCTGCACCGATGTCCCTCAAACACCTGGCTACCTGCCCCAGGCTTATCTCCAGGGAGCCTGGGGACCCACACCTGTCTCTCCCATGTATCAAACAGAAGGGTGGCTCCCAGTGTTAGCAGTGCCCACATTCATTTCCCTTCAGTCAAATCCAAACTCTTTAGCTTTTAAGTGCTTTTATTCATTTTTGTAAGCCAAGAGGCACATATTCATCAGAGTTCATCACAGCTCCATTTCTCTCCAACCTGCCCGATTTAACTTTAAGAGTGGGCCAGCCCCAATATTTGAAACTCCTGCTCCAATCCTTTTCATTCTCTTTTTCTTCCTTCCTTCCTTCCCCCTCGCCCCCTCCCTCCATCTCCTACTCTGTCCCCTTCAGAAGCCCCCAGGATGACACCGCTCATTGATGCTTCTCCTTCATTAGCATTTCAGCAACTTGGCTCAGTAGTTTCAGAGACAATCCGTCATGAGAAAACTGAAGAATGTGCCCCATTTGCATGATTCTGTGCCAGAATGCAACTTTTTCTCAGCTGTTCATTGTGTAATTTCCCCTTGAGCCTTCAACTTTCCCATGAAGTCCCAGAAATCATATTATAGAATTCCAGACCAGCTGCAATGCTCCAAAGATTAGTTTTATGGACATTTTAACCAACCTCACAGATCTACAAAGAGAATCACATACATAAGAAACACGGTTTTACTTTCTGTTGTTAGGAAAGGCAATGTGCCTACTTGAATAAAGTCCTTTGAAAGTACAAGAAGGAATTTATGCCCCATGATGAGAATGATCCGATAACTGTTGTGAATCCTTAGGCATATTTTTAACTTCCACTTGTACTTCCTTAATTATTTTATTCCTCTTACAATTAAATGTTTGTAATCCATTTTGAGAGTCTTTCTGAAATGAATGGATATGCAAACAACTCGATTGAAATGCTCAGTGCATATGACTAAAAGTTACTGGCTCTCACACATCAGCAGAACAAATCAAGCTTTTGGTTAGTTGGTTTTAGAAATCAAAAAGTGGTTTATAAAAAAAGAGAGGCAGATAAAACCTGCTTCTAATTACTTTCTAGAAGGCATCGGAGTTTGTAGAACTAGAATAAATTATTATATAAAAAGTAAGCAAGGAACTGAAAATTGGTGTGAAGCAAACTACTTTGTCAATTAAAATGTATCCCATTAGGAAAATTAGGCACCTGTTCCACAAAAGTTAGACAATGGAGCATGGGAGGAGAACACTGCATTTTAACAATCTGGTTGCTAATTAAATTCTTTACTTTTTCCTATGTATGCCAATAACTATCATTTTTCCCATGTAATTTTTAACCTACCAAAACAGAACTTGTTATTAACTATTCTGCCTCTTAAAAACACCAGATTTCTTCAATGTTTTCAGTGCCATAGGGTATAAACTGCAATCATTTAGATAAATATTTTAAATACAGTCTGGATACTTTTTAATACAGACTTTTGTTGCTCCCCTCCCACTGCCAGTGGGGTTGACTGTGTGAGAAGCATCCTTGCTGACTCAGGTAAATATATGAAACAAACACAGAGACACACTCACACTATATAAAGGTATACTTATGTGCATTTATATACATATATATATATATATATATAAATATATTTATATATGGTGCCAAAATCCCATGGAATTAAAGCTTGCCAAGATTAGGACTTCATAAACAGATAAATTAGGTTCTTATGATGCAAAAGATAGGGGTTTTTTTTTTGGTGAGAAGCTCACACGGTGATTAGAGTGAGGTTGTGGAAGATTTCATTAATTATAGGTGACTGATTTTCCTCTCAGAGGACAGCTCAGGTCCCCCAGCTCCCCCTTGGCAGCTCATCTTAAATTGTTGTCTAACCTTTCCCTTAATTCAGCTCATCTTGAGCTGATGGGAACTGCTTTCATTCCACCTCTTGTGGAGGTAATGAAACAATCTTCTTATTCACTTGGTTCCTCTGAGCCGGTGACACACAACAAAAAACCCAGGGCCCTGATTAATGGCCGCTAATTAGCAATGTTAATGACCAGGTGTCCAAGAGCATGGCCAGCTTCTCTCAGCATGGAGTGATCCCTCAATGAGGGCCCTGCAAATCCAGCCCCAGTGACCCTTCCCCTCAGCTGCCAGTAATGAAGCTGAGCTCTCTCATTACACCCAGGAGAGGCTCAGGGGGAGGCCCAGGCCTTGAGAGCCAAACCTTTTCCTTCGGCTCTAGTGGGCCTTCCATTAATTAAGGTCAGCATTTTTGCTCTCCATCCCCCCCAGCCTCAGCCTTTTCCTCCTTAAAAAACACACACACACACCAAAAATCCCCCAGCCCTCCAAGGTAAAAGATTTGGACCAAGGGAGGCTTAGTTTTTTCAGCTTTCTCTGCTTTCCCAGTGATAAAGATGCTGTTTCCCAAAGTGCTTGGGCTGCTTGCAGCCCCTTCTTCCCCCTTGGGTTTCGAGCCCTCTGGCTCCAGCTGCAGACCGAGGGGAACCTCCTCTGGCTGCAGTCACTGCCTGCCAAGCCCTGCCTGCTGCCTCCTGCAGAAAAGATGCTTGCAAGAGCACGAAGGTGGAGAGGTGCTTGTGCTGGCAAAGCAAAAAAGTCATGGATATCAGCTAAAAAGCCAAATGTACATCTCCACAGGTCAGACTGGCCACACAGAAATGTATGGATATATTATTCCCCACCAATACTTTTGTCATATTTACTATTCTTAATTTTAGAAACTTAAAAAGTGACCTTCAATATAAACATCAAGTGAAATATGCCACTTTGGCTGCAGTTTATAAGTCCTTTCTTGCAGCAGCACGAAGTGGAGGTGCTGTCTGCTTCCTGCCTGCAGGTTTGGGAGAGCAGCAGGGGGAATTCTCCCTGTCCAGCTGTGGCCCCGGCACAGGCAGAGCTGCCCGGGCTGCCAGCTGCTGCCCCAGCCTCTGGTCATCATGACACAGCCCCTGTCTGTCAGGATGGGCTGTGGGTAATGACAAGAGTTTGTAAGTTCTAGAAATCAGTCTCGGTTTTGGTGGGTGGGGCTTTTTAATGATTGGGGATGTTATATCAGTATGTGTGCAGCACAGGCTACAAAAAAGAGCGAAATGTTTAAAGAAATAGAGAACTGTTTTATTTTTGCTTTGTTAATTTAGCAAATGTAGTGATATATGAGTGGGAAAATACTCTGTAGTGCACCTGCCTGCAGCCTCTGTGGTAAGGCTGAGTGCTTCTGAAGTTTCTGGAAACTTCAGAAGTCGGCTTTATTAGCTTTAACTTTGACAATGCAACACTTTTCAGTAAATTGAAATAATATTACTACAAGTCTCAAGTTTTTTCCAGTTGTGCACTGTGAAATGAAGGCACAAAATTAACATGCATTGAAAGGGAGTAGTTAAGGGAGCTGATGGGGTGATAGGAAGCCTTTTACTCTAGGTCACATCTTGAGCTGGAAGTGACAGAAAGTTAATACTCCAAGAATGCCATTTGGTGGGTGTTCTAAGATAAGGGGGAGCCAAGCTCAAACTTTAATGTGTTAATGCCTTCACAAATGCATTAGCAGTAGTTGGGGAGGTAGCTGGACACCATACTGCACCAATTGTTTTCCTATAAATCCCTAAAAGGGTGATTTCCATCTAACAGTGTAATACTGTCTCCTCCCAAATGACAATTATTCCCTGCTCTCTTGACTGTCTGGGCATTATAGCAGTGACTAAATCAGTATAATAATGCATTTGGATTTTTCTAGTAAAATTTAATGAGTTACAGGAAAGAAAAAATGCTGCCGTTTGACATAACTGGATGCTCAGGCACAGGAGGTGATGTTCCTCTGACAAGGCTGCACTCCAGCTGCTGGACTTCTGTGCATTACTAAATTCTTCATTTTTGCCTCTTGAGACAGTTTTACTGGCACCCAACTTAACTAAAGAAAAATCGTGCAAGATGTACTGGTTCATTCCCTGTCGATTAGTCGCTCTCCATGGGATCCTTGGACTTTCTAAGGGTGTGCAGCCTTGAAATTGTGCTGCTTTCACCTTGCACACAGCAGGTTATTCAGTAAGGACCTGCTCTGGTTCTGGTGTGCTTCACCTGAAACTGTAATCCTACAGTAGGTCAGCTGCCTTTTAAAAGGTGTTTTTGAACCTGACATGGATTTTGAATGAAGGTTTACATCTATTCCCTATCTAGAAGTGTGCATTGACTGTCATTACAGATATGAAAGGTTCAGTTCCCAACTCTCCCACTGACCTCCTCAGAGATTTTGGGCAAGTTACTTATAGCCAATGAGGGTTGCTATGAAAAGATGTTACAGTGATGGTGAGCACATCAAAACCAAAAATGAATTTAAAAAGCTGATTCAAAAAACCCCACCCAAAACCAAATCAGAATAAAAATTAGCCTGACCCTTAGCTCCCTGTGTATAGAATATTCATAACACCATTGCCTTTATTTTTCCCCTTCAAGACAGACTGAAGCAAGGACTGACCCTTCATGTGCATTCCTGGGACATCAAAATCCCATGGGAAACCAGTGGCAATTGAGGGCTTTAGCTACATGACATAAAGAAGAACAACTCAGTTTTCAAAATATCATTCACTCCTTGTAACATCATTTCTAGCACCATGCTGCTCACACAGCCATGAAGAGCAAAGCAACTCCTGCAAACTGTAAGAGCTTTTGTAACTCCATGCTAGACATCTAATTGATCAGCTGTGCCAAAAAGAACAAAAGTCTTTCTATAGCTATAGTTGTTCCATTACAGGTTATGCAGATAAGGTTACAACTAGGGCTGGACACATTTTTTTCCAGATAAACCTTTTCCGCTGGCAAATATGCATGATTACAAACTTTTCATGAATGAGTATTGAGTTGATCTGTTTTCTAGCTAATAGTCTGAAAACATTTTCAATCTAAATTTATGTGCAGTTAATTAGAAATGTCTAGGAAACTTAAAACTGTGAAATACAAAATATTTTTTTCAGTGTTTTATTTCATCAAAATTTTGCACAAAACTTCACTTCAGGCCTTCACCTGTGCTATTGCATACACACCCCTGTTATTAAAGAACCAGTCACCCGAACAGCTTCACTGGCCTCCCTCCAGCCTCCTGGAATCTTCTCCTTTCAGGCAGTGGCTGTCATGCCTTTTAAATGTATCTTCAAAAGTATTTCTTCCCCTACATTAGAGCATTGCTGAAGTCATTACTTAAATAAAACAACCAGGACTCTGACTGCTCATTATACATTGGTAGTTCATTTATGAAGAGAATAAGGATCAAAACCAAATTTTTGTCCAATTCCAAACTTTCACAGGCATTTGGGCACAGCTTTTGTTCCATGTCCCAAAGGGAAGGAAGAAATGAGAAACACATGAAAGCAGTGCCCATCATGTGGGTCCAATCCCAATCACTGATGCCAAAGAAGTTCTGACACTGACTTCTGTAACGACAAGAGCTAGAAGCTTTGGAAGAGGAGAGACCTGCATGGAGTTCTGAAATCAGTTGACAATACAGATGCTCATTCTCCTTAATCCTGTACCATCCCTGTTACATGCAGTATTCTGTTCAGTAAACTTTTCAGCAACAACAAAAGTCTCCAAAACTTCTGAAATCTTCTTGGCACTGGCCAAGAAGAGGCAATACTGAGGCAATACTTTGCCTTTATACCATCTTGGTTTATGCCTGCTATAAACTCCCAAGAAAGATAAAGCTGAGGAGTTCACAGCAAGTATAGAGTTTGGGATGAATGCTTTGATTGCTGAGTTAAATTCCTGCCTTATCGGACAATTTACTTTGCAAATACAGTTTACAGGATTTTGTGGATGATTTTCCAGTTGCTTTTTCTAATTGCTTTCCATTACAAGCTTTTGCCTCAGTTTTCCCTGTTGAAAAATGGTCATGGCACTACCTTTTCAACAAGACAAGGTGGAAATTCATTTGTTAATGTTTGCAAAGAAATTTGCAATGATTGGTTTGCAGCTGTGCTAAATACAATATACTATTAATAAAGTAATTAAATAAAAATAAAAAAGGAAGAAATTATGTGGATTTTGATAAAAGGCAACTGGTAACAAGGGAAGAATTTTGCCCATTATTGGAGCACATAGCTCCATAGGCAAATTAAAACAAGGGCTCTGTCCTTAGAGTTTTGGGCAATCCAGGCTACATAATTGATTTGAGAAGAGCTACTCCAGGCTACTGTGTAATTACAGAAGTATTCACTCTTCTGGCTCCCACTCTCCTTGTCATGTTCTACCTCATTGCCCTTTATGCTAAAGCCTTTGTTGATGAGGGAACGGAAGCAGTAAGGACAAATAAAGCAATTAGCAGGTAGGGGGAATGCTATCACTGTTTAAGGATAACACACAGCTTATAGTGGGACATTTATTAAGTAGAAGTCTAGAGCCTGCAGGTCTAGACTTGGGTCTATTTTCCAGAAAAACAAACAAATTTTTAAAAAGACCCTTTCTCTTATATATGTAATATTCAAGAAATCTTGGCAGAAGTAAAACATTTTCAAATAGTCTACATAAAAACAGTGACAGTTTTACTTAATATATTTTTAGTCAGATTAGCCTCCAACTTTCTAATTTTGTTTTTTTTAAACCAGAATCTCATCACTAGAGTTCTTTCCTGTTTCAAGTGTGAATTGGCAATAAGCAAACACTAATTTTTGAAGGGCTAAAATCTCATTTAAAGTTGCTGCAGCGCCAGCCAGGAGAGGGAGCCAAGACCTCGAATAAACCTTTCTTCCTGGCTCTCTGACACCCTGGGAAGGAAGCTGAGCCATTTTGGCCAGGGCTCCTCTGTGCTCACAGGGCCTGTGTGAATGCATTGCATGAGGAAGGGACAAAAGTGACTGGGAAACAAAATGACACATGGAATTCCCAAGCATCAAATGTTGGATGACTCATGGTGTAAGGCAGAGAAGAAAGCAGAAGGATAAATGAGGACTGGTGGAAATGAGCAGTAGTTTCTCACTTTTGATGCTTCCACCTCATCAGGAGACCAGGATTAGAGGTTGCTACAGTCTGTGGGCTCTGATCTCTTCATAACTCACTGTCAGTTGAATTTGAGATAGGTATGAAGAAAACCATAGATTTTCTGTCAGGTGTGGTAGACTGAGATCGTGGCAGGTCTAAATGTGGATGAGAACTGCAACGCCAAGCACTGCAATGCACTGAAGTGCTGCTGTTGCCCCAGTGCTTGGGAGGAGTTTGGGTTCTGATCTCCAGAAATAAGCGAGCTACCCTTTATCTCCATAACACACCACTCTGAGGTGCAAGGGCATTGCATGGAAAGAAAACAAAAAAGGAAAATGAAGAACATGAACATGATGGGACAAAACAACCATGTGTTAAATATTAAGAGGAGAAATATTAGAAATTAAGAGGACAATTTCATTCAGGGCCATTTGTCATATTTTTCTAGCTGAAAAACTAGAAGAAATGAGAAGATTCTGAATCCAATTTAATGTTCTTAATTTTTTTCCAGTTCCAAACTTTCAGTATTTATAAACATAATTTCTTTTCATTTTCCTCTAGTGGGAAGAAAGCAAATAAACGATATTGAGACCAGTCTATAATGGAGAAAGCAATCATCAGAAAAAATTTAAAAGTCTTTTTTGCTAACTGAACTGAAAACTGTATTTCAAACTGAACTTATAAATTACTTAATTTTGACTCCTTTGTCTTGAAACTTCACTCTGAAATGATAAAAAAGTTGAAGTGTATAATTTTGGTTTTTTTTCTAAAAATCGTTAGGAATTTCATTTTTTTTTAAATCATTTTAAACAATTTTAATTATTCTGATCTTTTACAATCTTTTGTTTGTAGACTCAGACAACAAATTAGTTCCTTATTACCAAATTAATTTTTTACTGTATGGTTTTGATTTCTTTTTCCCCATTGTGCAGGTAGCAACTTCTCAGAAGTGCATCCAAAATAAACCAATGATGAATAGTGACAAACTGAATTGAAAACAAAAAGAACTTTTTGTTATTTGTTAACTATTCTTATCTTACAGATCAAAGTATTTGGATCAGAGACAAACTCATTATACTTTATTTACTTTCTGTTTCTAGAAGCCTGGCAGTATTTCTTCAAGCACTTCACCCAAGCTATGAAATGATGAGGTTATCCAGATCCTCCAACAGGGAGTGAGGGATCAGCTTGGAGATGTTTGAGAACAGCAGCCCCAAGAATAGAAATCAGTGGAGAAACTTCTCACAACTCTCTTCCAACCTGGTTTATTCTGTGATTCTGTGATTCTTCAGGAAACTCAAAGGAAGCAACTTAATATCTGTGCCTAAAGTTCAATGCCAGGAACATTTTTTACTCCTGATCTCTGCAGAGCAAGATTTTCCTCAAGCAACACTGATACCAACCTGCAGAAGAGAAAACTGAGGCACATGGAGAGGCAATTCTGCATGGAAATGGTTGGCTGAAGACCTAAACCAAACCTCTGAAATCCCATTCTGGTGCTTTCTCATTGAACCACACCATGCTGTGCTGCAGGGAAATCTGCCTTTCTACGCTTGTTTTGTACAAGAAACACACAAGTTAATTTCCCAGACTTTAGAACCTGGCCACGTGCTGCAGAACTCTATGGATTAATGTGTTTCCAACAAGTGGGAATAAAAGGCAGAGCTTGCTGTATGAATGATTGCAGATCATGCCCTGTCAGTGCCTGTGTGGCAGCGGCAGAAGCATCATCACGAATCCCCAGAGCTATCCTGTAAATCTTCATTAAAGTCAGGGGGAGTTTCAAGTCTGCTATTAAATGATCAATTACACTCTACAAGCAACAACAGAAGCAAATTGATAAAAATATGGTAGGAGACAATTGGTTTTAAGCAAAGGAGACCACTAAAATATGTTTGTGTAGAGAACCTGGAATAATATGAATAATGAACAAATTTGTAAAAATCAAAGTCTGTTTGCAGGTGAATAATAAACAGAGGAAAGGGCAAGATTGGTTGAATGAATTATGCATTATGAATCATTTAACAAGCACCAATATCTATAAAGATAATGGTTCTAATGTAAATAACAAGCCTTTAATATTTATGCAGCCTTTATAATCTGGAGAGTCTGTAATGATAGGTAAAGATTAAACCTCTCCTCAGTGTTTTTCAGTTATCACAATGTCACAAACCCAAAGCAGTATTAGTTCATGCTTTATTTGACACACCTTTAAATCCACTTGGGACCCTGTCTGCCCTAATACTGGAGTCTGGATAGAACCAACACCTCTAATTGGCAGTAATGCCATGGAAGTAAAATCAGTGCCTTCTGAACTCTCTAGATATTACAGAGCACCCAGTCACAAAACTGGAGATTTCACTTTCCTTTCTGCTTTGAGATAAGGATCTCTGTACAGACTTAGTGCAATCACACCGGTGAGAGGAGAAACAAAATGAAAAGTGCCTTCCCCTCCCCTCGGTGCACACAGTTCTGTGTGGAAACAGGAGAGGCCCCAGAAAGCCCTGTGCAATCACAGCTGGGCTGTTAATGGCCTGGCCCTGTGCACAGTCACACCTTGTTGCTCCTCTGCCACAAGAAAGGGCCACCCAGCCCAGCAGTCCCAAGGCAAAGGCAGAGAGGTTTCCATAACTCCCCTGTGACATTCTCCCCTCATGGAGATGCCCATGTGTCAGCACGGGCACGACCCTGCCTGGGCTCCTGCGGGTCACAGCGGTGCTGAGTCAGGGAGGGACAGGGAAAGGACTGGGTTTCCCAACCCCCTTCTTGGTAAATTGAGGTTACAGCGAAGGAAAAATCGTTGCTTCACAGGAGCAAAAGCAGTTGAATGCAGCATCACTCACCCAGCCCCTGATCGTGGCTGCAGAGGGCCCAGATTTCCCAGCAACTCTGTCTCTCAGAGCAAGAACACTAATTCCTAAAAAGTTTTCACATAGACCTTGGGGCGACAATGTTGCTATGTCCACTTTGTTTCTGTGTGGCCATGGGTTTATGCAAAACCTACTTGGAGGTCTGATTCCTGGCTCTTAATTCAGATACAGAACTGGCACATAGTAAGGGTGACACTATATTGAATTGCAAAGAGCCTGCAAAATACGTTGAGTTTTTTTAAAAATAACTTGACCTGCAGGATATTAATCTAGTGGCAACTACCTCTGCAGGATATAAAACTGGCACCGACTATAAGAACTTCCATTAGTGTTGTAGGTTTCTAGTCCCAGTAATGGTCATTTCATCTGAACATGTGGAAATAAAACCAAACCATAATAGGACTTAAAAAGCATTCAATGCATATTTGTCCATAAACACATCATATAAATAAAAACTCTTAAAAAAAAAGTGTCAAATGAACCAATGTGTATTTTATTATGGAATAATATCCCATACCACATGTGTTGGTGAAGCAAATAACTGGTTAGCTGGTATGATAGTATTTTCCATTTTGTGGTACAGTTTATATTTTGATCTGTTGATTAAGGACCTGCCCCTGAGGAAGTTAATGACAAGAGTTCCCCAGGCTTAAAAGGAGAAAGAAAAACGTGTAAACGATTTGGCTGCAAATAAGGAAACAAATGTATTTCCCCCCCCCCTTTCTCCTAGCAAGAGTGAATGCTGAACACAAAGCCAGTTGGAGACAGTGGAAAGATTTGTTCTTTGCTTCAGCAGCTTTGGATCTGGCCCTAAGCGTATATGTGTGAGATACATTTTGGCACTACTGGAAACCCCACCTCATACCTCCCACTGTGAACATGTCATCTTTCTATGTGCTCATGCATGCCAGAGCTTTATCTCTTTTGAAATACTGCCCAGAATCAAGCTATGTTTACTTAAGTAATAGGAAGATTCACTTATATGCAATAATTTCTTCCATGGAGAGGCTGTCTTTCTGCACTCGGACTTTGGACTTTGTTCCTAGTTTAGCTTCTGTTTTTCTAACTTGATGGTTTTATCCAGGTTTGACAAGAGGGTTGGATTTTTG